>CM067312.1:24665137-25265137 GCA_034231615.1 Meghimatium bilineatum
GTTCTAATCATAAGTTTAATCATCTAATCAACGAGACAAATGTTACGCTTTTAACTAGCTACTTACAAAGTTAAAACATAAAGACTTCTTGTATTTTTGTAGTCATATTGTGCTGGAAGTGTTGGTCCTTTCTTTGTTTAAAACAAGCTATTTCCACCTTACTTTTTAATAACATCTGCAAGGTGTTTATCGTCTTTCCCAGAATACATAATGTCTCAGTGTAGTCGCGACGGAAAACGTGTTGATTCAATTTGCGAGACGAGTAAGTGTCATCTTAGTGGAGCTGCTTCAAATCTCGTCTACTGCATTATGATGTGACAGTAATGACGTTTTCGTAGCCTTCCCATCAACTCTAGCTGATTTCTAACATATAATTCTTCATTTCTTTTATTACATGGTTTCCTGAAAGTCCTCGCTGTTTTTTACATGGTTCTTACATTCCAGAACTCTATTTTTAATTTCAGATACAGAAGGCTTTCTTTCCCAACATGAGTTTCCTTTCGGCCTTGATCCATGATGTGCTTTTTGATAATACTGTTCAATGTCGAGCGCACCTTTCTCCTTTTGAAATTTCTGTAAACAATCAATGTCCCTCTGCAGATTTGTTAATACTGAATCCAAATCCAACCTGATGGAACAGTATGTCATTAGTGGTCTAAAATGCTGCTGGTGACTAGTCCCACTTGTGCGACCATCCTAATATATATATATATATATATATATATATATATATATATATATATATATATATATATATATATATATATATATATATATATATATATATATATATATATACAACTGTGCAGTGGCCCACTAATGGCACTATATGACTAGGTGCATTTACTAGTATATATACATATAGGTATATATATATATGAAACTATACGGCCGGCGACGCAGAGTGCATGCAAAGGCGAATATTCACTAGTCATATCAGGCAAGATGAGTGAGATGTGCACGTAAGATTATTATAGAGAATATCTTGGTATTTACTCTAAGGGAAATTCCATATTTTTTTTGTTACCCCCGACTCATTTCGTGACGCCATAAGTGATCATATTAATATATATATATATATATATATATATGTTTAAAAACACCCTAAAAAATAGACCCGCTGCACGACGTCATGTTTGAAGTGTGAATATGGCATTTGACAATATATGTGTAATCTTTATTTATCTATATTCTACCTCATATCTCAGCAATCCTCTTCGTGTCACAATTTGCTGAAACACACATCGCTTACAGTTGAATTGTCTATGTCTAGCTACCAGTTGTTCACGTTTTAACGGTTACCTATTCACCATCAAGTGACATCTAGCATCACTCGTGGGCGACAGCAAAGTCATTTTTTAGGCAGGACAGAAAACACCACATAGCTGTTAGGCACTGAATGAATGAATCGATCGATATTTGTTACCGGTCTCTCGACCGTTGCCCAGAATCACACACGGACAAGCTAGGCATACCCATATTAATGTGTGAGACAGTTATTCAATACTTTTCTATACGGAATATTGGAGCATCGATTAGGGACCATCAAACGATCAGCCTAATGAAGCGCATGCGCTCACGCATGACAACTTTATTCAGAATCATGGAGAGAGTAGTGTCCCAGCCTTGTTTCCACACCACCGGAAAGGAAAAACACATTCAAATCTAGCATACATTGGTAAATAGCGCTTTCAGCTTGATCGAAGGAAACATATTACAGTATTGTTGATATTCTTTGAAGGTTTTCACAAAGCCACTTTATACAGTGAAACAAGCACACAATATGAATATACAAGAAACAATATGGTGTCAATTCGCTTGTGTGTGAGTAATATCTAGTAGCTGTACGAACGCAACAGATCGTTGAGAAATTGCATTGTTACAAATAATTTCTATGTCAACCACACATAAGAAATAAACTATAGTGGTATTGCCATAGATCAGATATTCGGTTTTTGTTTCTTAATTTTAGTGTAGACCAGTTACGGTCAAAATACTCCCCGCGTGCCAAATTTGTCCTCCCTCCCCAACACATTTTATTTAACCTGCCAGGCTAATATAAAAGAACTATATATACTGGTCCCAGAACGTAAACAATACTACGTTACGATCCAAAATACTAAATAACAATTTTCGCTCCATATCACACGAAAAAACTCAATCCAGCCCGCCAACCCAAACATGTTGCCCACCTCTAATATAGACTGGCTGAAACCAGATTTTTGCTCCCTGATTTATGGGATATTACTGTGTAAAATTACTTCAGGTAGCTTTTAGTAATCATACTGTGGATTAAAAGACACTGTAAGTTGCGTGTTGTATTGTAATAGTTAATGAGTCATTCAAATAGGAGGGAAAGAAATGATTTGAAAACAAACTCATTTGACGCGAAAGAGTTTCGCACTGTTTTTGTGCGATTTCCAGAGCTAGCAGATAGGCAAGACCCTAAAATTATCTTGTGTTGCATCCTAGTATCATGTAGTTTCGAAGCTCTTGGAAACACCTGGTTACGGCTTTAGTTACCGAGTCTGCGATGTGCAGACTACCGGGTCTGCGATGTGCAGACTGGGTTCTTTCCTGGGAGACGGGTCTTACATTTCAAACTTTTTAAATAAATCTGCATATCAGAAATGATAAGTAATTTGTTACGTCACTCTGCCACTGCATTCTTGAATGTAATATGGTTGCCGTAATTGTCTGTAATTTCTTTCGGCCGATAAAGTAATTGTTACCGTTGCAAGGATTGTTCCCAAATACTAAGATATACATGGGTCACATAGTATGATCTTAACCTACAATGCTGCGGGAAGAACTACCTGGAATGCACTGTTAAAAAGCACTAGCAATAGATTCAGCTGGTTGGGGTAAATTATAAACACAGTATTTGTGTTTAGTATGTATCGCCAGAGAATAGTCAATAAAACACGAAGAACACAATATTATTCTCAGATTGTTTCTTAAATTTCGTTGTGACGAAATACGGAAGCCATGATCCTGGTCGAGAGCAAACCTTTAGTCATCTTCCAGAAGATTAAAGCAATAATGGCATAAATCCAAATCGTTCAGTAAGGCACACAAAAAAAAGAGTATTGAAACTCTTACTTGGACGATGTATTCACAGTATTGCTGAAAGAAACCTCATGGCGAATCAATACTAGTCCAATTCTACTGTGAAACGTTCCGTAAATTAGAACCATGCTGTCAGATGATAAATTGTTTTATATCCGTGGTCACATGGAGTGATGGAACGTCTAATTACGTGAGATAAGCCCACTGACGTATGAACAACTCATACGAGATAGGTGTAGTCGACCCAATTCTAACTTGCATATTTTTTCCACCCGGGAAACTGCCAGATCACGTCAAAATTTCGAGGACACAATGGGTGATAGATAAATCAACATGCCAACACACTGTCAGGCATGTGGAAGGTTGTAACGACGAGAGATACTAAGTCGTGTTTTTTATCGATTATAGTCGTGCTGGCTCATTTCATTGGTCACTTTGTGTCGATAAGCAATGAATATCGTGGGAAAAGTAAAACTCCTCAAGCTAGAAAAGTGATTTCAATTCAACCCACAAGTCTTATAATGTAGATGGTCACAGCCTAGCCTACTTAGTGCAACCTAAATTTTAGCGCAACTATTCACGCTCTCCCATCAAATGAAAGCAATAAATCATGCTGCTTAATTGAGAGCGAACACAAAATAAGATCTATATAAAATATTTCCAATTAATATATACCAGCTATTAGTTCCCATCTATCTTGCTCTTGTTGTCTTTCTGAGTTCATGATTTGCAAATCTTGATCAAAGTAATACCGCTTAGGTAACAGTGTAGAGTTCTCAGAATAAATACTATCAAAATACGCATTCCCACAACTCCTAATCAACATGCGCAGGAGTAGTTACACAGAAAGGCAACGTGCAGTTAGAACAAGTGCTGATCTATCATGCAAATTCCGCGACAAGGATGTTTCCTACCGTCCTTGTTATTCATTACATATATCGATTGTATATGTGACACCAACACCAATGAAGAAGACAACATAAACAACCTCCTGAGCCAAATTATTTTTGTAGATGATCAAGCAATAATATTAACATCAGAGAAACAAATACAACAACATATAAATAGTCTCCGCCTAAATGTAAGGATTTTAACATGAAGGTAACCACAGAAAAATGCTGAGGTAATGACAATCGCAAAAACAGAAACTACTATTTTCATCGATGATCAACAACTTACACATGTGAAAGAATTTTACAGCCTCATACCGAACACTATAAAATAGCAAGTTTCACTAGCTTGTCCTGACTTCATAATGATGTATCTCAGCAAATATATAACGCATAATAGAAATTTTGTGTAAATTTGAAATGGTACAGACTGAAATGAATCACATATTTCATTAAAATACAAGTAGGGAAAAACACAAAATAAATCCAATACAAAATACAATATAGCATATCAGATCTTAGGACAGATGTTTCCTATTTAAAAAAAACAAGCATGTGAACATAAATACTAAAACTGCACTATATAAAACGATCATCATACCATCACTGTGCTACTAATGTCAAACGTGGACACTAACCCCAACAGACAAAAGAAAACTTGTTGCAATATAAATGACCTGTCTACGTAGAATTCTTGGAGTAGTAATAAGAAGACGGAATCAGAAATGAAAACATCAGACGACTAACAAACACAATGCCAATCCTGGATTATATCAAAGACAGCAGATTAAGTGGTTTTCACACGCTTCCAGACTACCGTCAGATAGTGCCCCTCACAAAGCATTACTATACAGACACGATAGATACAAAGCCAGGGGCAGACCATGCAAAAGATGGATTACAGAAATAAAAGAATCAATGAAAACAAATACATATGAGGCACACAAAAAGCAGTCTCCAGAGATTTTCTACCCCTGACGATGCAAGACATGAAAGGGTAAAAGAGAAAAGAAGATAAAACTACCTAATCTCTTCATCATTTTCATCGTTCCATCTTAATACCATAGCATCTCTTATCGCGATATAATTCTTTATTCTTTAGATCTGTATGTCATATTAGATTACAACGCGCATATTTTTAGGCTTCAAAATTATGTGGCCAAAAATTTTAAGTTTACTTGTACGTTTACTTTCTACTTATCCAAACATGCGCTTCACGAGTTCATATATGTCAGCATCATAACCTTGTGTGAACGGTTTGAGGAGACCGCTCCAGACAGTTATGTCAACTTTGTGAAGTGTTCAGTTTGAAATATGCCAAACAATATTTCCTAGAAGTGCAACAAAAGTTTGTAATTGGAGGCTTCGAGTAACAGAATGAAGGATGGATATGAAGTGGATAAGGATAATGGCATACAGGAGGAACCAGAAATTGGATATAAAGTAAGGACAATGTGTGAATATTTAAGATGGCAGAACTTAATTCTTGCAGATCCGAGTTCTTAGTTCTTCGAGAACTTAGTTCATGCTGGTTCAATCTATCACCACCTTAATCCTTCGCACACAAAAGTGTCGAATGCAGTATTTCCAAACCTTTTTTTTAACCATGCCCTGCCTAAGTCTTTCTAAAATTCTGATACCCCCTATGTAACATACATATGTTTTTATATTCAACAATTGAATAATTCCCTAAGTGAAACCTAATTACAACTTGTTCAGGACACAAGACTTGGGTTTTAGGAAGAAATCACCAGGAAGTTATTAAGAGAAAAAAAACAACCAGTAAGTACATTTTAAGAAGATATAATAGATAACTAAAAAAAAAATTTGCCACCCTGTGATGTGTAGGTCCCACGATGAGAAATACCGAGCAAGGGTTTCTGTAGCTAGAGGAACAAATGGAACAGGACCTTCTCCCATCTCTTGTATTAAGACAAATGATACACAATATTTCTTACACATATTTTTGCTTCCTGTAGTTGTGAGTAGTGCCGGTTCTCATTTCCTGCTTGTAAGAAGTGGCGACTAAGTAAATAGAAGTTATGATATCCAATCTTCTATACACTTGAAAGTCAGTCCAGACTTTTAGTGCTGCGTAATGAGATACGTTATTTCCTTGGCATCCATTAAGTACATTTAACATGGTATATTCTACGTATGTCTGTAGTAAACATACGTTTGACATTGATGTCCAGAAGAATGTTCACCAATCGAATTTCAGATCATATAAAAAATCTTACTGTGAGCGTGAACACGCTTGGGTGGCTACTAAAACGGAGAGTTATTACTATGGGAATATACGTTATGCCATGAAGCTGGTTTCTAAACTATAATCAAGAATACTGTGTAGGGCACAAGTCTTCAACAAACATGTTCCATCTTTCTTTCTTTGTGATTCATTCCAATTGTTTGTAAATCCCATTCTTTCTTTATAAACGGTTTCTTAATCTTTGTCTAGATGCTTCTGTTGCCCTCTTTTTACATTTTCCTGCGAATTCCAGAGCAATGCTCATCTTGCAATACTTTCTGTTGTTCGTTGCAATCTATGCCCTATCCATCTTCAGCGTCTGAACCTCCTCTACATATGTTTGTTTATGTCTCCCTGGACTTGGACGTCTGTCCCTACACACACTTGCATGACAGTTGTTTCTTGACATGCATGACGTAGTTGTTTCTTGAATATACTTCTTCTTGTACAATTCACTCTCTCTCTCTCTCTCTCTCTCTCTCTCTCTCTCTCTCTTTCTGTCCATCAACTCGTCGTGCCCCCACTCAACGAAACGTTCTATCCTGTACTTACTCAACAACCAACTCAGGTGCTAACATGCTCGGAGGTTGTGGTGGCAGGATAACGTGAAGTGCGACCATCATAATTATGATGGCCATATACTCTAACCAAATTAGTCATGTTGCGGTGTTAAAAGGATATTCTCACCATAAGATGTAAGAAAAATATTAATTATTTCACCGTAAACATATTTTGAAGTTCGTGATATTGTTACCAGTACTGCCAGCTTCTCTATATTGTAATAGTCATACATCATGATATAGTCAATATTGAGTGGTATCTGATGTTAAAAGTATCATTTATCACCAAAAAGGAGACATTAATTTCCTAAACTCCAATCATTAGACCCAATACTAGAAGTGTATATCTCACATTGATACCAAACTAAACCAGCCCACACTTTTGTTGTTTACTCAAGTTGTATGTACTTTCCTTTGTCTTCTGTGTGAAACATTTAATATTTTGTCTATCCATTCACTCTTATCACCCAGTGATAAGAACGAATTTCAAACAATCCCACGTTATTTTCTCTAAAATAAGACAAATCAGACGGCGTGGCCATTGTTTATTTCATAATATATAACACAATAGTTATTTGACTTGATGAAGGTTCGTTCTCTGAATCAACGTTGACTCACTCAAGGCAGCTCCAAGTGTGCTCGGTCTCTCTGTACTTTTTGAGGAGTATGCATGCTGACGGTACCCTCAATCCCTTCAAGTGGGTCATTTTGATTGCCCTGACGTGTAATTTCAATTTCTTGAAACACATGACCATTGTACAGAGTATAGTGTATCATACAATTATCCTCCATAATATTATCACATAGAAATAGTTCTAGTTTTTCGTTTCACGTGTCCATATTACAGTGTTCTCTGCACGAACTCTCACCTTGATGTGGGCATGTTTGTTACTGCTATACTATGACTACTTTCTATCTTCCAAAGTTATTATGCCTAAGTATATAGGGATGGCTAAAAGTACTTTCAGTGACATGGAGAAAATAGAATATTTAAACAAATCACGAACTAAAATTGCGTATTATAAAATGCTTTATATATTCTACATTAATGTATGACTCAGAAAATGCATCATGAACAAACAAATGAAAGACGGAATGTATGCTTGTGAGACGTGGATATATATATATATATATATATATATATATATATATATATATATATATATATATATATATATATATATATATATATATATATATATATATATATATATTAGAATAGGGAGAACATCGTTGAAGGAAAAGAGAACGAACGAAGAGGTTCTAACAACACTTCGTATGAAATAATAATTTTTTAAAGAAATAAACATCAAGTTATATATTTTGAACATGCAAGTTAATTATTTAGACATATTGAAAGACATGACACCTTGTTGAAGAACTTACTTGAAGGTAGAGTTGAGGGGAGTCCGAGCAAGAGGTAAGCAGAGATACATGTGGGTGGAAAACATCACGAAATAGACAGAATACAGTCTAGCATAGTACACCAGATGATGTTAAAGATAAGAGACAGATGATGTTAGAGGTCTGATGCAGCCAACCTTCGGTGACGGCGCAGGGGCTTGGTAATGATTAAGTATATAGTAACACATTCTGTGGAACATGCCATTATCAATAGAAGTAAGGATAAGAGTCCTTCAACTGTACATAGTACCACTTCTGTCATATGAAAGTCAATAATTGACAATATAGAAACAAGTGTGCGTGAAACTACAGGCTACATAGATTTTCTATAAACCTCTTCCATCGTTTTTATTGTTGTGTGTGTAACTGTGGCTAGGGGTTTTATTTCTCCAGGCGAATTCTGAAAGTCCTATAGACAAGAAATTCTAATTCGATTTATACTAAAAACAAGTTACTTATGAACATCAGAAGCAAACAGTCCACATTTATTACGAGAATAGCAGGTTGGAATACATTGTAACAACAGACAATATTGAAATGAAAAGATGCAGTGCATCAATTGGAGAATATACCGGATATTTTGACATCATGGCATGTTATTCAGCAGTGCAGCTGATACACAGGACAGAGTATAGAATATTCTGGATATCAATGACCTCCTACGATACCCAGCACGGCACATGATGATGCTGTATATAGGATACGTAGTGTAACCTGTGTGCTTGCTTTCTTCTATGCTGGTATTTACAGTGTGAATTTATTTGATGATAAACATCACGTTATTGAACAATAGTGATCTTGACGAATGCTTTGGCTGTGCTGTTGATTAAATGAGGCCTTTTATATGGTTTTGTTTGTGTTCCTTCTGCGAAGGCACATTTCGAGCTTTCCCAGTAAGCATTGAATAGTCAGTCTTAATGATAATAAACATTTTTGCTTCCTTCCTCGTATGAACAATATTCTTTACCTCGATTTATTTCTTGTTTTCTAAATGAGAGTTGCTTGCTAGCGTGAACATTAATTAATGCACAAGTACACGCAAATGTGTTTAGAGCTCAACCTATTTTCTTTGTTTGCAATAATCTCTCCAACACTTAAACAGGGGCCGACAGACACATTCGTAGAAATCGAATTGGATATGCTGCCATTAAAAGATTTTCCGCCTTGCAGCGTCACGGAAAACAGTTCCTTGAGTGGGCATCCAATTCGGATGCTGCTGTAATCTCTCGTGCAATGTGTGACTCATTGTGTAATAAGGATTGAAATATTCCGCGGAGACTAACTCTTAAAATAACACTCTCAAATTATACTTTTTGCATTTTAAATTTTTTTTAAGGAATATATACTAAAAAGCAAAGCGCCTTTCCAGTTGCAGGAAACGACATCCTGAAAAAAATTGGACATGTATGATGTGCGATTGTGTGTGTGTGTGTGCGCGCGCGCGCGTTGGCCGTTTGTGATAGTCGACGATGACCAATATGTGCTTAACTGCTATGAAGATAATGACAGCGTTGTGTTCGACTGGGGCTAGTAACTTCTTTGTGTGTCTGGTATTTATATATACACACGCACGTACTAACAGTGAAGAAAAATAATACAACTTAGAAGATTTGTGACATAACTATGCAGCGATTCTTTCTTGCGGAGACGGAATTTATTAATGACATAACTGAATATAGCAGCTAAGCGCAATGATTGTTAGTGAGCGATCCGCAGAGTCACTGTCTCAGATTCTTCTTCTGCGTTCGTTCTCAAACTCCTGCAGATTAGCAGGATGTAGTCCGGAGAACGGGATGCTTTTGTCATGGTTTTTTTCATTGCTACATTATCAGCGCCTTTCGGCCTGACACATCCGACTTCAGCATGGCTTTGGGTCGCTGACCCTATATGGGATGGGGCAATCAACTCCATCCCATAACCTCCTTAGTCGCCTTTTACGACATGCATGGAAGGTAAACGGTGTTGTTATTCTTTGCTCCCCTTTCGGGCCGCGGCAACACCCGGGCGTCTGTCTCAGATAAGAACATAGTTCATCTATGTCAATAAATGAGCTCTTAGTTTACGCCCTTTCTTTAGTATAAATACATGTCGCTTGTGAAGTGTGTATGTACAATGTACAATGTCATTGTTGAAATATTCCTGAACAAGGCGCTGAGTCACAGCTTTACTCACTTTGATAGCTTCTACTCCTTCCACCTTCAACCGTTCCTTGCAATATAATTGTAAAAAGTGAGTCGTGTCTCGTTACATTTCCAAATGAAAATGAATTTCATAAAGTGGATGTAATAAATGATGATCATCACTTGTGATGACAAATAACATCCCTCATCAACAAAGGCATACTAAGTAGACCATAGTAAATACTCTTCTATCTGTGGTCTTTGAATGTATGTTAGACTTTCGACCTATTGCGTTTTGAAATAGAAAGCAAGAAAATATCAGTAAGAGAACTGACAGTGTTTTAGTTTCACCCTTCTTTAAATTCTTCAATTGTTGTCACGCCCGTGTGTTGCAGGGACCCGAAAGGGGAGCAAAGAATAGCAACACTGTGTACCTTCCACGCATGTTGTAAAAGGCGACTAAGGAGGTTGTGGGATGGAGTTGGCTGTCCCATCCCATATAGGGTCAGTGACCCAAAGCCATGCTGAAGTCGGATGTGTCCGGCCGAAAGGCGCAGATATCGCAGCAATGATGTAAACCATGACGCAGCTCTTTCCGTTCTCCAGACTACATCCAGCTAATCTGCAGGAGTTCGAGAACGAACGCAGAAGAAGAAGAATGGTTGTCACAATGAAAGTTAATTCACAACTGAGAGCGAGCACTTGTGTGTCAATTCCAAATGCTGTTGTTAGAGTATATTATAGCAAGAAACATTACGTTGTAGCTTCACTATATTGGTGGTTTTCTACAAATGTGTATTAATAGATTGTTAAATTGTTGATGAACTGTTCAAATTATCGTGCACTTGCCGACGATTATGTTTACCGTAGCAGAAACACAACCGCTGTTGATTGAACTAAAAATCAATGTTGTTAGTTCTAGCCGTTTCGTGTTAAATTGCTTGAGGAAATCCAACATGGTTTTTGTAGCAATAGTCTTGTTTTAGACAGCCTACAACCGTAGGCGTCTTCGGTTGATGATGATCAAATAAAGTCTTACATGTAACACGAGTAGAGACACATAACTGCGGTTGCTGCTAACATTTTGATGGCAATGTTTTTAAAAATTTCAGCATTACTGTAGTACTTTTTGAAATGTGTGTCCAACTTTAGAAAAGTATAATATCGCATCCATTTCGCCAAGTACATTGATGCTTTATCTACTATAAGTGATATACTTTTATTATTAATCGTATACAAATATTTATGCTCACGTTACATTCATATTCTTTAAGAATTGGCATCTTTGGGTGATATGGTAAAGTACTGAATGTTTACAATACCTACATTGAGAAGATATATAGTAACAGAATTCAAATCCCTTTCCAAGTATTCACTATAGTCAACAGTAACATGTTTCCTTCTTTAGGGAGTCAGTGAATCCTGTAGTTTTTACCTTTGGTCAATTATCATCATCAGGTAGCATATCCTAAAACATGATGTGACAGTCATCACAGCCTATCGAAACTCTTGCCAAATTTGAGCTAATCTTCCTGCTTCTGTGAGTTCAGATGGTCTTTGATATCTTTCGCCCATCGTCTTCGTGGCCTACGTTTTATTTGTTTGCCCTAACATCATCCCCTCAATCATAGTATTTTCTAGGCTGTCGTGTCCACTGATATGGCCAAAATAGTGTAAACCGCTAGGACAATCTTGTTTTTTTTTTGTTGTTGTCAGTTTTCTTTTATTTTCAATTCTCTCAGAATGCTCCTATTATTGATCTTTCTTTTTGGTCCGTAATGTTCTGTGGACCCATCTCTAACACTTCATTTCAAATGCTGCAATTTTGTTTCTCACCTTATCGGTGATTGTCCAAGATTCACATCCATACATTTCAACTGGGAAAATGCTGGCTCTAGGGAAAGTTAGTTTTCTTATTTCATCTTCGAGTCATCCCTCTTCGACGTTTATTGATAACACTTCTTGATTTGTCTTCTTGTCTGTCTATGATATATGTGAAATGCTTCTGTAACATCTCATTTCGACAGTAGCGACTCTCTTTGTTCTTTTATTTAATATCCATGCCTCATAACCGTATATTTCCACCGGAAATATGCATGTTTGGATCATGCATTTATTGGCTATGCTGCTGGTACCTTGCGAAAGATTTTTTTCATTTCCGCAAGATTCAGTATCGCCATTGCAATTCTTCTCTATATTTCTAAAATAGAATTACTGGGCATATTACTCATGTAGTTAGTCATTGCTTTCAGGAGGAAATTTTTTTATCGAATAGCACACACACAAACACATCTATGCCATTTTACGTATAACGGAAACTTGACTCTGATACATTTAATTCTTCGTCCAATTTATATTGTAATCTTTTCATAATGGTGCTGAGTAGTATTTATCAACATTGCTGTTACGTGCAGTGGTTCTGTAGTTGATGCATAATGTTACATTTCGTTTCCTTGGTAGCGGTGTGTAGATTGATCTAGTCCATTCCTTGGGACATACTTGACTCTTCCATTTCTTTTTGCAGAGTGCATGGTTGATGAAGACGGTGGTTTCTCCTGCCTGGATCACGTCATTGGGTATATTGTCATATGGGGATTTTCCCATCATATTTTTAATGACACACCTCACCTCATCTAAGTAGATAATTACTGCAGCAAAACTGAGATCCAACATGAGAAACTAGGAAACAGGGTGAGGATGCTGTGCTTTGCAAATCACTGGAAGAGCACGTGATAACGCACGAAAATCGACGTTTCGACTACAAGACCTTCATCAATAACATATTCACAACATAATACGAGGAGTAAGAACGGCACCGACCACGTTCACGTGACTGCTAAATATGGCATCAACATCTGCCGAACCCAATCATAATCAGGGTAATTTTGATAATTTAATTTGCCTGTAAAATCATTAATCTCGGAAACAAAATATATTTTTGTGATTGCGATTTAATTGTGATAGTTTCCAGTGCATTCTTAACTCACGTCGCATACACCAGTTAAACGGTGATAGTGAAAGAATGAATGTATTGAAGTGTACATGTTGTTGAGATAACTCCATTGTCTCACATCGGCACTGCGCTTTTTTAAATTTATTATTTAATGAGAGTTAACGATTATTTAAAATCTTTCCATGCTCTAAGTTCCCTCTCCCTCCCTGCGTTTCCCCATACCCCACCCTGCCTTGTTTTCCAGCGGGAATTAGCACTGAAGAAGTATAATAAAATGCATGTGGCGTCTGCTTAATGTGAGATGCCATTTGAGCAGAATGTGGGACACCGGGGAAGACCAAGAACAGAAGTGTGTATGGCAATGTGTTACGTGGTGCGTCTCTTTGCGCGTTGAGTGATTAGCGTTAACTTTATCAATGAGCACAGAGGATTATAGAAGCTTGATCCAGCGTTAATACATTTTTTTGAAGATATCCGAAGTAGCTTGCATGAGTTCTTTATTAACGTCCGTTGCTAAGGAGATGAGTGATTTTTGTTTGTTTGTTTAAGTATTGGATTATTTAAGAGAGACGATATGTTTGCTGAGAAAAAAAATATTTGTGGCTGTAATGATGTACACGTCATCGATATTTTTCTAAGATGATGTCTCTGATGCCATTTGTAAATTCACGATTCATCATTAATCATATATTTTTTATTACAGTCTGAATATGTGAATAGTTTGTCCATAAAATCAGTTTTATTTTAAATTGTTCACTTTTTCATCCTTGTTGGATTGAAAAAATAGTGTGTCCACTTTTTAGTCGAACAACACTGCCTGGAGGTCATGTATGAACAAGAATATTAATTAGGACATTTTGACAGGAAATATTACATAATTTGGAATCATCAGAGACGTTTGATAGTTTCCACATTAAAACATTTCCAGTATTAGGCTTCATTTAGTCCGCTCTGTTGCCTTTGGGATACAGTGTAGCACATTAAAAACCAACGCCTTAGTCCACCAATTATTTATTTTAAATTGCTTTCGGAGTCTGTTGATTATGTCCCATCTTCGTTAGATGTCTCGTGTAACGTACTTTTCCCATCTGTTATTCAGTCTCCTGCTTCTATGACTTCGAGAAAGTCACATGCGCTTTTTGCTGAAAGTGAACACATTGCGTATATGGCCCGTGTTGAATCATTTTTTTATGAACATTCTTCGTACATACTTTAATCATGTGGTTGTGGCAGCCCAACCTTTAATAGGGAATAGTAAAAAAAAAAAGGTAATAATTAAAGGTAACCACAGCATTTATTAATGGCATAGGAGTGTGAGATGTTAACGATCTCACATTACAGAGGCTCTGCAAATGAGGGCGGTAGCCATCTCTCCCTTGCAGTCTTTACTTCCCGGATTAATCCAGTACCCATTTAAGGCTGGGTTGATCAGGGAGCCGTTGCGATCTAAGAAACATTTCCACCTCAACTGGGGAATGAACCCAGGATCACTCATGCGAAGCCAGTGCGCTAACCACTGCGCTACACGGCTCCCTTAATAGGGAATACGCTATACAAAAAATTGGACTTGCGTGATTGGTTGAAAGATGCATGTCTCACCAAAAAACGTACGTAATTCTTCCAATTCACCAATACTATACTTGGTGGGCATGGCTTGTGAACAGATTTCATATTGTGTGTCCAATATATTCTTTGTATGAGCTTAACCACTCTATTATTATATTGGCCCCTTAATGTATTTTAACTGTCCTACTGTCTGTGGTTCACTAAATAATAGTTCTTACAATATCGATATCTCGTCTGAGAACCACAAATCCAGAGCTACAGTGTCTGCCTGGTATTGACGTACGCTTATCCCATTTGTTACACTAGGGTGAATAATATCGATTATTTTGAATCAGTTCGCTACATTCCAATTTGTAGACTGGTTAAGCTGTTCTTGACTAGTGATTCCATTCGTCCAACAATTTAGAACATTCTTCTGAAACATATTGTGTGAAACGATGATATTGTTATTTCATTGACTATTATCTCCGGCATTACGTACATAAACGTGCACAACTGTTATATATTAGTTTTGTACGTATACCAAGCTCTTTGATTGAGAGACTCTCAGGCGAATACACTTACCAGCAGTCGCAGACAGTTGTGCGTCTACATTATTAAGAAAGCAATGAAAATCTACTGTTTGTAAATATTTCCTAGAAAATCACTGCTTTCAAAATAAATGTTGGGTTGGTGGCTACATCATGGGTAAGGTTTTACTACCTGATTGTGGGTTTTACCAACCTTATCTGAGGAATGTACGGTGTAATATGTCCCTGATATTAGTGGTAAGAAAAAGAGTTCTTCGAGCTATATAACGCCGATTCTAACATATGGGTGCAAGTCTTAGATAATAAATAAGCAGGACAGTGGACAATTAGAGGCAACATAGTTGTGGTTCTATAGTAGTATGCCTAGTATAATGGATAGTTAGAACAACAAATGAAAATGTGTTTAAAGAATCAAATGTGATACGGTGTTACTTAATAATATAAAAAAGATAATATTAATATTTTGTAAAGTAAGGAAACAATGATGTATGGAGAACATTATTATAATGGGCAAGATAGAAGGCAAGAGATATCGAGGATGACAGCGAGAGAAAATAATAGAAACTGTGTCATCGTGGTACTGCAAAATATGAACAAACGATTTGGATAAAAGATACTGGAAATCAGTGGCATATCGTCAATAGACGTGAAAACGATCGTCGTCCCCTTTAAACAACGTAAATATCCCACACACATTACTGTTTATTTGCTAGAAACTTTAGAAAAATGTAAATGGTGATTTATTCGTTATTTGACAGCTGTCCGCCCTTGAGAAACACACTAAGTATCCTCCCTTGAAATTTGAAGCCAAAAGCCTTTGGTGTCCATAAAAATAAACTGTCCGCACTGGAAGTTTGAAGCCAAGAATATTTATCGTCCCAAAAAAAAACGTATATGACAATAGGAAAAAAGACGTCGCGTATGGCTGGTGAAACAAAAGTTGGAAAATCGTTGATATTTAAATATCTACCCCACTGACGTACAAACGCTGGCTTCAGACCAATCATACGTTTAGAAATAATGTATGATGACGCATTTTCTGAGAATTGCAAACTTAAAACCTCTATGTTACATCTGTGCATAAACCATAAATTATTATTTTGTGTGCGTGTAATTAATTGTGTAGTGTATAAGTGTTAAAATTGGGGGAAAATAAGTTTACCAAACGCAGATATTGTTAACTTTCTTTTGACAACTTCTGTGTGTAATTTTTCATATGAACAGTGATGTGTGTTGAAATTGCAAATACCAATTCCGCTTTTGTCTATTAAAGAATTTCGTAATAATAGTAATCGAAATTTTCTATCGTCCTGGTATAACACATTTCCTTGGATAACTGACAAACAAAAAATGTTTTGTTACTTTATTTATGTCTATTGTTTCGGTCAGGGACTATAAATGGTGCAAGAAAGACATTGGTGATTTAAGTAACTTTATTAGGAAATCAGTAAAATACCATTGTTCAAAATAACATTTATTACTCAATGAGGCATTTCATACGCTGGGCAAGACTCGAGTCGAACATATGTTGAACACCCACAAGCAGTAAAACATAATGAGATTGTTTCTTCAGACAATACTTTCAGCGACTCATTCAGTCGGTAATGTTTTTAAGTAAACAGAAACTAGCATTCCGTGGACACAGAAGTAATAATGTGTTTCTGGTGTTACCCAAAAAAAGGGGGGGGAGCAGCCTACCTATTTAAAAAAAGGGTATTTCGGCGTCTCGACTCAAAAATTCACGCTGCGCCACTACTGGAACAATATAGTTTTGAAGATCCATGATCGCCAACGCCAGTCGGTACGGCACCCGAAGATGATGATAACAAACTTTAACATTCTTTTACATACAGTGTTGACTTTTACTGAAGATGTCAAATACCATTGAGCTTATCAAATTGTCTTTCATCTCATTTTATGTCAAGTATCCCTTTTCACGACAGTAAGGTGTAGAGGGGAATACAATGTTTCACTTTTTCCAGTTTTGCGCCACCAAAAGTATACTATGGATGATGTGGTCAAAATTACATTCGACGCCTTCTGACAGACAATATGGTGCCCATTTCCTTAGGTTTGATGGTTCTAAGAAGGATGTGGTTTAAAATATTTCCTAGCTTAACGGGAAGTCGAACTTGAACTACCAGACTATAAAGCCAGTGCACTAACTACAATATCACGGCTGTATGTTCTGATCTTGATTCCTACTTATGTCGAAGTGACCTCTATTGATGACACATCTGTGATGAGAGTTGAAGAATTTGGCATTAAGTGTGGTTGTAGTAGAACTGGACATCTGAATGGAGGAAAGTGAAAAGAATGACCAGCGGGACATGGGAACCATCATCATGCATACATTTTGTCATATGCTGCTAGGTGAGACTTATTACCTATGGGCTTGCCATAAATGCAATAATATCGACTTACTATGACCATCGAAGTGACTTTCTCAATGTTTGAAAATAAGTTGAGCTTATAATACCCCATGTCCCTTCAATATATCTATGCGTGCGTATTAATTTGTTTAGCTTAATTATGTGTGTATTCATCTCTTCATGACTGATGTATTTTTTCTTAACGTGGTTCAAACAAGAAAGCACAAATTATGAGCACTTCATTGCTTTGATGTGTATAATTCGTGTCATTATTACTTGTATACGTTATCCATCAACGATGTTATCGTGTTCATCCTCTCAACCCACCACTCTAACGATACAGCATAGTAAATGTAGCGGCAAGTACACACGTTCCTGCTGGTGGAACCATTTATAACCAACTATTCTATGTGATGTATGTATGAGCAATGCGTATAAACAAGGCTAGTTTGTGCTTCGTTGACGGAAGCTGGCTACCCAGTGTAAATAACCTGTCTGGTGTTGGCACACAGAAACCTTGTTTCATCCAGGGTCGCCATATTGACATTTTAGAGGCCAAATTTTACGGGGAAAAACTTGATTTGGCCTTATCTTGGCTTTTAAGAAATAGTTTCATAAAAGTAACTTTTGACATACAGTTTAAATAAGAACAAAAACATAACTGTAGACTGAGAAATTTGTGTTTTAAAAAGCTACACTGATCAATTACTTAGCTCACTTAGTTACTTAGATAACATCCAGTAAGTTATCGTTCTAAATCTCAGAGCAAATTCTAAGGTTAATGCATTAGATTTAGCAGCAGACTGTCGAAATAGGATTTCACCCACATCAGTCTTTTTATGTTTTGCCAGTAACTATTAATATTCAGATAATTATGTGTCTTTTTCGGTTGCAGATTTCGAGCACAAACTGTAGCTTAATTTTATGACGCATCGTCATTGTTATGAGAAATATATTCCTGCAGGGCGGTACATAGGACTTCGCTAAAGATATTTTTTTTGTGGGAGAGGGGGTTATGTAAAGAAAAGATAGCCACTTCGCGTTTAATTGCATTTTTTAATTTAAATAAAACTTCCAGATGGTGGGAGTTTTACCAGCAATTGTGCTTGTTTTCTAATAGTTAATGGCATGTTGAATTTCCCTACATGGAGTTGGATGGTTAAACCCTGCATTGATATCTATAGGCGTATATGTTTAAATAAACTCATCTATCCTGATTATTAAAAATATAGCAGGAGGCGTGGTGTTACAAAACTAATAATAAATAATAAGTATAATAAAAATTATGATATAGAGGAAAACAAAAACGACTATTAAGATAGGCTGATAAATGTACGCCTCCAATTTTAGTAATAATTTATCTTTTTACTCCAGCATCTCAGAGGACACCTACACTAGCTTTCTTGTCAATATAATTCTTCTCAAAAACTACATTTCAGTAGCTTCCAGTTCACTTTTAATTTTTTGTTTACTGTCCATCCGTAGAAATAAATTGATTCGATATGTTATAACACCATAGCACTCCAATTCATATATGCTTTGGTAAAGACCGATCGAACTATTACAATTAAAGGGCGTAGAGGATTGACATCATTGTACTCTATTTTCAATATGTAAAATGTCCTTCTTAACAAAGAGGCCCACAAATTGTTGAGAGTGCCACGCATAGCCATAAATCCATAGTTCGTGTGATAATCTTCAGGGATCTCCACTTTGTAAACAAGACGTCACGATTAAAACCTCCAACCTCTTGAGCACAAAACATACAGCGTACACACTACGCTATGGAGAATCCCACTATTATAATTAACGACATCTAACATGGAGATTACAAAACAAAACAATACACCATGAAAACTTCTTAAACAATATGAAGGAAATAAATGTGGCAATGCTCCCTATACATAATACTGATCACGTAAATGCAGGAAAACTGAAAATTTATGTCAGGGATTTATTTGAGTAAGAAAAATAGTTTTCAATTGTGTTTGGCTTTTTTCTAATACTGTTGGGTCTTTAATAATAGCTTAAAGATGGTAACCCTGATATCAGAACATTACAACAGTGCCTGGCAGTTTGTTCCGGGTTACCAAGCCGCTGTGAACTTGTATTTTTAATAACGATGCCTTGTTGCCAGACGCACCAAGTTAACTATAGATAATATTTCGCCGTTGCTTACCGAGGTCCGAAGAATGAGAAGAGAATAGTAACAATAATATCATACTTGTCATAATAAGGCACTAATACAGTGGCGTAGTGTCAATAGACGCCATAGCACTCGGCGTCCCCTCCTATGATTAAAAACTTAAATAGCGCACAAAACTTTATAGTTATTTACTATAAACATTACAAAAAATAATAGCTGGTTTATTCTTCATTTGAAAGTTATCCGCCCTTGTTGAAGCGAGACCGCCCAGTCGTATTTAAAGACACGATCGTTTTGCGTAAAAAATAATATAACAAAGATCACGTCATTGCATACTGAATATATAGCAGGAAAACTTGATTTTTTACAAATGTCTATCGAATAGCATTTCAGCAGTGTAAATTTGCGTCTAAACGCTGGCTTCAGGCCATTCATACGCTTAGAAATAATGTATGATGATAAGGCGAAAAGGGGAAATTCTCTTTCTATTACAATATCTTATCTGTGTATAAGCTGCTAGTTTTTTGTGTAATTAATTGTGTAATGTATAACTACACAAATAAAATGCAGATTTGAAGAGCTTCTTCATATAAAGTTCTTGAATTAGGATATGAGAATAAATTTAAAAATTATAGCAAAGAATTCTACCAGAATGTATTGAATCTATCTATATATATCTATTCACTAAACCCTTTATTGCCTTTCAGTGTCAGAGGTAAAAGAGTTATCTGGCGATGGCCCTCATGTGTGCTGGGTATATTGAGGAATTTGTCGCCTCTTTTATTTCGGTGGTCCATCGTTTTCGTGGTCGGCCTCTAGGTCTGCCTTCACTGTATCTGTGTAGCATAACTTGCTGTGATATGCTGTCTGGTGGTAGTCTGCTGATGTTTGCAAACCATTTGATCTGTTGGCTCTTAATATATTTCAAGATTTGGCCGGTTTACTTCCGTCTTCGACAGATTGTCATGTACTCGCTCGCGTGTTGCCCGGGTCCGAATGGGGAGCAAAGAATAGCAACACTGTTTACCTGCCATGCGACTAAGGAGGTTATGGGATGGAGTTGGCTGCCCCATCCCATATAGGGTCAGTGACCTAAAGCCATGATGAAGTCGGATATGTCATGCCGAAAGGCGCATATATCGCAGCAGTGCTGTAAACCATGACGCGGCGCATTTCGTTCTTCGGACTACATCCTGCTAATCTGCAGGAGTTTGAGAACGAACGCAGAAGAAGAAGAAGTCATATACTAATCTTTTTTTCAGGATCCCCCACGTCTAGGTGAAGATGTGTGGCTTCTTAGAGCTCCAGTTCCTTGGCGCTGATTGCTATGTCATCAGCTGGCGTTCTCTGACCACATCACTCCATGCGCTACTCATGATCTTGATCCTAAAACATGTTAGCTGCTTAACCCTCTATTAGATAAAGCGTGAAACGGGGTAATAAGTTTTGCTGATAATATGAAACACACAAAATCACACAAATCGACGTTTCGACAGAAAAACCTTTATCAAGGATCCATACACGTATACATAAAAACGACAAGTAGGGATGACACAGCTGGCGTTCACATGACTAGCGAGATGGCCGGAAGAATATGAATCTATCTTTCGGAATATTGATCTATCCTTCTTTTGCGCAGTTATATTTTCGATAATCATCTATTACACCAATTGAGGATTTCCATGATAAGAACATGTTTGCTGAATGTTTCGAGAATTAGTTTCAGGCAATATGTAAAAATAATTAGGAAAGTTGTATATTAATTTTGTATGGATGTGGTACCCTTTTCTCTATAATATAATTTTGGGTTTGAAAATGGTAAATTTTTACACAAACAACAGGTATAAATAAACTAACGTGGTATCAATACAGAACATTTAATTTTATTAAACTAATTAAAGTGAAACTAACGAAGAAAATATTTACCGTGAAAAATGCACACATATTTTATTTATTTACACAATATTTTTTAATATGTCTTCTTTTTTTTTACAAATTTCAATACATGCAGAATGACATAAACATCATGAATTGTCTTAATCATTTAGGATCTATAGAAAAATATCTGACTTTTAAAGGAAATAACCGTTAAAATTTTGAACACAAATATCACCAAGATATATGAGTGTATTGGTGTGTTGTAAAATAAATTGCAATGTGTATATAGGGTTAAAAAGTTGTAGTTTTGTTTATTGGCTGGAGAAACATGACTCTGTCCATCTTTAACAACGTTAGTCAAACAATGTTACTGTTTGTAAACATGTGATGAAGTTAAAAGAACAAGAAATATCTCATTACACGTTCTCCTGCTTATTGTCCATCAAATTAATTTATTTGAATTCTTTTGTTGTTGTTTCGATCTCCATAAACAACGATCGATTAACTCTTAATTCATATGTGCAATAGCGTTTCTTCATTTTAAATACTACGAAATATTACTTTGCCTGTTCTGTGGTCGCGATGTACACGTCGCGTCTATGATGGCAAAAGTACTGGGTTGAGATATGCTGCAGGCAATTGTACATTCGGACCGTTCAGAAAGCAATGAAAACTATTGAACGTAAAAATAGCACCAAGAATACCACTACAGCCAAAAAATTATGAATTGATGGCTACACAAACAACTACTGCAATGCACGTTAATTCTTGCTTGCACACTACCAATGTTACTTGTTCTCTATTTCACATTCTAAACTCTTATTAGCACACAACTGTGTGTTTGCTGTTAATGGCCGATTTCGTACTGGTATACTATATTCAGGTTCACATGCTGTTTGAATCACATAAAACTGTCTATTCATGAATGCCACTCTTCTGATCTAGATTATGATTTCCTTACCTGTTCACACTTGGTATCCTTGGTCACTGGACATTAATGTTTGATTTTTTGTTCTCATTGCTACAGCTTAACAACTGGCTCTGTTTCAGAGAACACGTCCAGAAAACGTGCACTTATTCAAATCGATGCGTGACTTGATGTGTATGTGCTCACTGTTGTGATCAGTCCTGCGGTAAAACACGACCTTGTGGTAGATTCCCAGTAATGAATATAATCGTTCTAGAACCATGTACGGCGCTGTCTGGAAACCACACTTGTATCGCTTCGTCGGTACTTGTCAACCCATGCAAGAACTGCGCAGAATATTTACAATACAAATGCACTTTTTCTGGTGGGTTTTTTTCCTCTAACCAGGACCTTATTACTGAATTTTTGCAACTTGTAATGTGCACTACCGAGACATATTTAATTGAATGTCAACATTTACGGTAGTCACGCGGGGTCTGCACATGAAAGAACACGTAGGGTAACTTTGTTTTAATGTGATGTACACATCACATTTATGTTATATAATAATTTATCGCTTACCTTATCTCGTGCCTGACATGTAGCTTCATTGTGATTCTTGTATCAGGACAGGGATAGAATTGCTGGAAAGAGCTAGAGAAAGCGTCTATTTGAACAACCGCTAGATCATGCCGGTGAAGATAGAAGCAGTGATGACATCACTCATTTGCCTGTATACTGAAATGCCAATTTACAAGGTGAAACTTTTAAGTTGAATCATTGACAGGAAACGATGTGGCTCATGACACAGGGCTGAGAAGAGATAGACCTAATCAGGCAGTCATATATTTGCTACAGAATGAAGTTGAGAATGTCTGGGTGATAACGCCGAGTTACACAGAATAAAAGAAATGGTAAAATCACGAAATGGTAAAACAGAAATGACCTTTAACAGCTTCGCAGCAGAGGAAAATAGTTACATGTGAAGTGATGTGTCTGATAAAAGCTGCAATGGTTACTAAACTTGATGAAATAAGAAATGAATAAATTAGGAAAAGAGTTGGTATAATATCATGTATTGAACATATTAAAAGACAGCAAGTAAAATGGTTCGGTCACCTTATGAGAATCACCTTATGTAACCCAAACCACATATCAATAAGAGCATATAACAAGAGAATATCCGGGCTTAAGCTCAAAGGTAGGCCCAGAAAATGATGGATAGAAAAATCAAGATAGCATTGAACAAACATGGACTTGATGCAACCACGGCGACATATCTGGCCCTGTAACAACAATTTAAGCTCCCATTCCTGCGCTTAACGGCAAGTGTAATATGATCATTCATCTGGGTACAGACAGTAGACAATGGTAAAATCACGTAATCAACAGCTGACTGAAACTGAGTTCGAAAACTCTTGGACAACTGCAGGAACTTATAGGACTGGACTGTCTCCTGTAGTATAATGCTGGTTTATAATACATAAATCAAACAATTATTTTTAATGATTGTACTGTTGCTGCAATTGATCCCAGCGGATTTGCAGAAAACGGGACAGCTAGTTTACTAGCACAAGACAGCTAGCTTACTAGCACAAGACAGCTTGATTACTAGCACAAGACAACTAGCTTACTAGCACAAGACAGCTTGATTACTAGCACAAGACAGCTAGCTTACTAGCACAAGACAGCTTGATTACTAGCACAAGACAACTAGCTTACTAGCACAAGACAGCTTGATTACTAGCACAGGACAGCTTCATTACTAGCACAGGACAGCTTGCTTACTAGCACATGACAGCTAACTTAGCACAAGACAGCTAGCTTACTAGAACAAGACAGCTTGCTTACTAGCACAAGACAGCTAGCTTACTAGAACAAGACAGCTAATTTACTAGCACAAGACAACTAGCTTATTAACACAAGACAGCTTGCTTACTAGCACAAGACAGCTATCTTACTAGCACAAGACAGCTTGCTTACTAGCGCAAGACAGCTTGCTTACTAGCACACGACAGCTAGCAACAAGACAGCTTGCTTACTAGCACAAGACAGCTAGCTTACTAGAACAAGACAGCTAATTTACTAGCACAAGACAGCTAGCTTATTAACACAAGACAGCTTGCTTACTAGCACAAGACAGCTAGCTTACTAGCACAAGACAGCTTGCTTACTAGCACACGACAGCTAGCAACAAGACAGCTTGCTTACTAGCACAAGACAGCTATCTTACTAACAAGAATACAGCTAGTTTACTAACAACAAGACAGCTAGCTTACTCGCAAAAGCATGCACTAAACAGAACAATTCCAGCAAAGTATCTCTAAGATAAAATAGCACTCACTATTGGACGTATATAAAATGTTAAATCGTAAACAAAAAGAACATTATTTCCATCATTGGTTGTTAAGACATTAAATGACTAGTTTCTTCATCAATACATGTATGTGTCTGCTGACGTTTATTTCTGTGTATCTGTTTTTGTGCCTCTTAAACATCTCTTGATATCTTCCTGTCAGTTCTATGGTGACACCCTTTCTCTGTGTCTGCTAAAATCTCAAGGGAATTCTCAAATGAGAACGCAATCCCCCATTAGTTAAAGTTAATCTCTCCCCAATATTGTAGTTTCCTATGCGCATTAGAAACGCCAGTAACCGTGCCACTATTTTACGTTCACAGCGAATAACAATATTGGGTTGTAAATTGGTCCACTTCGAAAGCATCACCATAAAATCCCAACATACTGTTCTATTCTCAATACTTTGTATGAGTGTGGAAAAATTGCTTAGTTCTGATCAGTCTTTAAAATTATCAATCCGTACTTTCCCTTGTCGTCTTCTCTTTCGCATGTTTGCCTTTTATTAACATCATATAGTTAAAAAAAAGGGTAACGTACGTACAGAAATACTTGTGAAAGTCACTATTACACAGTTAATATTGCACTTGTTTTAAAAATTATGTACGATTAGTAAAAGAAATGACATCAGAGAACATACTATCAAGTGGTGACGAAGAATGTGTTTGTGTACAGGAATAATATTATGTTTAAGCATGCAAGCGTGAAGCTGTTTTGATGGTTATAGAAATGTTTGTGTGCGTTTTTTCTAGAATATAAAAACTCTTTTGGAAAACTAATCAGTAATCTATTCCGAGTAAAGATGTTTTAACCAGAATGTCAAAGGAGATCCAACAAATATGGTGTATTTTTCCCTTACCAAAATGATGTTTTTGTGAGATATTTCCTTGTCACACTTGCGCTCAGATATTTTTTGTGCCTTGACTATTTACTAAAACATTGAAATTTCATATTTCTATTTATTGTAATCTACGCTTACCCAATATCAATATGGAAAAATGTTCCTATTCTAACAATTTAATTCCTATATAAAAAATATTATTATTGACATCAAACTGTTTGTGTCAACAAATATCAAAAATATTTCAGGCCTTCGCAGCGCCCCCTTTTCCCACTCCACCCCTCCTTAATTTTGGACGTAATTTAGGGACAGGGAAAATACAGAGAAAAATGGGGAAAAAATGCTTTAACATCAATATTTTAGTTTACAGTTTCAGCCAATGACATCGCAGCAATTCCTTTGGGACCCTATTTTGGGTATGACTCATAGTCGTGGTTTAGGTAATCAAGTTGCCACGACCTCCGTATTTAAGAAAGAATCAAAATATATCAATTTTCGTTTCCAGCCTTTTGATTTATTATGGGGAAATGTTGCTAGTAACATAGGAAATGAGGAACTACAATGTTGGCTTTTTTTCCCAATAATTGTAAATATTTTCTTATAGTTGAGTAAACAGTTTAATAATCATGATTCGGTACACTGTACAGGAATATGTTGTTCGTAGGCGGGTTGTAACTCGCAGTGTGGGTGAGAGAAGACAATGTGGACACCAGCACATGGCTTTTGAGACAGTGGATAATAGACAGCTCCATTTTTTGTTAAGCAAAATGTAACTTTTAGTGCGAGGCACGCTGCTTTCAACCGCGGACGTTAATTCAATTTAGTTATTTCAGAGCTTTCCAACCGTACACAGTAGTGGAGGTATAATCCAGTCACCACGATCTCCGGTAGTGTAAGTGTAAGATGGAGAGTGCGCAGTTCTAATAATCCAGTCACCACGATCTCCGGTAGTGTAAGTAAGAGATGGAGAGGGCGCAATTCTGATACTCCAGTCACCACGATCTCCGGTAGTGTAAGTGTAAGATGGAGAGGGCGCAATTCTGATAATCCAGTCACCACGAGCTCCGGTAGTGTAAGTGTAAGATGTTGTGGGCGCAGTTCTGATAATCCAGTCACCACGAGCTCCGGTAGTTTAAGTGTAAGATGGAGAGGGCGCAGTTCTGATAATCCAGTCACCACGATCTCCGGTAGTGTAAGTATAAGATAGAGAAATCCAGGACTGATATTCTTCTTTTATGAGCCATGGGCATAATGATAAGGATCATGGGTCAGTGTTATCCGGTGTGATTAGCTCTCATAATAAAAGAGGATATTAGTACGTCAAAGAGAGAGATAGAGATGGAAGGGATGCGGGACAGGTTAGTTGTTATACGATTGCGGACAATAAGTGTCTTTAAGAAAGAAAATTGGTAGTGTTTCATTCTACAAGGAGAGTAACATATACATACTATTGACAACTGCAGCTTTTTCTTCTTCGTTCGTTCTCAAACTCGTGCAGATTGGGAGGATGTAGTTTGGATAATGGAATACGTTGTGTCATGGCTTACACCTTGGCTGTCATATCTGTGCTATATACGGCCTGACACATCTGTGTCTTTCTATCTGTACTATCCGACTTCAGCATTGCTTTTGAGTCACTTGTCCCTCTGTGGGATGGAGTAATCAAATCCTCCCTCAGAACTAAGACGTGCATGACTTGTAATAGTGTCACTATTATTTTCTTCCCTTTCGGGCTTTGACAACACACGGGCGACTGGCTGCTACGGTTGCTAACATTTGTTTTGTCACATTGCTATGTTGATACAGCTGTTACTAGACCAGGGGTCGGCAACCTTTTGCTAACGGTGTGCCAACTTAAGATTTCAAATTATTCAGAGTGCCAACATCACATATCAAGAAGAATGTGAAGAGTCCAGATTCATCACATGTGAAGAGTCTGCGTGCCATTTGAAACTGCTTGGCGTGCCAAGTGTGGCACGCGTATCATAGGTTGCCGACCCCTGTACTAGACGATATAAGTTACGAGCCGTAGTTATCTATTTTGGACGAAGGAAGAAGACAGAAATGCAACTCGTTAAAACGTAGTACACAATGGGGCATAAACAAACTAATGGGGATATGCTACGAACTCTTCAAACAGTTCATGTTGTGTGTTTCTTTGAAATTATGTATATATATATTTTTTTAAATATTTGTAAAAAAAAATGTTTACCGATTTCAAACTGCATTTCAAAATGTGCAATTTTTCAAATATGAACGGAAATATTTGGAAGACCATTGCTATAACACGTTTGGCTAGAGTTGTCCTCAAACAATTGTCATTGTTGTCATAATTGCCCCCAAACCGTCTAACGTATTAATGCCATTTTTTCATACGCTGTTATAATTGGTTAGACTCAATAAATATATATACTTTATATTTGGGTTTCCTGTCCAGTTTTTATAAACGAATTAAATCTTCATTTGTATTTGCATACTAATTATTGTGTATCGGGAAATGAAATTTTACCACTTCAGGCACATATTATCTGAGTTGGTTAGTAATAGGCTATTGCTATAATTTGTCCACTATGTTTGCATATGACTCTCGTTGAAGATAATTTCTTAAATGTTCTGTATGCGAGACACTGGCAACATTGTTTGTCAGTGACATTTAGTGCGCTAACATATTGGGCCTTCATTGATCTAATTATTTCTATAGGTATCACCATTTGCTGTTCATAAATATCAAGGAACTATGCTCCAATAATGTGCTTGTCAATAACGGTTAAGTTATCTTTAAAGACATTAAACTTCTTCCGAGTCATAATCAGATGAGAGGTTGACAATCAATCTCGGCTGAAAGAAGGACAAACCAACATTCTTCCAATATTTCGCTACCTTCTGTAGCACATGGTTCTCATATTTCTTCCAATAATCCCTGGCTATATTAGAGACTGCGGCATTTGTAATGCTACATATTTTAATTTGAACGTTCTATTATCTGTTGCTACCCGTTCCTTAATTTTATCTCATGCTAATTGTATTGAGTTTAATTTAGGATGTAAGATGGTAGTATTAAACATCACTGACCATGTTCCTGGATGGCCTTGTCTATATGAAATATCTTTGTACGCCTTGTCTTTTTCACAATTCCAAGAAATTCGGGCTTCAGGGACAATTAGTTAAATGAAATGTTTTGTTTTTTTAATCGCCCAAATATTTATTACATCTTTAGTACCTGATGGAATTACAATTATATGAGGATTCTCACAAATAAGATTTCTACCACCAAAATTTTCTAAAAGTGAATCCCTAACTAATAATAGTCCTATATAGCGTAGATTTGTAAATATTATTGTCATTATTCTTTCTTAACCAACTTTTCAATTTCCTTAAAGTCACTTCCTCAATATTGTGAAACATTCCAAATTTCTCTTCGGACCAATTCTCTGCCAAAAGTATCCACCACTGGGAGCCTGTGTAAACGACTTGAATTGAAAATTACACTATCCAACGGTGCAATGACCGTTTACTTATCTCCAAGGCATGAAGAGTCCTCTTTTCTGGGTTTAAAATATAACTATATAGTGTCTCCAAGGCATAACGAGTCCTCTTTTCTGGGTTTGAAATAAATTATATAGTTTTCCTCGAGTAGCATCATTGCAGAAATACTTTAAAATCGTATTTATTATGACCTCTGAAATCGCGTTACGCTTTTTTCGCAGACTCATTATTCCTACTAAACTACACGACACTTGTAGAAACACTGCTGGCGGACAATGTTAGCGTTCACGGAATACAACCTTAAACACCGTCTGTCTTGTGCTCAAGAGTGAAAAATAATGCAGTTTCACGCTTAAAGCATACAAATTATATGATAAATCCATCATGTGTGAGTGAGTTCTTATAATTGACTGTAAACATCTTGAAAATTTGTGTGGGTTGTGTTGACAAGTAGACTTTATATATATATAAACGAAAATTGAAATCAAATACTTCATTTTAATTCTTTTCTTTTAGCTTTATACCCCTTTGTGCCTTGCAGCGTCAGGGAGTAGAAGAGTTCTATGTCCTTTTTGTGTGCCTAATATATATTTATTTTTGTTGATTCTTATTTCTGTAATCCATCTTGTGGATTGTCTGTCCCTGGCTTTGTATCCATCGTGTCTGTATAGTAATGCTTTTTACAGTACGCTATGTGATGGTCGTCTAGAAGCGTGTGAAAACCTACTTAGTCTGTTGTCTTTGATGTAATCCAGGATTGGCATTGTGTTTGTTAGTCGTCTGATATTTTCATTTCTGATTCTTTGTCTTATTGTTACTCTAAGAATTCTACGTAGACTTTTCTGTTGTAACAAGTTTTCTTTTGTCTTTTGTTTAGTGTTCACGTTTGACATCGGTGGCACAGTGATGTTATGATGATTGTTTTATATAGTGCAGTTTTATTATGAATGTTAGTTTTTTTAATAGGAAACATGCTATTTTTTAATAGGAAACAGCTGTCCTAAGATCTGATACGCTATATTGTATTTTGTTTTGGATTTATTTTGTGTTTTTCCTACTTGCATTTTAATGAAATATGTTATTCATAGCGTCTGCACCATTTCAAATTTACACAAAATTTCTATTATGCGTTATATATTTGCTGAGATACATCATTATGAAGTCAGGAAAAGCTAGTGAAACTTGCTATTTTATAGTGTTCGGTATGAGGCTGTTAGGTTTGACAAGATCTTGTCATTAATATTGATTATTAGCATTGATGATTGGCCACTCTTAACTGTTTATCATATCTGGCGTATAAACTTCTTCAAATCATTGTTTCTATGTCCAAGTTACGCATTATCGAAAGTCCCTTTGTTTGATATGAATATCCCTAGCTTCTTCCTATTTAATTTCACGTTTGTAGTGATTTTGATAGATTCTGTATTGATATTTTAAATTATTTGTTGGTAGCAATATGTGTAAACATGTGGTATTATCACAAGGTTCCAACGGAATAGAGGAAGTAATTATCTCCAGTATGTGGCTATCACTAAAATAATTCGTATTATTTTGTAGGCAAAGTAAAGACAGTTATGTCTGTAAGAAATGAAAGATAATGCTGTACTGTTCGACAATAATTACTATTGAGAAATGAGAGAAAACTGGGAAGTGACAAGAATATATTTACTCCTGAATGGTGTTACTCGACTATATCTCATCACACTTATTGATATTTGTTTTCTTTGTGTTGTGACAAGTGCTCGCTTATAAGGAATAAAACATTGGATTTTTGCTTATATTGTTTCACAGAATCACATTTTTTTAAAGCTGTGTTTATGTTTTATTCACAATCTACGATCACTGTGAACGAACTGTGACACTATGAAACATTGATTTGTTATTGTTTATTATGTACATATCTCTTTTCTCCTTATGTGCCACTTTAGCTCAGTGGTTAGTAAATTGGTTTAAAGCCCGTAGATATGAGGGGTTGGTGGTTCAATTTATCAAAAGGTGGGTTAACACCCTTCCACCCTTTAACAATTCTCGGTTATATGTGCTCTCTTATTGCCGCCACCTAATATGTAAGTCAGCTACTTAAACATACATGGTTTCGTTAGAGTTCAAACTAGTGACATTAAATATCCATGTGAATGTAGTACTCGATTTTCAACCCCCCAAAAAAGTCACAAAAATCTGAAAATGAAGGAATTACGCATGAAAATTGACAAAATATCAATAGGTACCCCACCACCACCACCTGAAGGCGTATATACGATCCTGATTGACTTCCTAGTCGACACGCATAAATCTAAGGTTGATTTTCAGTTCATCTGCGTTTAGGTCAACGCAGCCAAAACAATTGGTACCAGATAGATACTCTTAAGAAAGTAAGGACGGTGGAAATTGTATTGCCATATCATCTCTAGGCGTGTCTTTTTATGTGGTGAATATGCAGTCATCGGTACATTCAAATGAATTTTTGCAGTGCACAATTGAAAGCTTGTTCACTTAGTCTGACACATTCTGTGTGGCATTATTCAACTGTTTCTATTCTAACGTATTCAGTATAGTTCTCACGAGTCTCATAAAGATAAGCAGGCAGATTGGATGAGGCTAGACATTCAGATAGGATAGATTAGAATCTGTTAATCACCATATTGTCGGAAAGACTTCAGATAATTACATAAATTGTTCACCTTTTTTAAAATGTCATTCGTCATATTATATATGCTAGTGATTTGTCTGATGTACTCTGTCCATGTTTGGCGAATGTAGGAAGTAAATGTGGGGGTGATTTAACACTCTGACATGCCAGTTCGTAGATAAGGGGATGAGGGTTGGGATGTTCAAACCCCCATTAAGAAATCAGAGCATGACTTTTAGCTCTAGCAATTTTGCCAAATGGTGGGTAAACTGAACGCCTTCCCCATCCTTGACGATTTTTCTGCAAAAAAGACCATCAAATGACTCACGAAAAATAGGGAATTACAAACAAAAATAAGCCCATTTGGTAATGTAAAATCCCCCTCACCTTACTAGTAAACCCCCTCCCCTTATTAGAGACGTATCCACGGCCCTGCTATGTCTACTGTGCTCAGTCCGTGTCTGGCGGCAAGCTTTCAATAGGTGACAAACAGTGATCATCAAGTTTGTTATTGTGCAATGATTCCCAATGTATAGACTGGATTCTTGAGGGCATGAATGGATGGAGTATATTGTGACTTCACACGTGTGGGAAATTGTGTACATCTCCCCGTATCATTAGAGAGATAATATAATGGCCAGCATCTGTGGTTTGTCTGCTGAATATGAATAGGTGATACATTTTATTTGCTATCTATGGGCACCATTTGAGTAAGATTATAAGTAATGAGGATATTAATCTAAGATTTCGCAAATTTAGATTTGTGTGCGGTGAGAGCGGGATGGCAACATTGAGAGGGAGATTTAGAAGAATGCAATCATCAATTTACGGAAATTATCATTGAACATGAGCTTCACTACCTGCTGAAATAGATTGAGCAGATTTAGGTATGATGTAGGTACAGATATATGCCAGGATGTTTCTGAAAATCACGAATACTTTCCACGGTCATGCCTAGGATACAGGGTAATGAGAGAGCCGATAGATTTGCTTCAAATAACGTCAGTTTGCTGATTATTTACAGATGATACTTATTTAATTTTCTATATGAACATCACATAAATGATTTTTTTTAAAGAAATTTCTAAAGCGATTTGAGATACAAGCTAAGACATTCATTGCGAGCGTTACATTGGTGGTGGAACACGTCGTGCTTCCTGTGGATGCAGTTTCTCCAAGAATTCTGCGTAGACATGTCAGTAAGTCAGTTAGTTAGTTAGTTAGTCGTCGGATCATCATCACTGCAAACTGGACAGGACACGTCCATAAATTGCGCAGATCTCTCCCTGAGTGTATCCACCATTACACTTCTGCTGAAAGTACCGGTCCTCTGCTGGTTGACCATCATTCTTCTGCGCCCTCTAAAATGTTCATTTTTAGCAACACCGTATTTCAAACTCTGATCTTTAATCCTGGACATTGAAAAGTAATCCACATTAGTCTCACTCTAGCGTACTAAATTTCTTGTGGAGCTCAAAACGTCAGCTCGATACATTGCTCCATCGCGTATGACGCCAGACATGTCATTTCTGTTGTAACAAGTTGTCTTTTGTTTTTATTGTCCGCGTTTGACATTGTTAGCACAGTGATGGTATGATGATCGTTTTATATAGTTCAGTTTTAGTATTTATGTTCACTTGCTTGTTTTTGAAAATAGAAAACATATGTCCTAAGATCTGGTATGCTATATTGCGTAGGTGTTGGATTTATTTGATGTTTTCCCATTTGATCATATGATGCTTTTAATGTAAGTAAATTATATCACCTGTGAAGATTACATTCGTAGGTCTCATTCATTTTTGTGTTTTTCCTCAAAATTATATTTTTATAAATGTTGCATAATCTAGACCAACCGTCACTGTTAATCGGGTGAGATTATGACAGTGGTAATCGATCAATTATAAGGCAGATTTGAAACGGTATATTTCATCGCATTATTACAGAAAAAAAACAAGGAGAAAGAATAGTGAACCTATTGTTTGTTTGTTTTGCGTTCGCTCCATGGTAACCAGCACGGATATCCGTGCGATTTCCGCCAGGAGCGTGATTACGTTGTGCCACCGTTATGCGCCTTGTAGGCCTAGCACATCCGATTTCGGCATGCCTTGACAATTCGGGTAGGCTGCCCTAGCCTGTGACATCCTCCATATCTATCTCCAGGCACGCGTGTATGTGGTGACTCTTCGCCCAGACGATTTTTGCTCTCGTCTGTCTTGCACGAGGTGTTCCACTGTCTATGAACTTGCCTCGTGTAATTGGACGTACTGTGTCTGTGCCCATCGTGTACTGAACCGTTTCTCATCCGTGAGCCTGGTTCCTTAAGGGGGAGAACTCAACAGAGGAGTTGGACCCTGGCTCTTTCGCCCTCTTAGCCGAGGTGTCATTCACAGACATAGTGTTCCCCTTGTCCAAGTTCGAGTCTCACACCACGCGTTTGAGAGCACGGCGTTTTCGAGCTGAGCGACCTTGTCCCAATAGCACCTGGGCCCATCAGGTACTGAACCCTTTCTCTCTGCAAGTGTATTTCCTGTATAGGAAAACTTGACAGTAGAGTTGGGCCAGGACTGCCATCGTTGTCCCTTTCTTGCCTAAGCCCATCGGGTACGGAACCCTTTCTCTTCGCGAGCATATTTCCGGCTTAGGAAGGCTCGACATAAGAGTTGGGTTAGGTCTTCTTGCTTTTCCGAACGCCAATGATTGGGTCTGTGTCTCTGTCTGTAAGGAGCACAGGTAACTAGATGCTCGTCTCGAGCTGACGGAGCTTGTAGTTCCCTTTTCCTAGGAACTTTTCACTTTCTATTTGCAGTTCGCGCTGCCCTCTAGCGCTGTTCTGCCATTTCATTGTTTCGTTGTACTCAGTATGAAATCTATTTGTCTCTCGCCATGTATCTACCTTTACGTGCATTTTACATTGGCCGCCCCTCCAATGTTCGGACTGGACTGATTAGCTTCACTGTATGTCGACAGTGTCGCTATATGTGGTGATGCTGGTGGTATCGGAGATATTGTCTGTCTCTTATGCAGTCTAATCTCTTCCCATCTGCTACCTCCACATTCTCAGACACGATCCCCAATGATTTGGCCAGAACCAGCTCGAGCTGCTGTATTTCTGTTTCCAGGGTGCACCGCGAGGAGGTACATTTGGGATCTTGGTTATCTGCTAACCCTGGGTCCGCCTAGAGCATTGCGTTTCCTTTGCACCCCAGTGAACCTGTTAAAACAGAGTAAACATCAATTGATAAACAACAATATTATTTCTGCTGTTTTATTTTGTTTATTTTGTTTGATATTTCTACAATGGTCCAATCTAAAAGGTTAACTTACCATATCAATGGTCAGCTTTGCTAGACTACAGAAGACCCTCTGGGATTTCTCATATCGACCACGGGCGAAATTGTGACCTAATTAGTCATCTTACCAAATTTAATTGGAATCGGTCATATCGTTTAGATTTATATACCGGGCAGATACAACAGAGTTGTTCATTATATATATTATGCTCTGGTAACGATACACATATCAACCACACGCACGCATATATATATATATATATATATATATATATATATATATATATATATATATATATATATATATATATATATATATATATATATATATATATATATATATATATATATATATATATATATATATATATATATATATATATATATATGCGTGCGTGTGGTTGATATGTGTATCGTTACCAGTGTCATTACGTTTTAACGCATCCTTACTTTATGGAACTAAATAATAGACTGATGGTTGGTTGCTGATACAGCGGTCAATGGGCTCACGTTGTCTAACCTAAGTAGATTATATAGATGTATATATATGTGTGTGTGTGCGTGCGTGTGTGTTTGTGTTTGGTATATATATATATATATATACACCCAGTGTTTCCAATAGATTTTCGGTCCCTTAAAACCAGCTGAAAGTGTTACTATTCATAATTTTTTGTGATTAAAAAAATACGGTTGTACATTTTCAGAAAGGAGAATCTAGTGTGTCTGGAAAGAAACATTATCCTCTAGTGTGCAAATCTAGATAGCTGACACTGAGAAACGTCTAAATAACCACACGCAACAGCGCAATAGATCAGAAGTTCTTAACCTTTTCGTTACTGCGGAACCGCTTTGATCTATCTCTGTCACCGACCTTTAAACATTGCATATATAAAAAAAAAAATCAGAAATAAATAATCTATCTGTTTAGAATAGTAATCAATTTTTTTTTACCTATGACTCTGAACATCGCCTCAGCTAAGCGTCTTACAATTTAAATCCAGGTATTATTGCGTTACTATAAATCAAGCTATATGGCTTTACTCATGTCTTTTGTGTATTATTTTATGTTCGGCTCAGTGGCAGTGTTTTCCGAAGTCTGGTCTCCTGCCGATCTGGTAAGACTTGTTTAATTGGTATTTATCTCTTAAATTAACTTTTCTGCCTAAATTAACGTGTCTTGTATCGGTTTCTATATACAGTAGAAATCAGATTATCCGAATTTGTGATTTGGCTGATTTGGATAATCGAAAATTCGGATAATTGGATATAGTTCAGCAAAACAGTCTACATACATAGAATCATACATTTAAATGAACTGAATTTTATTGATAAAAGTACAGTAATATGTAAGAAACTATGTATTGCTGTAAAAATATACAAAATTACATATATGGCACATATATACAGTAATACATAGTACACATGTATGTACATACGTAAATCAATTGTCTACAATATCTCCCCCTGTGTCATATTTGTCTTTGTTATCTCCTTGTTGTTCGTCCAAGACACCCTTGGCATCATCTGTCATTATCTGAAACCCTTAATCGTTTTTATCACAAAACAACTACTCTTGCTCTAAATTTTTTTTAAATCAAATTCGATTCAGATAATTGGGTATTCCGTGAATTGGGATTCAGATAATCGGATTTCTACTGTATATTTATATTCCATCAATTTATCTAAGTACTGTAATCGAAAATATCATGTCATTCTAGCATTTGCAGATCCATTAGCATGACATTGCAGACATTTATGGTTCTTCGGACCACATGTTCAAAACTACTACAATTCCCTAATCCTCATCATATAACATATTCTAACATATTCGGGAGGGGGTTTTTACCTTACTAGCAAGGGGAGGGGTTTTATCTTACCAAACGGGCATATTTTTATTTGTAATTCCCTTTTTTTCATGAGTCATTTGATGGTTTTTTTGCAGCAAAATCGTCAATGCGTTTAGCTTACCCACCATTTGGCAAAATTGCTAGAGCTAAAAGTCATGCTCTGATTTCTTAATGGGGGTTTGAACATCCCAACCCCCATCCTAAAAGTTCCTTAATAATAGTACATTATTCTCTAATAGCTCATAATAATGGTGCATTATTCCCTAATAGTAGTGCATTATTCCCTAATAATAGTACATTATTCCCCAATAGTTCATAATAATAGTGCATTATTATTCATACAACTCCGTGTACACTACATTTGGTGTAGCACTCTGTCACGTGGCACTGAGTGTAGTATTCCGTGACCAATGATAACATCATTGCTACATTAAGCACCGTCATGTGTTAAGTTCTCTATGCTAATTCACAACTTCTGCCCCATGCAAGCAAGATAGGAGTTTATCAATACAAATGTCGAGCGTCTAGGAACATGGCAGGTTAGAGATATAATATGTCATCCAGAATGCAGATTCACGCCAGCAGATCGCTCTTTCCCATAGTTAATATCAGAATTAGCGGTTAGCACAGAATTGGGAAAACCAACAAAACAAATCAAACAGATGCAATTAAAGATAAGAGTGAACATTGATACCTCACACACCCTGAACAAATATAACGATACAATAAGATACGCACTAGGCTGAAATCTAAACGAAAATACATGTCTTCTTCTTCTGTGGCCGTCCTCAAACTCGTGCAGATTAACAGGACGTAGTACAGAGGACGGCATGTACTTTATCATGGTTTGCAGCTTACCTGCGATACGTACGCTTTTCGGCTTGATACATCCTACTTCATCGTGCCATCTGGGTTATATTGATTCTACTTGACAGTATTTATATTCTTTCCTTCCATTTCGGGACCCGACAACACACGGACTGAAAATCTTTCAAGTAATGTTTTCTTGGTAGTTTACGTATGTTGGGCATGAATAGGTCACAGCTTCAGATTTTCCCAGACCATCATTGACAATTTCAACGCCATCGTAACCTAAACTGTAATTAATGTATGATTTTCTACTACGACCAAGAGGCCCGATTTCACTCGTTACTTGTTTGCACGAAAACTTATGTGGGTAAATTATCCTATGATACTATGTTGCATGTCCTTGAAATATCGATGAATGATATCATTGCTACTATGTAGGTAACGAAGATTGCACTAGTCTCTGGTCAATCACTGGCCAGATAGATGGGGAAAAATCGTGTAGCTCAATTAGTTTTAACTTTACGATGTTCCAGTTTTGATAGGCCAAAATGATGCAGTATTCAACAATGTCATCTTGGCACATACATCTTACATCTCATTGGTAATAACAAAGAGCCAATTGCCTTAAATTGATTCGGGATAGCTTTAAAGAATTCATCATAAATGTAGGAATTATGTTTTTCTCGAATTAATTTCACTAGCTGCGACTGTATAATTGGTCACTATTAGTATACTTTGTGTCGACAGCCAATGAAACTCACGGGAAAGTAAATAGCATTTTAGAAGAATATTTTCCAATTGAGAAGTCCAGCAATGTGAACAGTTTCAACCCCTTAATATCGAAGGACATGAGATTCCAGAACGTAGGTATGATGACACCACCCTAATTTCTAGGAGCCCCACAGGTTTACAACACGTAAACATCATAGCGAAACACAAAATCTTTTTCTCAATGCACACAAAATACAAAAATAATGCATATAAAAAGATTTTGACTCACATCTACAATAACCATTAACAAATAACAACTATTGTAACAGTACTTTCAATACAAGATTCAACCCTTACGCTATAATTTCAATGGTCAACTCCAAAATCATATATACACATTTAATCTCAGTTTTAAATTGTACACATCAATTCGAGATTTATATATCAACGTTAACAATACAGCAATCAAAATCATAAGATCACTAATTAATTATCACATACAAAACAACAGTTAAGTCCTTCCTTCCCTTATCTTGAGAAATCTGATAGTCTGTAGTTAACTGTATTCAATAACAAAGTCAAATTGTTCCGCCCTAAAAGATAGCTCCAAAGTCTGCGGTTATCCCACAGCAAATCCATTATCTTGATACAGTAACAGTAAAGAACCTAAAGACTTCTATCAGCTGGTATAGAGCGTCCTAAAGGCTCAGGTTGTCCGCATCCGTAAGGAACATCTCCAAAAGTTCTGGTTGTCAGCATCAGTAAAGTACATTACAATAGCTCTGGTTACCAACCTCAATAGAGAACATCACACATTCTCTGGCTATCAACATCAGTAACTATATCACAAATGCTCTGGTTATCAGTATCGGTAGAGAACATCAGAAATGCTCTGGTTATCACAAAAGCTCTAAGCCAACACTGTGCAGAGACTAGCAGATGACTAGCACATGATAATGGTGTATTTCGTTGCCTGTTTTCAATTTATGAAATGTGATAGTTCCTAACTCAAAAGCTAACACTTTCCAACTGTAATAAATGATTGATTTTATATATATATATATATATATATACTGGGAAAACTAGCTCAAAGTTAACTCTTTCATGTGTAGTAACTGCAACATTAATCCATTCACACAACACTGGAACTTGTGCCGAGAGCGCGTTCCATGTGAACCGTTTCGTAGTATGATCTCTCTACTTACTATTGGACAACTAACTCTTCTCACTAAACTCCCGTATGTCTGAAGTTCATATTTATTCAAATGCCCCGCGTCCTGGAACGTAGCTCAGTAAAATCAATGCACGCTTCCAAACTTAAAGTAATAATTTCACTTTTACAATTAGCTCATCTAGAACATCCTTTTAACTCGTCAACGAGCTGCTTGTCTGTTTCCAATTATCCGCTTTTAAGACAAGGTTACCCTAAATCTCCCGTGTTTCATTAACATCGCTCCACATGTACCTTGTCTGGTTACATGTTATAAATTATATCTTAAGATTTAACTCTCTTGTCAGCATTTCTGAGCGAGCAAAATAATATGTTTGTCCAGTTTGTGTCAAGGTTTTAAAACCTGGTGTAAAAAATTACACATTCCATTCGACCTCAATTCCTGTCTGGAATAGTTAGTTAAGACTTTCCATTCGACCTCAATTTCCTGTCTGGAATAGTTTACGAACCTGTCCGGTCAATAATTCTATTTCATTACATTCCCCTTGATTTATTTCTAATACATCAGTTAATTCTTTATGACCATAATACCAACACTTTCTTTACACTATGTCACCAACTTTGAATATTTCGGGTCAACCATCAACACTATGGGAGATTGCACAGCAGATTAGAAAGACATTAGATACAAAAAACATTACCGGATGAAAAATCTATAGCAAGGGGAAAACAGAAAAATAAAGTACAACTATTAAGAAGCTGTAAATATTTCCAGTGGAAAAATAGCTGTGAGACATGGGCAATGACATCCGCAATCTAAAAGAAAATATCGGAATTCGAAATGAAATGTTATAGAAAGAAAGGTTATATTATCATGGACAGAAAGATGAACCAACACAGACTTCCGCAAAGACGTTAACATAAAAGAAGATCGACTCCTCAAAACTATCAAAAAACACAAGCTAGCATATTTCGGACATATAAAAAGATACATTGGCTTAGAATATTAAATCATATAGGGGAAAAGTCCATGGAAAAAGAGCAAGAGGGAGATCAAGACTACTATGGACACAGGATATCGAAGATCTTCTGAACGTGACACTGGAAGAGGCTGGGTAGCTTGCACAGATCCGAGAGGCTTAAAGCGTTTAAGTGAGGACAACGTTCTTTAAAGGGCACGTGTGATGTTTTTTGTAATGCCATTGTTAATCTCTTTATAATCTCTGTCGAACAATCTCCTGTGGTGTTGATAGTTGATACGGATACAAGATCTTCAAAGTTTCGGACATTTTCTAGTTGTTCTATGCCCATGACTATTGTATGTGAGTTCATCTCTGCTTATATGCATTATCTTTGGTTTTTTTGTGGGTTTTTTTGGCATTGAGGAAAAGATTTTATTTTTCGCTATGATGTTTGACTGACATAATCATGTGTTCTAAACCTGTGGGACTCTTTGATATTATTATGGTGTAACTACATACCTAATTTCTGGGATTTCGTGTCCTGCGATATTAAGGGATTGAAACTGTTCATAGCGTCGACCTCGTACATATTGAAACTGTTCATAGCGTCGACCTCGTACATATTGAAACTGTTCATAGCGTCGACCTCGTACATTTTGCACATTTTCTGCATATATGTTGAACAGTTGAGAGAATGCATCCCTGTCTGACTCCTTTTTGGACTATATAAAGAACCAGTCGTATTTTTCTCCCTCGAGGCGGACAGAAGTCTGATGTTTTGGATAAAGCATTTTAATGAGCGATATAATCTGGTGTGTTACGCAGTCAAATGCTTTTGATGAGTAGTCAATGAAAAAGGTGCATATGTCTGTATTAAACTCTGCATTTCTTTATTCTAATTTTCATGTTGAAGATATGATCCCTGGTGCTCTGTTCTGTCTAAAACCTGCCTGAACTATATTTATTTCTCTGTTCATATGTTGTTACATTCTTTTCATGATTATCTTGAGAAGTATCTTGTTGGCATGACTGCTAAGTGCAATTGTTCTATAATGTGTGCAGATTTTCAAATTGTGCTTCTTTGGGAGTCGTATAAATACTGATCTTTTCCAATGTTTTGGCCATATTTCACGTTTCCAGATCTTAACACAGAGGGCGTGATAAACTTGGACACTGGGTTCTCCTCCTGCTTTTATCAATTCAGCAACCAATTCGTCGCACCCTGGTGACTTCTCATTTTTTAAGTTCTTAATTGCCAAACGTACTTCTATGATGTGTTCGGGTTCAAGTTCTGTGTTTCTAGTTGTGTTTGAGTCTGTGCCTATGTTTGGATCTTCGTACATTTTCCTACAGTATTCCATCCACATATTCAGAATGTATTTATTTTCTGTTAGTGTTTTTCCTGACTTGTCTTCAATTGCTCGAGTGGCTGATTGAAATTTTGATGTCAGTGTTTTTGCTTCTTTAAACATTATTCTGGTATCCTCCTGTTCGAGGCGTTTTTCAATTTCTTTACGTCTGTTGACAATGTAATTGTTCTTGTTTCTGTCAAATTTTTCTCCTGATTTCTTTAGTTTGTTTCGTGCATTCTTCTCTTTGTTATTCATCTTTTAGTGATTTTAGTTGTTGTTTTTTTTTTGTTGTTAATTTATTGTAATGTTTCGGCTTTGATGTAATCTCTTCTTTTTGTCACTCGTCGGGGTATGTGAGCCCGTGCAGGTGATGGTATTGAGTCTCTGACGTTGTTTGCGAGTTCATATGGTGTCATATCCTCTTTAACGGCCATTAATGTATTAAATTTGTTCTGCACTTCCACTCTGCATTCTGTTGGTATTGCTCTAGTGTCGTATCTGATGGGTATGGCGCTTTTCGTTAACCTCATGAGTCTGATCCTCATATTTTCTACCAATAGCTTGTGGTCGGAATCACAATGTGCTCCAGGATATGTCTTACAAGACAATAGACTGGATCTCCACCTATGGTGTATAGTGATGAAGTCTATTTGGTTTCTTGTCTTGCAATCAGGTGATGTCCAGGCGTATAGACATCTGTGGTGTATAGTGATTAAGTTTATTTGGTTTCTTATCTGGCAAGCAGGTGATGTCCAGGCGTATAGACATCTGTGGTGTATAGTGATTAAGTTTATTTGGTTTCTTATCTGGCAATCAGGTGATGTCCAGGCGTATAGACGTCTCCTGTATTGTTTGAACAGGGTGTTGGCAATTACTAAATCATTTTCTATGCAGAATGTTAGCAGTCTTTCTCCTCTTTCATTCTGCTTGCCTAATCCAAATGGGCCTTTGACTAAGCATTCTTCCGGTCTTCGTTCCCTACCAACTTTCGCCATGCAGTTTGGCATAAAAAACCGCTAGCTCCTGCTCTTCAGCTGTGAATGTTGGAGCATAAACTTGGATTATTGTGATTTTTCGTGTTTTTTGTTTCAATTTTATACTTATGATTCGGTCATTTTTTGGGTTGTAACCTAGCATAGACCTTGTCTTTGTTCAAAACGAAGCCTACTCAGCATTGCCCCTTTTTCTCTCTTCCTAAAAAAATTACAGTTGTTCCTGCCGTTGTTGTGAAGTGTCATTGTCTTTCCCATCTGTTCTAGGGTAACAGTAGGGGAGGATGTCCCTCGCTGAGTAGCTTCACGTAGTTCAGCGACTAGTCAAAGTCCATGCCAGGGGGGTGACCCGCTGTACACAAGCAGATTCGTGGAACTATACGTGGGCTAGACAGGAGTGGCAGAACCAAATAGAATTCTGACCTTCCCAGGGGGAAGTGAAAGTACTATATATTTTAAACACTTTAATTTGTCTATAAAATCAGTACTTTTGACGGCACTTTTGTCAACCAAGGTCTAACTTTTCAGACCTCCTGATTGTTGACGTAATAATATATGGACAGTCGCTACTCCAATGGGATCAACAATGACCAAGTAAAAACATGGACAACTAGATACCTTGTTTTATTTCTTTGAGATAATGAAGTTCATTTATATTCATGTAGAGTTAAAATCATCAATTAAACCTTCCTTTATTATTCCCCTTCTATTGTTCCAATCTTCCAATGAGTTGGCGTGATTTATGCGTTAATTAACCCGCTAATCTACACATTTTCTGACGTAACTAAGAACGTGAGTGGAATTATTCTTAACTGTTTTCTGGCATTTATTAAAATGTTAGTCACATTGTACGTTCTCATCTTCTTCTTCTGCTATCACTTGTTAAACCTCCAGTTCAATATTGGTGTTAAACATCCAGTTCAATATTGGTCATGTATATTATAGATTTGTTTTAGGTCATCTTGGGTTCCCCACAACTTGTTCTGAACAGAAGTTCCTGAGAGCTAGATCGTCGTTATGTGAACGACAAAACTGGGACAATTATGTAGTATTTGTTCTGCTGCTCAACAGATATAGACCGCAGATTTTCTGATACTGATTATGTGTAATTGTGCTTTTAGACGGCAGCGTTCCATTCTCAGTCGAAATATCGTGATCTGTCTGTTTATGTTTGCGATAGTCGCCGAAGCATAGTGGTTTTGTGCACTTGGTTCAATCTTCATACGAGCAAGAGTTCAAGTCCTGAAACGATCAACTAAAGGTTCTTAGTCCACGCACCTGAGAATAGTACCAGAATTTCTTAGGGTGGTGTTCATAAATATCTTCGTCAAAACTGTTGTAATACACCTACTTGCAGTTACCTTCACGCCTTAGCTGATACAGTTAATTAATACATTCATTCTAATTAGTTTTCTAGTCCGTGTGTCTATGTGTTTATATCAGTATCTTATTATTTATGTCAGTTTCTTTACGTGTATGTACTTTATGTATGCTGTTGGTGTGTGTGTGTGTGTGCGCGAGTACGTGAGAGAGAAATATAAATAATCCAAAAGTAGGCTAGCATAGCTTCTACTCCCACGACTAGGGTGTATTTCTTGTCACTGCGCTCTGAAAATTGTTTCGAAATAGAATTATCATCTAAATATAATGTATCCGCCTACACTAACCTTGTAAATATTGAGATATTATATATTACGAAATATGTTGTAAACTGACAGCGTTGACGTACCTAAGCTTCCAATCGGATTCAGCTACAGGCATCATTCAGTATGATTGTTTGTATGAATTTGTTTAGTATGTCTTTCTTTTTTGTGTGCGTGTGTGTCCGGGGGTGGGGGTGTTCTTTTTAAGCGCATGTTTTTTTCAGCAATATTCCGATTGCCTGTGATAAGTGAATGCAAGGATGGCAGAAACACAGTAAAGATACAGCGTTGTAACTAACGTGTGTATTTGTGGGCCACATTCTGTCACTAGTTTTATAATTATGTCTCTGTGTAGTTTTGAGAGAATAATGAATCGATTCTGTGATTCTTGCATTAGCAATGAAAACACTCGTATGTGTAAGATTTTGTCGTCAGATTACTTTGAATATTTTTTTTTAAACGGTCAATGAATCAATTACAATAATTAGAAAGTAAACACCTTAGCGTCTTTGGTGAGCATGCGCAGTTTGATTCCACTGCAGTACCCAGAGTGTCATTGAACACGCGAAATTTGGAACACGGTTAAGAAGTTTTGCTAATCATCGGTAAAATACGTAATAGCAGACAAAAATAGACGTTTCTACCAAAAAGGCCTTTACCAAGAATACAACATAACACACGACGAGTAAGAAACGGCACTGTTCAGTTTCTCATAATAATAGCTAGACATGATAAGTCCGGAAGAGTATAGTGGTGAAATTAGCACGAAAGTGAATAAATACGCATAATGGATGGAAAAATAATCACGAAAATACGTATCACAGATCGATAACAATAACACAGTACCAGGTAGCAATAAAAAAAATAGTATCATTGAGACCAACAGCAGACAGCCATCGGGACATGGTTTCTTATTTGACATCAGGGTTTACTCCATTAACCTTTCCCATGAGTGAGTATTGCAGTAATGCAGAGAAAGTGGAAATCAGTTCCTCTTCTATATTAATCGTACTTAATGTAGGCCATTATGGCTTGGGGAGTGGGGGTGCACAGAGAAAACTTAAAATTGAGAGGTCACAGACCCATCAAGGGATTGGGGGTGGGGGTGTTACACGTAGGTAGCTATTGGAAAATTAAACATCAAGATTTATAGCAACAAAGCTTTAAAAATCGTAATTTCTTGCAAAGGAAGGGCAATGACCGTTATTTTTATATCGAGGAAAGGAGGAAACGTGCCAAAAAAAATAATTGAAAACCTCTATAGTCTAGATGCTAACAGCAAACCATTTATTTTCTTTAAGATATTTATGTTAGCAAATTATTCAGTTTCAAACATTAGTCATTTGTGCTCGATATCTTTCGTACGTAATATATCAGCATCAAATGCACGAACACTGTAACATCTACAAAATTCCAATGTGCATATATGGTGTTTTTTTCTGTAATTAATTGGTGTCATTTATCATACCAAAACAATCACAGTACTCGACATCATGTGAGAAAACAGCAGTGTCAAAATTCCTTGGTAAAAGAAATCATATTTGTAGTTTTAAAAAGTGTTAGTAGAATCATGTTATAATTCAAAATATTGTGATTCTCATCAACACGTAACACTTGTTAGTGTATGCTACCGGCACTAAAGATAATACTCTCAGATAATACTCGTTTTAAAGATTGTCACTCCATACTGTCGTCTATAAAAAAAAGCGCAGTAGAACATTTTCTATGCGAGTCTTGGACAAGAAATAAACAATATAGTGGTTAGTTACAGTCAACATATTTGTGGTTCTATAGAAGAATTCTGAGAGAGCCATGAATAGCTAGGGGAAAAAAAAAAACTAAAAGACGCTGAAAGAGTAAAATTCGAGACGACGGTTACTTAACAATAACAGAAAAGGACAGTCTTTATTTTGGTGGATACGTAAAGTCAGGAGGGTCTAGGGAACATAACAATAACATGCATGATAGAATGGCTAGAGAGAGCAAGGACGACAGCGTGAGAAAATGTTAGATTCTGACACAGTGGCAGGACATATAGTCAATAAATCCCGATAAAAGATACTGCAGATAGAGAGGTGTGGAGATCCATGATCACATATAACAGTGGCACGGCTCCTGATGATGACTATTTTCTATTCCAATTCTCTCTCTCTCTCTCTCTCTCTCTCTCTCTCTCTCTCTCTCTCATGGGCCGTGACTGCCCACGTATAATATCGTATACATCCATACGACATTTTGTTGATTCACCTCAGTGTCATGAGTTGAAGCTATTCATAATCTTCTATCTTTGTTACTCTCTTTAGTGACAGCGCCACATCATTTACACATTAACCACAACGACAATTATAAATTAGACCAACTCAGAAAATAAGGCACCAATTTTCAGATGAGTATACTAAGTAATCATATTGTTAGGATTTAAACACCATAAATCGATGCGTAAATTAACTGCTTGTCATAATAACCGTAGCCCTCTGTTATAGCCATAGCTTATGGATTTTAACTTTTAAAATGAAAAAAAAAAACCCCGAGTAAAGATCTTCTACACTCAGAACTTTAATAGAAGAATCAGTAGAACACCAATCACAGCTGATTATAAACTTTGTTGTCTTTCAAAAGGCCTTAGATAGTATACATAGACCTTCACTCTGGAACATTCTTGAAATATATGGATTCCAACAGAAATATGTAAACATTATAAAAGCATTTTATGCTGACTCACGATGCTGTGTAAGAACAGAAGCAAGAAATTATGAATAGTTCCCAGTAAATACAGGAGTGAAGCAATAATGTGTCATGTCACCGATGTTATTTAGTATTGCAATGGATTGGGTCATGCGAAATTGCACAGCCGATAAAGATCGTGGTATCGAGTGGCTCGGAAAATAAAATCTGAAACGTCTCGACTTTGCAGACGACCTAGCGTTACTTAGCTCAACTCATGAAGATGCCCAAGAAAAAACAAACAGCCTTCAATTATTCTCAGCATTACTTGGGTTTGAAATCAACACATCCAATTCAAAAATATTTGACCTTACCAACAAACCAACGGACATCAAACTAAACAATAACACTTGAAAAATTTAACAACTTCACATACCTTGGCAGCAAGCTATCAACAACAAGAGATTCATCAACAGAAATATCACACCGTATTGCACTGACTGCTAACTCATTCAATAAACTATCAAATATCTGGCATTCAAAAACACTAAGAAATAACACAAAACTCAAAATCTTCAACTCCTGCATAATTCCAACATTAACATATGGATGCGAAAGTTGGAAAGCAACATCAAAATTAGAGCAAAGACTAAACATCTATGAAAATAAATCTCTTAGAAGGCTACTGAACATACGTTAGTCAGACTTCAAATAAAACACAGTTGTCAGACAAGAATCAAAACAAGAATATATGTATCCACCTATATTAGAAAGCGTCGCTGGAATTACGTCGGATGCGCGTTACGAATGGATACCGAAAGACTCCCCTGTCAAGCTTTGATGTGGTCACCAAAGGGCAAGAGAAAACGAGGAAGACCAAAAGAAACTTTACGTAGAACTATTACAAGAGAACGTTTCAACATCGGTATCAGAAACAATGAAGATCTCGAGCAAATTGCAATGAAACGAGAGACATAGAAATCTATGACATTCGCCATATATGCCGTCTTTGTCCCTAGGGGAATAATTAACTAACTCATCATCATCAAGTGCCGTCTCCGCAACGAAGGTTGGCTGCAACGTATCTCCAACATCTCCTGTCTCTTGTCTTGGTGGTGCACTCTGCTAGACTGTAACCTGTCCATCGTGTAATGTTACTCTCCCACTTGTATCTCTGGCTACCTCTTGCTCGCTTCCCTTTGACTTTACCCTCAAGTAAGGTCTTCAATAAGGTGTCATGTCTTTTAATGTGTCCAAAGTATTTTATTTGCCTGATCTTTATTTCTCTTAGTAGTTCTTTCTTCATAATACATTCTAATACAATTAACTAACTAAAGATCTCTGAAATCAAGTAGCAAGTTTAGTCAATTCTATTCGGAGTTGCCAGAATTTTTCCATTTTGAAATATCAGTGGCATAAAATGTATGTTTTCGTAATTTTTTACGTTTTTGATTTTGAAAATGCATTAAGTTAGAAGTTGACCATACTTTACCTGAAATTTGACTAATTAATTACAACTATATAACAACACTGGTTCTATTTAGTGCTTTAGCTGATAATAGTTGGTATCTGCCATATGTGGTTTGTAGACAAAATGTATTTATATATTATAGATAATATCTTCATTCATTTCGTTTTGAAATTACTGCGTATATTTATTTCTTTTAAAATCGTTGTAACGAAATGCTAACACGTTCTCCTGACCTAGAAATGACAGCAGGTACCTGGCATTATCAAATTGCAAATTGCGCTGAATTTTGCAGAGAGAACGAGTTTTACCTAGGAACAGTAAAGCTTCGCCTGTTTGAAATATTCGTTTAGCACACTTGAGTTTTCTAGTAACTCAAATCTACGGTTAGTGTGGCATCATGAATTGAGATTGAAACTTAATCAGTTTGTGACGCTGTTAGTCACTATACTGATTGTACGATATTTTACATACGGGCACTACTAACATGTCCATTGATTATGAAAAGCTTGTTATTGTTTTTAGAAGCATTTAGTCATATTTCAAGTCACCAGAGCTAACCCAAAAACAGACTCTGCTGTATGAATATTTGCCGATTCCCGCTCGCTATAGTGCATCGGAGCAGGCGTCTGATTCTAAATGTTTATTTTCAAAAGTTGCAACGCTTTGTAAACAGCATTTTTTTATTTAAAAAAAATAACAGTAATTAAAAACAACTAAAGGAAGGAAAATAAGAATGCAGAAGACATTTAATAAGCAATTTGGGGATCTGGATTTGGCAGTTGATCTATGTTTTCTACCACACAAACAACAAAATATGCAGGAAAAGACTAATAGACGATGAAACAAAAGCTAGACATCTGATGATGATGATGTTCCTCCTTCGCAAGCGAAGATGAGCATGGCATGAAAGACAATAAACGTGATGAACAAGTAGAAAAACAACACATTTGTGATTGTCTAATTTGGTTTGTGAGTTTCATCAAATCAATGCAAGTAAAGACATTGTGTGATGTGACTTATTCTCTCCAGAACGTTGTCTTCCCAATGAACACCCTGAACCCTTCTCTGTCTTGGATCATGCGCCTTGCATTTTCCAACGACGTATTCATGTTATCTTTAATGTCGCTAGTCCATCGTCTTCTTGGTCTGCCTTTCCTCCTACACCCAGGTGCTCTGCCCTCCATTATTTGTCTTTCTAAATAAGTGTGTCTCTTTATATAACCAAACAGGTGTAGTTTTCTTTATGCTATTGTGTTTAATAACCAAAACTCTGGCATGTTCAATGTGAATCTTCATCTGAGTTTCTCTTTTTTTTTTCCTTCCATGATATTCTAAGTATCTTTCTGTAGCATTTCATCTCAAAGACGTTGATCTTCTTTGCCGCTGTTTTACTTATGGTCCATGTTTCGCAGCCATATGTTGCAACCGGAAAAATATTTAAAAATCTTATAGCATCAAGTTTCGTAACTATTTTGTTGGTTTTTTTTCCATGTTTTTTGACCGTGTTATTTTACAATATGCCATTATCAGTCTCTTCCTTATCTCTGTCATGCAGTCTCCTGCACCGTTAATGTTTGCTCCAAAGTATTCGAATTTATCCACACATTTTATCTCGGTCTTGTCTATTCTGATTATTTGGTTGTTGTTATATCTGTTGACGTGATTTAACTTTTTTAAATATTTTTTTTTCGTCTAAATATAAGTTTTGTGATTCTCTGTATTTCTTTGTGTTCTTGATTAGTTGTTCCAATCCCTTTATCATTTGAAAGAAACACAAATGCGTCTTTCTGGAGGACAAGTAAATCAATTAGAATTAATAATGCACAAAAAGATGCAATACATATAATTAGTCAGACGAATTAAGAGGTAAAACAAAGTTACCAAGATAAGAAACAACATTGGCAAAGATGGAGGAACAAATCAGGATGTTGACAGCGGAATTAATCAAGCCAGATTTATTAATACTCTTCGCCCATTATAGAATTCCTTTGTGTTGTCGACGAGAAATAAGGTTAGGTTATTTAATTTAATACAAATGGGAAATGGGTGTTGATTTATGGCTCTGAAACATGGCATGCAACTCTGACAATCGCATCAAAACTGCAGGTAGTTACCAATAGATGTCGCCGTCATTTACTTTACATTAGATGACCAGTTAGATGAAACAGTTCTCAGTATAGTCGTGCATTTTCATTGCTTGATCTCAGTTTCATTTGCGGTTATTCTGATCACAGTTTGTTCCAAATATATTTCATGAATGAACTCATTCTGGTAAGTTTATAATCTGGGTACGTTGTTGGCTGTCTCTGAATTGCTTTTCGTGTACTGGATAGTTTCTAGAGATTTGCTGTATAACTCAATATGCGGAATCCTTCTATATCATATACGTTTATATAACAAATTTTCCTACTAATAACACTTTTCAAAATCCTCAGTTATATTTAGTCTTTATTCTTTCTACTGTATATCTCAAATTTCTGGTATGACATACATACTTCGTCTGTTCGTCTGACCAAGTTGCTATAATAGGATGTGGCTGTATAGTGCATGTGCTATAGCAAGCTGCGCTGTCTTCAGCTATAAATAAGAGGGAATTGACTGTCTTAATCACAATATTTTCTTTTTTAAACGGCGTTGATATGGAAATGGTTTATTTCTTCGTAGCTGCCAGACTTCAGCAGGTTTTCAAAGTGTTGTATATAGCCTACTGTTGATCTTTATTTTGTTAATCATTTCAGTTTCTAGGAGGTCTCACCAGTATGTTAAGCTAAGTCTACACGAATGTGTTACCCCGGTTACTAGCACCAGCGTCTCAACATCTGTATCATTTTCTTAACCTACTGACATTTTTTGTGTATTTCAGTTATGGCAAGTTTTTTATAATAGTTTTTCCATCCTATATGTATGTGTAGATAAATAGTACCTTGTATTAGTTTCCCTCTTACAGATCACCTTTTTAAAAAAAACGGTCGGAGATTATTTCTGGTATCTTCAGGACATACGATCTTGACATGTTTCCATTTGTCATTTCCACACGCACACGCGCCTTCCCTTCCCTTTCCCTGTTGAACGCTAGACCAAGCACAAACCTGACCTTTGTTTCCTGGTGTTCTTGTATAGATCACCCTCTGACCTGAATACTCTCAAGTTATATCTGCGGTATTTGTATTGTAGGAACTCAATTACTTGTTCTTACGTGTGTGTGTGTATGTGTATATATATATATATATATATATATATATATATATATATATATATATATATATATAGAGAGAGAGAGAGAGAGTCTCTACCACTACACGCGACAGAAGTGTGGGATGCCTTAATACACTGGAAAAACTGCAAAGCCCCATGTCCACATGATTTAATATTACAAGAATTATACGTTTTGTGCGATTTTGAAACAGTTCTAATAAAAAAATTATTGAATGACGTATTCAGAAGTGTTTACAGGCCGAATGAATTAATGAGATTTATATTATAGCTTTACCAAAGAAGTCAAGGGCCACTGAATGTTATAAATGTCGAACAATCAGCTACATAAACCAAAAGACCAAAATCTTTCTCAGAATTTATGAGATATATATATATATATCAAATGACGTATTCTTTCCAGAACGTTGTCTTCATCGTGGATGCTCTGAATGTCTCTCTGTCCCGGGCAAGCAGGCTTGCATTGGCCAGAGACATGTGCATACATTATTCGATGTCTCTGGTCCATCATCTTCTTGGTCGTCCTCTTCTTCTCTTTCCTGACACCTATGCCCTCCAGAAGCAGCTTTTCGATACCATCATGTTTCTTTGAGTGTCAAGAATCCTGTAGCTTCCTTCTTATGTTGGTATTTAGAAGCCACCCTTCGTTTAGTTTCCGTAATTTCAAAATTTTCAATGCTCTTCTTTTTCTCAGTCCATGATATTCGCAGAATCTTTCTGTAGCTCTTCATTTCATTTCCTACATGAGAATAATAAGACATAAAATTAAATTAGAAATTAGCCAGGAACAGTGGATTCAATAGGCAGCAAACAAATTTTAATTATTTTTTTTTAAAGTCATACAAACAAATTTAAATATGAATTCGTAGAAGGCAAGAACAATCTTATAGAAAATACTAATAGGGAGAACTAAAAACGCATGTATATCTTTGTTTCATAAACTAAATCTTTCAACAAGGTTAAACATGATGAAGCTATCCACAGACTATAAAATCTGATTGTAAAGATCTAAGAATAATCAAGAACATATATTAGCACCATACAGCAGCTATACGACTGTGCAACCAAATTGTACCCTTTCAACAGATAAAACAAGGTGTGTCGCACAGGGATGTTTATTTTTACCAGATTTGCTTTCCATGTACAGTGAAAGCATATTGCGAACAATTTATAACATTCCAGGAATATCAGTGCGTTGACTAACATAAATAACTTGAGATATGCAAATGACACTCTTCTGATTTCCAAAAGTGAGAAAGATCTACAACGCTTAAATAACAAGACGTCAGTAGTTGTGGTTGTTTTTTAAGAAACGAAATTAACTATATCATGAAGCATCAGAGTGAATGACTCAATACTAAAAAAAGTCCACCAATTCAAGTATTTGAAGTATATATAACTAACGATAACATCAGACAGGAACAATTCAACAGAGATAAGATACAGAATAGAGCAGGAAAAGGCAGCACTCATAAAAATGAATAATATACTGTGTAATATGTACCTGTTTTTAGAAGTGAGGTAGAGAGTTCTTCATAGCTACATAACACCGATTCTATCATGAATGTTAGTGTTAAACAATAAATAAACATGACAGTAGAAAATTGGAGGAAACAGAGTTGTGTTTCTATAGAAGAATGTTGAGAGTAACATGGACAGCTAGAAAGACTAACGAAGATGTGCAAAGAACATAGTTACAAAGGGAATGAGAGATTTAGAAAAGACAGCATGAGAAAATATTAGATAGTTTGTCATCGTGGCATGCCAAAGGGTCAACAACAATCCTGATAAAAGATACCGGAAATAAAGAATTGTTAGATCTCCATGATTGTTATGCCAGCAGTCGGCACGGAACCTGATGATTATATATATAGAGAGAGTTTTGTAGATAGACGTAATGAGAGCGAGATGGGGGGGGGGTGAGAGCTAGTAAGCTTGTGTTAACAGTTATACATGTACTCTTCGATTTGGGCTTGTATATTATGTATATCAGTAGCTTGAAAGAATAAGAAATGTCGAGAAAACGCTAACGTATGCAGAATCCGTGCTTGTAAATCATATCTATATATATACACACACACAAGGATGTGTGCATATATTGAGTGTGTGGAACGACATATTGTTTGTTTGCTTGAGGACCCCAGGAATTGTGAGCGATTAGCTCTTACTTCCTATGTGCAGTGGGGTGATTTTTCTGAGCTCTCTTTCATACCAAACGACATATACTTGTATAATGTCAGATTGCCTGCAGGTAATAAAATGCTAATAGGATGGAGAGCAAAATGAAATTCAATACTTGAGTTTGCCAGAAGCACGACCAAACCTGTTGTAAGAAAAAATGGCAATTATATGATGGAATGAAAGAACGAGGAAGTAGTAGCATGGAAGCAGTTTGAGATGAAGAAAACTGTCTAGGAATATGTCAGAGCAGGAAGGACAGATATAAGAAAGGTTTTTATGACAACAGAACACTTTTATTTGTAATCGGTAATATTTGAAGATTACAACCACAAAAATTAAGATTCCAATTCTAAGATTGAATGATTTTCTAAACCACTACAATTTTTGGGAATTATGCAATTAATTATATATATAAAGTACCAATTAAACAATCAAACAGTCCTTCTCAGGGCTACATCCAAATCCCCCAATATATTTTTGTCCTTATCAAGACATGCAGACCAGACCCCGGGTCAAACCACCAGTCCCTAACAGGACAACGCAGGCCAGTAGGCCACAATAAACACCCTGATGTAACCACAAGAAAACCATTCCAAGGTTGAAAGGTCGTGCCTTCCTCTAGGAAGACAAACCCACCAACAAACAAACAAACACCAACATTCATACGTTATAATTATATAACGATTAAGCCGGTGCTAGACAATTTTTTTTCAACATATATGCAAAAAAAACAAACACATGTATGCAAATATAGTATGGCTTGGAGAATTATATTTATTTAAATACATGTATTTATATCGCATATATGATAAAGGGTATTATAAATCATATGCGGCAAGATGTGTCAGGCGTATTTTACTTACATAATTACGTCACAATGTTTCTGTTTTTAAAGAATTTCTGTTTTAGGTAAGGGGATAGGTGCTCATGTGTTTGTCTTCCTAAACTCTAAGTCGCCTTTTGAAGAGTTACTATATTAGAAAACTAAACCCAAATCAAACGAACGTTTCCATCTTTCAATTTCCCATGAAGAAAATGCCTTTTCAATATGCTCACATGTGGACAACGTACTTATGTGTTGCTTGGTGTACTCTGTGACTTCTCTAATCTCTCCCCCCCCCCCAAAAAAAAAAAGGAATTGAAATGATGTCAACACTCTTAAATTAACTAAGATACCATGTCACTAAAATATGGCTTGCAGAAAATAAAACTTGAGCAGAAGTAAGGTAATGGAAACAATAAATATGCGGACTCCTTGAGATTCTGAGCATCTCCGGTAAACAATTGCTGGTCTTGCTGCTGGAGTAAACTTACTGGTCTTGTTCTGACACGGTTTATCAAAGAACATCTATATATATATATATATATGCAAATATATATATATATATATATATATATATATATATATATATATATATATATATATATATATATATATATATATATATATATATATATATATATATATATATATATATTTGCATACATGTTTTGTTGTTTTTTGTATACATGTTTTTAAAAATTGTCTAGCACCAGCTTAATCGTTATATAATTATAACGTATGAAGATTGGTGTTATGCACTGTCTTCCCATATGTAAGCAATCCATTGTGCTACTATTAATTTTTTAAGACAGTAACTTCAAAGCTGATAACAAATAAAAAAGGAATGTGCTCAAAGTAGAGATGTTACTTTACTCAGTACACCGTGTGTATGTCACGTGAATGTGTTTACTATAGTCACCGATTATACGATAGAAATTCTCTGTATATATTGTCTCTGCGTAAGTTATAGTTAATTGAATCTTTAGTTTGTCTTTCGTGATGAATGTCTTTTTGTTGACACACTGACCTTTTTTGTTGTTTTTGTGCCTTTTTAAAACGAGTACGTAATATTTCGTCAATGTTGTTCAGTTTTACTGCAGTCTATTCTACCCAATCTAAAAAAGGAATATATTAGCACTTTTGTCAAGAACTTAAAGACATGGATCAGAGTACAAAAACATTGACAATTTCTGACATTGTAAATAATGCATCTTGTCTTCTACAGACCATGGCCGTGCTGAACCCCCTGAAATCTGCAGACAACAGCATCATGCAGGACACAGATCTGGCTGGGCCTCTTGTCTTCTGCCTGGCTTTCGGGGCATCGTTGCTTCTGGTATGTTCAAACTTAGTGCTGCATCATTACGTGGGATTATTACATTAAACTTTTTTTGTATTATTTCATCTGGCAGAGTTGCCCTGAGATATAAACAAATTTCATTTCACAATTATCTATAATATATTCTCCTTTCTCATATTCCGTGTGTGTATGCGCGCATGTGGGTGGTATAGATTTTTTTATTGTGTGAAGTTTATTTATGACATTCCAAGTTGTTTGCGTTCTAATCATTCGCTCGCACACAGCTCATTGTTGAACATCTAACGTTATTGTAGCTAACATTATTACAATAATTTCACGTTACATTTATTTCTCTCCAACTTTCTTTTTCCCTTAACAACACTTGATTCTTATGACAGTATCTTCAGACATACAATCTCGTGGTATACGTACACATGGAATTCTTTCTCTGATCTACACTTCTACTATTTTTTTGTATCTCTCGTCTTACATGTGCGCTTGTTGTCGTTCTTATGCCAAGTGTTTCAGAGGATGTTGTCAGCGTATGCTTCCTTGATTCTTGATTAGGAGCAAGCATCAATGCGCAAAGGGCATTCGCATAAGTGTTGAGCTTTCCATTCCATCAGCTATTCAAATAAGCTCAGTTTCTCAGTCATTTGCCGGATGCGGGTTCTGAACTTTCCAGAGAGTACGCATTTACTCCCCTCTTCCCTGGTCACTCCCATTTCTATCATTTTCTGTACATGGTCCCCTTTAGGAATACTAGTCCTTATCAGGACTTTGCGAGTTACAACTACAGGCGTTGTGTGACATGTGATTGACTCTTCATTGGTATATTCTTTGGTGCCAATTCCAATAGTTATATCAGTTGTTTTTATAACTCTTAGTGAATTAATATACACTACATAAACATTACATAAACACTAAGTTAGCAGCAAACATTCCGACAATCTCCTCTTGTAATTATCAGTTATTTTCAGGGATTATGCCTTCCTCATGTTGGTGGGACTGCATGACTTATGCTACTGCAGCTATTTGTGGGTGGTTTTTTATTCAAAACTGTCACTGCGACTTTTTGCTGTTTAACTTGTTTTGCTATTTGCCTCTGTCTCATATACATTGTGCATACCTTGTTATTCTTGGTGTGCCTTCTTCCGCTGTTGTGCCTTCTTGTCCACATCTTGTCTTTGTCCTTCTTTTATCTCATGGCTGCCAGTGCCTCTCCTTGGCTTATGCATCTTGGTCATGATCTGTCTTCTCTTATTGAATTATTCGCTTTTCATCACTTGCACCCCTTATTTTTCTATTTAACCTCCCCTCCCACCTCTAATTTTGTCTCTGTGTACGCTAATTTTTTCTATGTGTACGTCCCTTCTCTCTTAGCCCTTTATTTTTTGTCCTTTTCTTTCATTTTGCTCTATTCGTGTATTGCCTGAGAAATCGCCTTTCCGGAGCAGTTTCCCAACACTGGAGATTTATCTTGTACAAATAACATATAGAGCAGTCGGCAAACTTTTGTATCTTTGAGATAGGTGGGAAGTACGATGATCAGGAACATTTATGTGGATGACTGCTCACAGTATGTTGATTCTACATGCGGATTACGGGTCATCTTCAATCAATTTTCTACTGAAGCCCGCGACAGCTTTGGCTTAACCATCAAAACGAATAAAACAGAGTTGTGGTGTTTCAACCAGCCCCAAATAATTCATATTTCAATCCATGTACAAAAATGATATATGAGGAGCGTCATATAGTCAATAGTTTCAATGAAATGGGCAGCACTCTGTCACGGGTTTGTAAATGTCGACACTATGGCGGCGATGATAGTGATGATGAAATAATCTTTTTAGCTGTGACCAGGTAGCACTTGACAGCTCGTGGCTTTTCTGACAAAAGCACACGTTCTTCTCGGCTGTGTAACTGAGACGACATCCAGACTCATATAAGGTCGTAAAGGCATGGACGTGTAAAGGGAGTGTATGGATACACGCTTAGTCCCCAAAGAGAAGAATTTCAGTGCGCTGTATCCCATGATTACCAAGCCTTGTCAGAGAAACAACACACATCTGGGCCAACTATCTCATAATTCTTTTGTCAGATGTGTTGACCCACCCACGGTGATGACACATCTAGCATTCCCCATCACCTGTGGAGTCTGCCACAAAAGGTCCAATGTCCACTGGCATGCATCTCTTCATCACCCATGTGAATTATTTGATAAAAGACAGAGGTCAGAAATTTAGACAAGATGTGACAATGATTATTTTTTTCACAGGTGAAAGATTTTCAGCCAATCCCCAACTTTCCTTAGTCACCTCCTACCACATGACTGGAAAGAAAACTGGATCTATTCTTTTCACGCTGAACTAGAAGTCCAGGCCTCGGTTGTCAAACGAGCGCGACAATGGGGTAAAAAAAGAGAATATCAAAAGCTATTGTCACATTTGGAAGACTACGCAAAATTGCTTGGGGCAGAAGTGTAATAGCAACTTGCACCACATTTAGGTGTAGCATCATTAATACTATATATAAACATATTGCCATTGCGTCATTTTGCTTCTCAGAACATGGCACAATCGACTCCACAGACACGTGTATACAAAGTATAAGATTAGCAAGACGGTCATGTGGGCAGGCGTCTCAGAGACAGCAGATAAAAATCCTTCGGAAATATGAAATGCTGAGGTAAATTCACTGGCCCAGAGAAACAACAATAGAAGAAAAACTCTTTGGAGCTCTGTACGAGTTACAGAACAGTCAGGTTTATAGAAAAAACAAAACTTCAGATATAAGCATGTTCCAAACGAACGAAAGAAGAAGAGGAAGTAATACGATCACTTCTTTAATCCTGTGAAACATAGACAGTATGCGACACCAACGCTAGGAGTCAATTGTTTCCACCTGAGCCTCTTCTGTAAGATACTCAACATCCATTAGTGTGATAGGTGGCCTTTCTTTCATAGGGAGGGGCTTTTAAAGAAGCAAGTTTTATTGTTTTTTTTTGAAGAAGTTTAATGAGTTTTTTTGGGAAAACCTTCAAGTCAGAGGGAGGAGGACAATATTCTCCACACTCAATCACAGAAGACACTAGCAGTTTCTGCAACGTTTGAATATCTTGGAGTAAAAGAATAGTTTCTTGCGTTGTTTGATGGGTTGTACAACTCTAGCCACCTTGTTTTCCTCTCTTTTCCGCTGAAAATGGGGTAAAGTTTTTGCTTTTTATGATAGTCGCAGGGTTATAACTATCATCTCTTACTCTCATTGCTTTTATACTTTTGAAGAAGTCTCTTGGTCTTTACACATTCAATGCAGCAGTGTTGACCGCTACATTTCTGAACTCCATTTCTGTTTCTATTCTTAGTACACTTACACACTGCTAGTTTGCTAGACCAGTCGCAGTGACGATGGTTTTCACTGACTTGACCTTACACTAGGTAATATAAAATTTAATTTGCATTTCTTGTTCTTAAACATGACTGTCCAGGGATATTTTACGCCACGTTTCTGATGATTTCCTTCTACATTGCATTGCTTTGGAACACTGAATTCTAATCATTTTACACAAATTAAACACCTATACCTAACACTATATATGCTACATGAGTTACCATCTTCTATAAACTAAAGGGGGAAAAAACATTCTTTGTTATTTTTTAATCCATTGTGTCTTTCCTCGTGAATGAGGAAACAAAATCCAGTCTGCCCCGGCTTCCGTCTGGAAACACCATTTATAAAGCAATGTTTGTTTATCTTCCCTTGCACAGTACTCAGTCGTCACGTGGTATATCAGTCTTTACCAAGTGAATAACGATCAAAGAAAACGGCAAGTGCCAACGTATATGCTATATTTAAACTTATAATGAAATTATGAAATATTGAAGCTTACCAATCACGAAATTGAGTAGGATTCTGTCAAAATGCAGTTAATCACATGGAACTTCTTGTTCGTATTTTTAACATGTCTACATAAGTCCGGTTTTCTTGATAAATGATGCTGTATTTGACAGCTCCTCTGTGCTCCCATACAGCTTTCTGTGGATGTCTGTCTCTGTGGGTCAGTGCTCCTCCTGGTTTAGTATAATGTAGTCTTACAGGATATTCCGCAAATGGACACAGATGATGCAACCAATCTTAGTCTATTTAAGTGGCTGTTTAGTCTGTCCTCATGCGGAAGTTGATAGCTTGTTCGGCTCTATCAAAATAGTGATAGTTGTCTCTTGGGTGGTCGACTTTCATAATAATGTAGCTTTGATGGGGGTCATTTTCTGGTATGTGATTTTTGGGGTCTTTTATGTTCCTCCATCTTTTGCTAAAATATCTGCCCTTTCATTTCCTGTTATGCCACAGTGGGATGGTATCCATTGTACCCTTCTTTGGGTGCTCACTTCTATGGCTTCCTTCAGGTCTGACAGTTTATCGCTGTCAGATGCTTGTAGGACTGACATTGCATCAGTACGAAACACCACCTGTTGACATTGGTTTGTTGTGTTTCAATTTTCTGTTTACCATCCTTATCAATATCTTGCAGACACAATTAGTTCCACTTATTGATCTGCAGAAGCTGTCAGGCTTCTATTTGTCATTGCCTTTCTTTATGCTTCTCTCCACGGCTGTGATATATATTTCCTGTACTCCAGCTGTAGGTGTATTGCCATATATTGTTCTTTCCACTATTCCAGCCAGTTCTGGTGTACAGAATGACATGTCCTGATCGGAGGTGCTATTCCATCATCTTGAGTAGAAAGTTGGTGGATCCCTTGGATTATTGAGGAGGATTAGGTTGTTATCATCTTTCCAGCTTTCTATCTCTTCTCCCTAAATTATTATATCCCCAGCTTTTGGCGTGACTGTTAAAGTCTTCACTGCCAGAAAGTGTTTGTTAGGGATGTTAATACTGGTTATGTTTATTGGGATGTCATTTTGGACATTCTCTACCTGCATTGTGTATTTTGGTTTCTGTGGTATTGATATTATTCTTGACAATTGTTAGTATACCAACTCTCCTCTGATCTTTCCTGTCAACTCTAAAACACTGGTACCCAAGTACCGTAAAAGTTATTTTTTTCATTGAGGTTGGTTTCCTGTATGCAGCAAATACTAACCTCTTCCTGGTGCAAGGTGTTTTCTAGTTGTTTTTTTTGTTAACTCTGCATTTCAGTGTGTGCTGTTTAGAAGGGTTATTTTCTTTCCTGGTTGGCCAGCTACTTTTCTCTTCTGCCTCCACAAGGTAGACTAGATGGACCCCCAGTATCTAGAGGTGTATTCTGTTGAGGTTCAGAATCCAGCATGGCTCCTGCCGGGGGGAACTTCACAGGGCAGGCACTATGATAATTTAAAATATTTTGTTGTGAAGAAATGTTATCTAGTCGTATTGCATGATACCATGGATGCTGGTGCGCCTCTTGGTCCGGTATGTCCGACCTCAGCACCTGTGCTTGCTTGGACAGAACCATGGTCCTGCTCGATATAGGGGATGGCCCAACCAATTTTAGTTTCCAGCCCTTGATGGGGATTAAAGGATACAAAGCATTATTTTTGTGATTTCATTCACTGAGAGTGTAAACGTTGTGATACTAGTTTAAAGCAAAGCTTCAATATTTTCACCTTGTGGCTCAATGCGTCTGATTTCAGTGAGCCTTTTCTTCGGTTAGGCTATTTTAACTTGTGATAACCTTAAAATATGTCTATGGACTGTACCTAAAATATGATCCATGCCATTTATATGAGCCACAAATCTACTTGTTCATAGTATGATTGTACTTTTAGCATCTTGGTTATTGCCCTAGGATTTGTACAAGAGCAATGTGTCTTCCTTTGCATTACATATATACATCATTTTTAATGATTTTCTCTTGGAAAGTGTTATATATCATTAAATGATACCTTGTGATCCTTTGGACATGCTCAGATCCTGTTGTTCAATTGTGTGCAGATTTGTTCATTTCATACTTTTAACTTTATTATTCTCGATAAGATTTTACAACCATTGTGTGTATCTCCAACCAATTGTTTTTTTGTGTGTGTCTATTTTGTTTTATATCCTTCACTTCATATGGCCTTTTTGTGGAAATGTTTAAGCACAATTATCTTATTTTTAAACACTACTTGATATTTCATCTTTGGTATAGTTTTAGTGCAGTTTTCTCACCTATTATTTTAGCATGACTATTTTTGGTTTATTATACAAAATTGATATAGTGTCTTTAGTCTAGAATAGTGTCCTTTACTCTAGAATAACTTAAGTTTCATTCATGTTCATTTTATATTTTGAATGAAAGTCTAGACTACATAGTATTTCTATATACAATAAAATCCCACTATAACAACAACTTGGTCTGGACTGACAAAATACTGTAATATCAAAAATTTGCTATAGGCTTATACAGCATAAACAATAATGATTGGATATTTTTAAGTGCATTGAATAGGGAAAATTGTTATAAAACACATGTGTTGTAAAGGATACTTCAATTTGTTCCCATAAGTCATATTTGCATTTGAGTCAACCAGAGAATGGTTGGTCAGTCATGGTACATTTCAGTAGAAATATCAAATCTCACACCAGGTTACTCACTTGTTTAGACTGAAGTATTTTATTTGTCTTTACTTATCTATCAACTACATAAAATATTACTTGATTTATTACTAACTTGGTTCTACTTGTGTTCATTTGTCAGTCTGGAAAACTACATTTTGGTTACATCTATGGGATTGGGCTGGTGGGCTGCCTGGCCATGTACTGCCTCCTGAACTTGATGAGTTTAAATGGAGTATCAGTTGGCATCATCATCAGCGTGTTGGGATACTGCCTCCTTCCAATGGTGTTCCTGTCATTTTTGGCAGCTGTTCTGGCCCTTACGTAAGTATCGCTTCCTGTTATTTATAAATCAGTAATAAACCTTCTGTTTGCCAGTGTGACATTTATGTGTTGATCATCTGTTTGTGAGTCAACCTTGTGTATGCCAATGAGGCATTTATGTGTTGGACCTCTGTTTGAGTTAACCTTGTGTTTGCCAGTGTGATATTTATGTGTTGGTTATCTGGTTGTGAGTCATTTATATGTTGGTCATCTGGTTGTGAGTCATTTATGTGTTGGTTATCTGGTTGTGAGTCATTTATGTGTTGGTTATCTGGTTGTGAGTCATTTATGTGTTGGTTATCTGGTTGTGAATTCAATTACAATGACATTTATTTGTGAGTTCAGCGGTATATTTGTTAGTGATAGTCTCATGGAAAATACACAGTATATTCACAAATAATAATCTATTTTATCACAGAGGAATTGTTGGCTTAGTGCTGGTGTCTGTCACAGTGCTGTGGTGCAGCATATCAGCCTCCAAGCTATTCGTCTCTGCCCTTGCCATGGACAGTCAGCAGCTTCTGGTGGCCTACCCTTGTGCTTTAGTATATGGTGTGTTTGCTTTACTTACTGTCTTCTAATGGTGGTTCAGGGATATATCAGACATTTTGTTTTAATTATATCAAAGCAGAATTCTGAGAAATATTTCACATGTTCTTAAATATTGTAAATTTTTTCAAATAATCTCCTGCATTCGTTCTTAAACTCCTGCATGTTTGCGGGATTAGCCCAGAGAACGGAGTCAATCATTACATGAACTGTATATAATTTCTCTCACACAATGTATTTTAAAATATCATAAATCCCTCATCTGTTAAGGGTCATGCTTTATTAATTTTGTGTCTTCTTCACAACTGAAATTTATTTTATGGCAACATTATTTGGCAGTTTTGGAAAGTGTGGTTGTATGCAGGTTTAAATATTCACAATAAAGAAATAATTTGTATTGTAAAACACTGCATGTAGTTTTTAAACACACAGTTACCACAAATTTTTAAAACAAAAACCACACAAATACAGATACAAAGTGAACATTTAAAAAATACAATAATGATACAAACTCTACATTTAGAGGAAATGTGGGTATCAAGTAGATTTTGCGCTGATCTGTGTTCTAAATGTAAACACTGAAAGGTAAAAAAGAGAAACACACACATACACTGTGACCAATCACCAAATAAGACCTAACGGTAAAATAGCTAGTCACTATTTATTTACTTTGTATCGCCCGCCAACGAAATTCATGGGAATTATCGAAAACATGGCCCAAAAAACTTTATCAAATGTTGGTACGTCTTCTATTGGCAAAAGTCACACACACACACAAACTTAACCATTGTATTTGACATTTGTAACCAATCGGAATTCAAATAGCAAAGTATTCACTAATGTAAAATTGAACATGCATAAGAAGAGCAGTAACAGTACATTTGGCATTGGGTACAGAAGAGAAGTTTTGAAGTTGTTAAAATCAATTTCTGCTAGTGCATGGGAGAGAACACACTGTGTCACATAAATGATGATGAAAAATAAAATCATTTACGTTTATGGGTTTTTTATTTTTCAAATTTTCTCATCCACCTGTTTGTGATATACTTTTTTGTTTGTAATTTTGTTTATCATCATCATTGAATTACTTTCAATACAAAATTATTTGCCATACTGATACATAGATTTGGTCTCCATTCTCTTCAAATAACACCACAACTTGAAATACAATGTGTGGCCACATATTTCCATTTAACACTTCAGCACACAAGATCATGCTTCATTTCCAATGGGCTTCTCTGGTAAAACAAGGATTACTCTGATTATGGTGAAAGCTTGCTGAAGTTATATAGTTGGTAATTCACTTCTTCATCTTCTGTGAGTTTGTAAGATTGTACTAGTCATGACAGCATTCCCCATCTGAGAAAAACTCTGCCTTGCTTGCATTTTTCTGCCCACCTTTACATTAGTTCTGTTAACCTCTATTCCTACCCTTTACAAAACACACCCAATATCTGGAAACCTCATCAATCAAAACAAATGCTACAGGAAATATCTACATGTCTACAAAATTCATCTTCTGACATAGCGAAAAAAAAGTATACAAACTACTTTGGAATCCCTTTATAAAGCATCCATAACAAATTTTGTAGTTTAACACTTCAAAATCCCCAATTATATTTATTCTTTATTCTTATATAGCAAATTTCTGATAATAAATATTTTGTAAGTCCAAACCAAGTTGTTATAATGTAATATGTTCTCTGTGATAATACAGTGAAGGGCATACATTTATAACAAAATTCCCTTATTCAACAATACTTTTCAAAATTCACATTTTTATTCTTTATTATATATTACAATATAAATATTATGTCCATCTGAACCAATTATAATAGGAATCTACTGCAACAGTAACATCTTCAACATTTTATAAAGTGTAATCTCATAGGAGAGAGAAAATAGTATTACGCTGCTAACACTGCTCCTAAGTTGCCACACCAGAGTAGGGGAAAGAAGAATATTGAGTTGCTAACACTACCTCTATGTTACCAGACCAGAGTGAGAGAAAGAAGAATATTGTACTGCCGACACTGCTCCTATGTTACCAGATCAGAATGGGGGAAAGAATTGCAAAACTGCCACAAATGTTAAAAGGTGACTAAGGAAGATTAAATACACAACCATGGAGGTCAAAGTGATCCAAAACAGCTACACTGAAGTCAGATGTGTCTGGTCAAAAGGTGAAGATATTACAGCCATACTAGTAGACCACAATGCAACAAATTCCATCCTCTGAACTATATCCTGCTTACAGCAAGAATTTGAGGACAAGCTCTTTATAAAATGTTAAAATCAATCAAGACTTATTTTAATTTTGATGAAGAAAAGTCTACATAAATTTGGACCAAATCTGGATCAATCTGAGGTTTGACTTTCTCCAGGGCAGCATCAAAGTGTCTAACATGCACTGTACGTGCAGTCAAGTCTTCACGTAATGCATAAAATGCTGCTTCTTGACATACCTGGATGATCTGAAATGTAAAAGTAATACACAATATACAAGTACCTGAAACCACACCCAGAGACATTAACTCATTAATTATAGATTATATAAGCCAACAACACTAAACTCAGTGCCACACTGAATACCAGTTTTTTTCCAGATGGCATCATCTATAAAAGTGCCGCACATTATATGCTTGTACATAATATAACTTGTAACACAACTCAATATACTTAACAGCTCTGGAATGTATGAACTTGACTATACCTGTATTGAAAACTTGGTTTAAAGGATCAAGAATGTTTTGTAACAGATGAATCATTTAAACATTGTATTTAAATGATGTGTTGAAAATCTGCATTTTTTTGCATATTCTCATAAACAGCTGACCAAGATGTTAAGTTTGTGTTTGATGATTCAGATGGTGATTATTCTGAAAATATGAAAGTAGACTCAGATGGATCACTTGAGCCTGCACAAAGGAGTTTGTAGTAGGCCTATAGATTACAACAGTTGTAGTAATGTGGATTAATCAGTGGATCAAGCTACAATCTGTGGGAATGGAAGGGAGCATATTCTACATAGTTTATCAAACAAATTTGATACAGATTGGTCTCCTATGTTGAATAGGATAAGTCTAAGAACATTCGATAATCTATTTCTTCAGATAGTAAGGCTATTAAATTTTAGAATTATTTCTGGACAATTGTTCCTAGTAAAATCTGTGTGCACAGACAGATGTAGGATAGTGCACAAGTTAGAAGCAAAAAAACGTCCCTCTTAATACAAAATAAATTATATATAAAGATGTAGCAGTTCCAGAGAGCTTTCTTCATGCCACCTTCAAATGGAGCACAAAGTAAATAAACAACATTGTGAAGATTATTGGTTCAGCTCAACAAATCTCCATTCTGAAACTCCTGATTTACACACTGAAGGAATTATATCGCTTTCTTTCTTTATGGACATTTCTTCTCCTTGTTGATGAGGAAGACCCTGCTCTTGGTAAAACAGATAAGCTAAGCAAAGTAAGACACATGCTGAATTTGTTGCTTCCAGGGTTTGGACATTATTATTCACCATCACAACACTTTAGTTTAGATGAAGCAATGATCATAAATAAAAGCAGACTTGTATTCAAACAATACTTCAAGTCAAAGCCCATAAAGTGGGGAACATAGTTCTTAGTGACATGTGAAGTCAACTCAGGATGTATTTTGAATGTGGAATTATATATACTGGAAGAACAGATGATGTTCATATAGAACTGGCTGTTATTGGTAGTGTTGTCATCAGAATTGAATTTTAACGGATTTAGTAAACAAAAACTATCATTGTCACTGGCAGGTTTTCTCTTTGACAAGCTGTAGGCCTACAATGATTATGGAACATATGCAGTGGGGACAGCAATGGTAAATAGGAAATTTTACTCAAAACAAGAAAGAAAAAAGTGATCAGGGAAATATCAGAGTTTTTATAATAATATTGTATGGATGGATATAAGATCAATCCATTTTTATATACAACTGCCCCAACACAAATTAAAACTGTTAGAAGAAGAAACAAGGGTGAAACAACAGTGGGCATTATAATTCCTCAAATGCGTATTGGCTACAATGTTTTCATGGGTGGGTATGACAAAAATGACCAAGTTTGTCAATTCAATAAAATATGTCAACATTATCGCTGGCCTCGAAGATAGTTGGTAAATTTGTTCATTGTTCATGTGTGCATGCAATAATGCATATATATTAACCCCTTATCTGCGGAGGTATCCTTAAAGATACGAGGAGGGGTTGCTGCCTTTTTGCTGAGATCTTCTTTGTCTTAGTTTCCCAGGAAAACAATTCCCCTGGAAATTTTATTATAAGCATTTAGATGGGTTTTTTCCCTGAGAAGCTAAGAAGAGGAAGATCTCAGAAAAATGGCAGTAGCATTTCATTGTATCCTTAAGAATGTCTCCGCAACTAAGGGCATAATGAACAACTACAATCTACACAAAATGACTGGAAGATGATATAATAAAACATATTGTATGTTCATGAGTGAAATTTGTTCCTCATTGGCGATTACAGAATAGCCACCATATTGGTGCTCCACAGTCCTTGATTTTATCTTTATCCTGACTTAGTGAAAGCTGATTGGTACATCAGGTTGTTGCTGTCATGTCAAATAATGAACGTTTGTAACCATAGACCTACAAGAACCAATAGTATTCATGCTGTATAGTATTCACTTTTGAAGAAAGAGCGCTGAAATGCTGTGAGTTCATTAAATAATTGAAAACTTATTCACATATCACAATAATTTCTTGTCAATGATTTATTCCAACATCACAAACACTTCACATATAACAAAACTCGAAAGACTAGCTAAAGAGAATAAAATGAAAGAGATTTGTTGTAAATGTGTTGATGGAGCTGAAAGGTGAATAGATAGAGAAAAATCAGCAAAAATAGTGTATTTTTAACTGTCATAACAAAATGTACCATTTGTTTACTGGAAAGCATCAAGGGTTCATGTTTGGTAATTGGGCCTAGCATCCAATTATAACACCTGTGTCGATCACAAATTCTGTGACGTCACTGACTGCCGGCTGATACAAAATGGCTAATGTGATCCTAAGTTTGTTTAGCTTACCAGCAACTGATAAACATGTAGTATGTCTTTTAGTCACGAGGACTGCTGCCGGATGCACAGATATGAGCGCTGCACACTGAGAACCCCGCCCATACAACCCTAAATAAATATCTTCACCCACGAATGGGTAATTATAGCCAAGAAATAAACTTTCGTTACTGCATGTTTTCCTGTGAAAGAGCACAGGGAGGCTTTCTATGGGCTGTGGAAATAAAGGCTGCTTTGCCATAGCAGACTCACAACATTTACAGGAAGAAAAAATTATGTCCCAACCGTGGATTGAACCAGGGACCTCTAGGGTCTAACCACATGACCATGCGCTCCACGCCACTGATGCCAAGAGAAATAATTGCTGAAAAACTTGTCATTTATTTCGTTTTGATTTCCACAAAAAAAGGGTAGACCAGTTTACCAAACATGAACAGCATCAAGATAAGCCATATGGTACAATATATCCATACCAGGATACTGTTAAACTGCTTTACACCTACCTCAGCACCTGAGTAATTGTGTGTAGATTCTACCAAAGATTCTATTGAAACATCTTCAGCTGCAGACATCTTTTTCATCTTCTTCTCTAAAATCTCTTGCCTTGTATCAGCATCAGGAAGGGGGACATACACCAAACTGTCAAATCTGCCAGGTCGCAACAATGCCTTTAGCAGAATAAGAAGAGCATGTGAACAAATTATATAATATATCAAAAATTGACTAAAAAATGTGCTGATATTACAATTTGGATCGCTGTAATGAAACAAGGCTCCAACAAATGATAGATATAATTGCAACAGAAAGTCAAAACAAATGCTTAGTCTGAAATACAAGAAAAACTGAAGTTTAACAAAAACATGCCCAGTGTGAAGGAAATAAACTTTCAAATATTTTGGTACAACATCAAATGGAGGATGATTAAAAGAAATTAAAGGAAGAACAGTCCTTTGCAAGGCAAAGGTATCATTTAACAAAATTAATTTGACAAGTCACCACAAATATTTTATGGACCATTTATGCAGATGCACTGCTGATATTGACATTTGACTCCATATTACGATTACAACATATTAACAACACAACTTCCATACAGTCAAATGACATGTTCCTATTTGCAGCACTTCCTTTTAAGATATGGTTAGTGCTCACAAGCGCGTAGTTTGTATTGCAAATTTGATCAATTTTGAGTAATGATTATGCTCGGGTTTTCTTCACATAAATAGGTGTATTAATATTCTGAATTATTGCAGATGATTGTTATTCTTATCCAAAATAATGATTGTAAGGCATGGACATTACATAAAACAGTGGCAAAGAAAATCGCTGCTTTTGAAATGAGCTGCTACAGGAGAATTTTACGTATACCATGGACAGCTAAAAAGACAAATCAAGAAGTGTTGAGATCAATAAAAATCAAAGAGCTCCTTAACAAGAAAGCTGTGGTTTTTTTTGGTCATATAAAGAGACATAACAGCAAGGAAAGATTAATAATTGAAAGCAGAGTTAGCGGCAACAGGGGAAGATGGCGCCTAAAACGACGATGGTGCGGTGATATATCAGATTGTTTGAACATGTCTCTGGCTGCAGGAGGTCAACTCACTCAGAATCGCAGAGTGTTCAGAGAATCCATAAGGAGGACCATGTTCTGGAAAGAATATGTCACATCTTGATGACTCAAGATAATTAAATCTAGGCCGTATCAGCGCTTAGCAGCAATTCATACTCAAGAAATATATCCGAATACGTTAGGTGACAATTTCTACATTAGTTTGATGATGATGATGAATTATTATATTATCAGATCATGGTAAAAGTTTTGATAGGTACACTTTTTTTTTCCAAATGTATCATTATTCTTTGATTTATATTTAAATAACTAATATTAATTATATTATATATTACCAAACAAAGTAAAATGAAATTATCCATCCAACTCTGAATATTTTGATGTCAGATTTGATGATGTAAACGAAGTAGTTTTGAGGCAATGGTAAAAATATAAATGTTGCCATCAATTCAAGTAGAGAATATAGACTAGATGTTAACCCCTTTGCTGGGGGGGGGGGTGTAAAAGGTCGAATCGTAACTATAGTACTGAACATTTTATGGGTTGTTGAATTTTTTTTTCCCTAACCAATTTGCGCACTGCATTTCACATTCAACAATTTGAGTGTATTACTACTGTATAATCATGAATTTACAAGCATAATACTTCATTATATTATGGAGGAGATATAAAAACCTTTAACATACATTTGTCTCGCAAAATGAAACTTTATTTCAAACTAATAATTATAATAATCACTTTTATTCCACAACACAAAGTTGTTCCTATTGCTTTTCAGCAAATTTATGTCTCATCACAAATATGTTGTATAATTTTATGCAAATTCAAAGATTCTTATAACGTCTGCATGATCAATGTTTTTAATTACTACACAATTATTGCCGGAAAATGAAAATGGAGACCTTACCTGATAACTTGTGCCTAACTACAAATTTGAAACACATGGGCTACAGGTATCATCGGAATCTCAATCTATATCCTCCGAATCACAATGCACATTAACACTTTCTAAATCACTTCCTGCATCAGATAAATTAATTCTAAAACTATCAAACTTTCTTTCAAAAGTTGATAAATTTCTGATTCATTGAGTCTAAGCTTCACCCATATTTATAGGTCTCGGTAAGATGGTTACACAAAAAACGTACTACTTCATCGACAGACAAGAGTTGAAATGACACTACCAAGCGTACCCAATTACATAATCTCAATTTGAAGATGACCTTTAGACAGCTTGAACTAGCCAATCAGAATATTTGATAACATTGAGTGCTTTCTGGGACAAATTATACAAATTCTTGACCCATTGTTCCTTACGGATATGTCCGCAAAATGGGGGTTACTTTTCATCATATCTTAAAGAATGACCCGCAGCCAAGGGGTTAATATCCAAAAATACAACATGATAATCAGAAAAATCAAAGTGGGATAAATGTTAAAAATGAAAATACATAGAGATATACTACAACAAGTAGGCCATTACCAATATCTTAGACACATAATTACAAATGAAGGTAGGCGTGAAACAAAAGTTAAAAGGAGATCAGAAATAGCTAATAGTAATTTCAATGACATGAGGAAACTATCAACATCCAAAGAAATCATAAACAAAACTAAACATAAGAATTATAAAAAGTTAAATTAATAGAATAGGGAGAACTTCATGGAAAGAGAAGAAAACAAATGATGATGATGTTCGTCCGTCGTGATCGACGATGACCAAAAACTCAACCATAATAATAATAACAATAAATAATAAAATAATAAAGTTAATAGTGCGTTTTAAATGACTAGCAAGTCCAATGCACGCACAAAATGTTCTTTTACAGAATTGACAACAATAGAAGGTATCTGTGTGAGGTTGAGATGTTTTTTCTTTTCTATGTGTCCGCTTCTGTCTTGCAGTTTCTTGTCTGAATTCTTCCACCACTAGTGCTCCCGTTCTAATGCTGTAACGCCATGCTGTTCTATCCTGAGCGAGGCTCTCCCAAGCGCCTAGGTCAATGTTAAGATGTTTCAAGGATGACTTGAGCATGTATTTGAAACTGATTATTACCATAAAATATATTTTTATTCAAAAATCTGTTCACGCACAGCAGGACAACTTTTACAGAGACAAAAAGTTATAAAAGACAAAATGTTTTATGTAATATATCTTCTCTATCAATTGAGGTGAGAGTACTTAGAAGTCATATTGAACCAATCCTGATGTTTCAAAGTGAGCCATGGACGATCAGCAAAATAGTAAGAAATTATGTAGAAACAGCGGAGATGTAGTTTTATAGAAAAATAACAAGCCCATCATGAACAGATAAAAGGCAATAATGCCTTAATGAAGATATCTTGAAAGAAGTTAAAATTTTACTGACCAGTAATCCAGAATGTAAATATCTTCCATTACCAAGAATGTTAAAAAAATTTCTAGACATTTACATCACCGCCTTTAAAAATACATATAATATCAAACTCATGTGAGAGAGCTTTCAAATTTTCTATGTGTTGTAATGAATGTTTACATTTTCTGAATGACTTTGAAAGCCCCCAGTTATTTCAAAAGAAATATTCTACTTATGATGTTTGAAGTGGATACTTTTTATATATAACAAAATCTCACCGTACAGAAATTCGATTTCTTCATGATTAATACTCATAAACAATGTGAAATCAACTGTATTTAATGTGTGCCACCATTTTGGAACAACATACTATCCCTGATGGGCTACGTTTAGTAACACTATCGCTGCGGTTGCTGTATTTCTGAAATATAATGGTATCATATATAATTTGATCACAAAGGATAAATAACAGAAATTGTGCGACCATGTGTCTGCTATAACTGATAAACTATATACTCACTCGATCAATCTTGTCAGGTCTGTTTGTGGCTGCTATTATGAACACATCCTTAAGAAACTCCAAGCCATCCATCTCTGTCAATATCTGAGTCAAAACACGATCCTCAACACCACTGCCACCTCCAGAACTGTCGGGCAAATGTATATTTCTCATTTTACACATGTTCATGGAGTGCTTAAAAAATATTGCCAATCATATGCATGACAGTGGAATCTCATTATAACAACTCATTTTTCCAGACTGATTAAATATGTATGTAATAACAGAAATTCACTATATACAGTACACACAATATATAAATATATATGGGGATTTTGTTATACAAGGATGCGCTATAGAAGGATTCCACTGTATTATTTTTTTTTAAGCAAAACATCTAGGGAATGGTTTCACCTCACTTTAATTTACAAAATTCAGAAAAGTAATATGTTATTAGTAAGATGTGTGTTGCCAGAGCCACTTGAAAGGGGAACAAAGAATAGCAACACTGTTACCTACCATTCTTCTGCGTACGTTCTCAAATTCCTGCAGATTAGCAGGATGTAGTCCGGAGAACGGAATGCGTTGTCATGGTTTACAGCATTGCTGCGATATCTGCGCCTTTCGGCCTGACACATCCGACTTCAGCATGGCTTTGGGTCACTGACCCTATATGGGATAGGACAGCCAACCCCATTCCATAACGCCCTTAGTCGCCTTTTACAACATGCATGGAAGGTAAACAGTGTTGCTATTCTTTGCTCCCCTTTCGGGCCCTGGCAACACACGGGCGGGTACCTGTCATATTGTTGTAAGCAGCAACTATGGGGGTTTGGGGGTAGAGTAGCTGCCCCATCCATAAATGTTAAAGTGACACAGAGACCTAGCTGTCGGATGTGTTACCATGACACAATACATTCTATTGACTAGACTACATCCTACTAATTTGCAGTAATAACTAAATACTGTGGTTTGATCTTTGCAGTGTAGTCTGTGCAGTCTTGTGGCTTTGTTCATGTTATAAGATTGGTGGAAATTCATATTGCTCTCTTTTTTGCTAGTTTATCAGCACTTTCTTCCCACTGTTCCTGTGGCCTGGTATCCACTGCAGTGTAGTACAGTGGAATCCCATTATAACAACTTGGTCTGGACTACAAAATATGTATTTAATAACTGAAATTGGTTATATACAGTACAAACAATAAATATAATTGGGGATTTTGAAATCTGTTACAAAAGAATACTTTATAGAGGGATTCCACTGTTTTGATGCTGTGGATGTAAGTATGTTTGTAGCTTGAAGTATGTTGTTTATGGTTTTCTCTGCTGTTGGATTCCAGTTTTCAAGGACTTGTAGAGTAGACAGGGAGTCTGCCAATATTACTAGGTTCTTTGGACATGTTGCATCACTTTTGTATTTGGTGGTGATGTATGAAAGTATTTCTGATATTGCTTTCACCTCTGCATCAGAGCTCCTGCAGAACTCTCCACACGGAGCAGATAACTCTATTGATGTTTTGTCAGGGAGGACAATGGGGAGGGGGCATATCTTGCATTGTTGGTGGCTTTGAAGACTGATCCATCTGTGTATACTTGGATCCAGTCCTTGGGGTAGGAGTCGAGAGTCTCTAGTGCAATGGACTTAAGGATGTTTTGGTTTGTTGCCTTGGTTACTGGCTTATTAATTAGTATAGTGTTTATTTGGGGCAGTATGAGGGATGCATCTGGTGGGATATTTGATACTCTTTCAGATTCCTCTCTATCTTCAGGAAGGTGATGTTTCTTGTTTAGTTCTTCTGCTAGCTGTACTGGGATTTTTGTTTTAGTCTTGTTTTGCGTGTCCATTTGTTGACTACTTCTTTGTTAGGATGGTTTCATGGGAGTCGTTTGTATCTTTCCACAGCTTCTAGAGTTGACTTTTCTCTTCTAATGTTTAGTGGCTCTATGTTTGCATCAAATGGCATGTTGGTGTTGATATCATGCCACCATAAATAAAGCGGAGAGCCTGGCTTTGTACTCTGTCCAAGTGTGTGCAGGAGTTTTTTTGATGATGTGTCCTACAAAGGGGAGATTAAAGTCTAATTTGGATCTGATGTATTCCATGTATGCATGTCTAAGCGTTGTCTTGTCGGTTCCCCAGGATGTACTTGCAAGTCGCTTTAGCAAGTTCAACCTCTTAAATGCTTTTTCTGTGACATTGTTAATAAAGTTGTTGACGGTTAGCCTCATGTTCAGCTGAACACTTAGGTATGCTGGGTTTTCTTCACAATTTATTTGAGCTCCTTCAAGGGTGATTTAAGTTTTTTTTCTTTTTCTGTTTGCTGCTAAGTGTAAATATGGTATATTTACATATATTATTAAATATGGTATAAGTTGGACAGACCTCTACTCCAGAGGGGATGATCAATAACAGGACATATGGCATAGAAAGATATCACTGTAAAGATAGAATACTGGTGGGGTTTACACACATACAAAATTTCACTATACAGTCATTTCTTCTAAAAATATCATTTTGCATGGTATTTGGTCTGGTGGTTGCCACTCAACCTTTCGTATGCTGGTAGGAGGTCCTAGACAGTCTTAGTTTCCAGCCTCTTGTGGCTGGACTAAGCCCCATCACCGTGACAAGGAACTGGCATCAATGGGAAGCTATTATATACCATTACAGTATTTCTCATTTTTAATTCCTCTGTTTGTGGGTCCAACCTTTAAATTCACATGAGTCTGAATCCATCACAGAATTGCTGTCTCAACCTTCAAGCAGAGCTGATTACTAGGAATGTTGGCATCCAGGGCACCACCAGGGGTCCCCTTCCCTCTCATAAACTAACTTAATTTTGGTTGTGGAGCTCCTGGATCTTGCTTTTGGTGTTTCCACCTAGTTTCTGCAGTCTTCAAGTTCTCATTTCTATAATTAAACAACTTTGCATCTACAGAATGACAGTTTATTTTACAGCGGTCTTTCTATTTCATCTATAGACACCGTAGTGTAGATAAATTGTTTGGTACAAACTACCTGAGAGGCAACTGCATTGATGTCAAAACACATTGGAACAAAATTTTCTTCTGTATGCTCAAAACTATTTGCATAGAAATTACCTATAGATCCATTGTCTCCATTCAAGTTGTAAGGTTTGTTTTGGTTTGGACATGTAATGAGAAACAACTCACTTTCTAAAATTATTTCGCAAGGAACAGTCAATGGTGGGAGAAGTGGCAGACAAACAAAGAAAATCCTAGAATGAGACATCATGAAATGGTCTGGGCATGATTTTTCTACACTTTTCCCGAGGTGTTTGGATGGCTTGTGCTGATGTCTCCAGTGTGGCACCTCTACGACCCTGGTGTGTTATGGGTCTTAATATTCAAGTTGTTAATTAAAAATCTCCCATGATCTGTACATGTCAGAAGTTGAACATAGATGTAACTTATATATACATATATAAAACACATCCAAGATATAAAACATGTACAGATTGTACTAACCTCCCTCTCTTAGTAGCAATGGCATCTATTTCATCAAAGAAGATTATAGATGGTGCAGCTGATCTGGCCTTGCGGAACACTTCACGTATAGCCTTCTCGGATTCTCCAACATATTGGTTGAAAATTTCTGGACCCTATTCACAGTACAGAAAGAAATGGTTAAGTTGTCCCACAAAATAATATATATTGAGTAATTGTGTTTATAAACATTACAAGCACACATAATGTAACTAAATAAAATATTCCCTACATTAAAAGACAAATAAAACAGCATAGACATTATTTAAAGAAAGTTTGGATGGCTGCAGCGATAGAGACGCAAGACAACAACAAAAGGTCAATGTTCATAGTAATGCCCTGGCTTTACATGTTGTACGATCGGACCTCTTTCAACTACCAGAGTTAAATGAGGTTTTGTCCATAGTATAACATCGGTGTAGAATTATACTGCAATGGATTCCATCACACTGTGTGAATAGCAGGAAATGAGAGAGCTGGTCAAGGAGGATTCTAACGCAACAACCGGATGTACCAATCAGCTATCACCAAAAGAAATCCATGATAAAGGCACAACGGAAGCCTAACTTACCTTCACAAGACGACTACTATCTACTTAACAGACAAGAACAGGTCATCATATTTCGACTCAGAACTAGACAAAATACACTAAACAGCCATATGTATACAAAATTTAAAATTGGTATATCAGCAAAGTGTACCTGTGGGCAAGTTAACCAAACTTCAGAGTATATCCTTCAAAAATGTGTAAACTATGACAAATTAAGGTGTACATACTAGACTTATGACACACCTATGAATGTTAAACTCTATGGTACAAAACAAGAAATGGAACACTACACCAATTTCCATCAGCCTCAAGAATTTCTGTCCAAGATCCACGAGCTTAGTAATATCGTACTCAAAACCATAAGACACAGATGGTTCAGTTACCAGAGAAACGAACAGGTGTAAATGGGATTTTCTCGCCTGCAGGAAAGCTTGAGAAATTGTTGGTCTGTTCAACCAAATCAAATAAATTATACGTGACAGATGCAAAAACTTTAGGGCAAGAAGAAAATGGAAATACAATCTCAAAAACAGGCCAAGTACTATCACTTTTGGATGTAACATCTTAGATAAATGCCGTAACAAATGTTTGATAGTTACCTTCACAGCTAGGAAATTTAACTTGCATTCAGTTGCCAAGGCTCGTGCCACCATGGTTTTCGAGCACCCTGGTGGTCCATACATTAGCAGACCTCTGGGAGGCTGGATACCCAATCTCTTGAAAACCTCTGGATTGTTCAATGGCAACTCTACAGCCTCACGCAGTCTCATTTTGACTTCTGACATACCTCCAATGTCTGTCCATTTCACCTGTTGCAAAAGTGATCATGTTAGAGTAATCATGGACAGTAAATAAACACATTTGGCTGTAATGATTTCTTAACATGTTCAATCACAAAACTCCCCATACACAAGACATGGTGTAGCTGCGGGAAACATGGATTAAAAAGTACGGCAGTGAAGGTGTTAAGCACAGTGTACGAGGTCACTTACCTGAGGCACTTCTAACTGTATCTCCCTCAAAGCACTTGGTTTAATACATAATCCAGCATGTATCAGATCTTGAAAAGTAAGATTAACTGATAGTTGAGATGGTGTCAAATCTGCCTGACGACGCAGAGAATGCATACAGGCTGCAAATATAATTAGAACTATCAATACTGGTGATGCAGATGACATTCAAAATTTCAATGATGCATATAATTTAGTTTTTATGAAACATCATTTGTCTTTCTCCTGTGTTTATTCTTAAACTTCAGCAGATTAGTAGGGTGTAGTTCAGAGAATGGAATATGTTATGTTGTAGTTTATAGATCTGCCCAATGTACCTTAGCTGACTCTCCTAACATGCATTGCAGGTCACAGTGTTACTAAATTTTGTTATAGTTTTGGGGCCCAAGAACAAACTGATGAAACCTCATTTGATATTAAAAATGTTTATTTACCTTCATTGACAAGTGCACACAAATCAGCACCTACATAGCCATGAGCATTCCTTGCTACAGTCTCAATATCCTCTGTGGTCAGGTCATGATTCACTCTTCTCAGCAGGATGGTCAGTATCTGAAAAATTAAATATTTGAATTATTAGCCACGGTAAAGTGACTATATTAGCAGTTAACAGAACAAGGCAATAAAACATATAAAGTAAACATATTACTTTGTCATAAAAAATGTACACATTGGCTCCAGAAAGCCAATCTGAGCAGCTTAAGGTGTAGTCAAATGTTGTGTCAAGCTGTTTACATTCTAATCTGCTTGAAAATTGTATGTAATCACTATGTCATGCTGTGACTGGTACTATCAGTAGGTGGCATGTCATGCTATGAGGGGTACTATCAGTAGGTGGTATATCGCTTTGTTGAAAGGGACAGAGTACAAGGTAATCCTAGTACAATGAAGCCAATTTTCTATGCTTTTTTAACCAACCTTTATCATGTGCCAAAGGTCTCATCAGTGACCCTTCTTCCACCCACCATGCAAGTAAATCCTAGAAGTTGATATGCCTACATTGTGAGACTTTCATTTCTGTGAGAGCCTGACAGCATTTCATTTATATAATTAGGTTTTGACTTCATCAGACTAGAAGGCTTATCAGAGCACTGCACACCCACTGTAAGTTGGAGCCTTCTGGGCATGAAATAAAGCTCTGGAGAAACATCCCCCATACACAAAATGATAGACCAGCACTATTGGGCACAATTCCAGAGAATCTATTTTTTTTTAATCTTAAGAATAGCACTTTTATGTCTTTCAATAAAACGTTATTTGTCTTCCAATGACAAATTATTTGTCTTCTAATGACACATCATGTCTTCTAATAACACATTATTTGTCTTCCAGTGAGACATTATTTGTCTTTCAATGACACATCACATCTTCCAATGGCGTATGTTTTCCAATAACATCATTTGTCTTCCAGTAAGCCATCATTTGTTTTCCAATGACACATCATTTGTCTTCCAGTGACACATCATTTGTTTTCTAATGACACATCATTTGTCTTCCAGTGACACATCATGTCTTCCAATGTCACATCATTTGTTTTCCAGTGACACATCATGTCTTCCAATGTCACATCATTTGTTTTCCAATGACACATCATTTGTTTTCCAATGACACATCATTTGTCTTCCAGTGATACATCATGTCTTCCAATGACACATCATGTCTTTCAATGACACATCATGTCTTCCAATGACACATCATTTGTCTTCCAATGATACATCATGTCTTCCAATGATACATCATGTCTTTCAATGATACATCATGTCTTCCAATGATACATCATATCTTCCAATGATACATCATGTATTCCAATGATACATCATGTCTTCAAATGATACATGTCTTTCAATGATACATCATGTCTTTCAATGATACATCATGTCTTCCAATGATACATCATGTCTTTCAATGATACATCATGTCTTTCAATGATACATGTCTTTCAATGATACATCATGTCTTTCAATGATACATCATGTCTTTCAATGATACATCATGTCTTTCAATGATACATCATGTCTTCCAATGATACATCATGTCTTAAAATCGATTATAAAGTAAGAAAACTAGAGCTAAATTTCTTCATCAATCAGTGGAGAATACTGAACACAAAATTAATTCCACCACATCTTACCTTTTCAAATTCAGAAGCCATGTGTTAGCCAAAATATATTCTGTGCTTGTTCTATGCTGGAGAACACAATATAATGCATTGTCGTTTATAACTTGGCTGTGATATTTGTGCCCAACACATCCAACTTCACCATGCCATTTTTGGATAATATTGAATTTCCACAGGATCATGCCCAGCTCTCCGTAGTCACCTTTTATAACATGATCAGCAGATCAGTGATAATGCACTCAAGAAGGCAGGAATCAGTTTAAACAATGCAACACAGCATAACAAATAACAGAAAAATAACCAGAGAGCAGCCACACATTGTTTAACTCATGTGTGCCCAAAGTATCTAGAATGTTTCATACGTTCCAAAGTTGTCAAGTAATGAAAGATACAAGACCACCATAATAAGTAACCTACACTTCATGTACTTACTTCCTCTCTCTGGACTGCTGTTGGTACTCCAATTTCAACTTCACAGCCAAATCTTCCAGCTCTACGTAATGCAGGGTCAATGTTATCTTTGTTACTTGTGATACCGATAACAACAACAGGTTGAGAGTGAGCTGGCTGAGAAGACATATAGACAACATAGAGATTCATGACATCAAAAATAAATAATTTCATGATATATCAACATTCACAAACTTGATGCATAATGACACTTCTAGCTAAATATTATGGTAAGTCAAAGGTTCATCTTGCTTTGCAGTGAAACATTTAATTGATACACAAAAACCAGGTAACTTCACTTTGAAAAGTGTTGTCAATTACTTTCACATGATTTATGCCATCAGTTAATGTGAAGAGTCCTTGGTAGTACCACTCAAGAGGGTTCATTTGAGGCTTAGAGTTTCCCATACCAGCTTCAAATTTTTTTTACAGTGAGTTGAATTTCCATCCTTGAAGAAAGAATGTCATTAAATACGAGAATAACAATTCTCTTGTAGTCGATTATCCTATTGTGCAAGGGGGAGGTTTCAACCTGAGCTTGATTTCATACTCATCAGAGTTCTTTTCAAACTCCTGCTAGATCTCTCTTGTTGCAGGACAATCGTCATAATAGATTCCAGCAGAATTTAGTCCAGAGAATGGTAATGCGTTGTGTCGCCGTTTTATGTGTGCCTATGGCCCAAAACATCCATCTTCAACTGGCCTATCAGAGTTCAATGGGAGGTTTAAACCAGAGTATTTCATACCCAGAAGATCTCAACTTTTGGTGTGTGCAATGTTTAAGAAGGAGCCTCCAACTCAGGGGAAAGTAAAACAATCGTATAGATGAAGTATTGGAATTCCACAAGAGGAAAATCTCACTATATACCAGTATATGCATGTCATTTACCGTTGCATGATGGTTAGTTTCTCAGAAGAAAGTTTGACAAATTAGAAGGCTGTCACAGACTAGGGTAGCAAACCAGAATCAAAGGCATGCCAAAAATATGTACTAGTCATATACAGTGGAATTATAACAAAAGCGCAACTTATTCTTTCCTTCCATCTCAAATCACTCCTAAACAGTATTTAAATGAGAGTGAACATGAACAAAGAGATTTCAACTGTATGAAAGAAGAATAAATTGTTGTCCAGAGACTTCTTTTTATTAAAATAATCTGGTGAAAATAATCAGTGGACAAAATCAAACACAAGGTAACCATATATTTCACATGATATATTAGAAAAAGATACAGAATCAACATCTATCAGTCCGTTTCAGCTGATGTTAGCTAAATATTGTCAGCAGCAAAGCACATGCATATTGATTTGGGTGACTGGAGAATTTAACACTTTACTGACCAAATTTGATGATTGTCTAATTTCTGTTACATACTCTTGGTGATTGTCTAATTTCTGTTACTCTTGGTGATCAACTTCAATGATTGTCAAAACCATATTGTCTAATTTCTGTTACATACTCTTGGTGATAAATTTCAATGATTGTCTAATTTGTTACTCTTGGTGATCAACTTCGATGATTGTCAAAACCATTATGATACTTCAAAAATACGACAACTGTAGTGATAGTATTTCTAAAAATAACTCACCTGAGTTAGTACGTCATTCCGCAATGGCAGCACCCAAAAATTATAGCCTCTCAACATTACGTATGAGTTTATTATTGAATCAAGGGGAGAAGAGACGGGAGGTGACAAAGAGAAAAATTGCTAGATGGACTAGTATTATGGCAATGGTAGAAGTTCACCAGCCAAGCTTATTGACAACACAAGAGACACAGAGTTGTGGAGAAACATGATCACCTACGCCATCTGGCAAGGCACTTGATTTATTGATTATTATTCTGATATTCTGGAAGGTGAAATGTTGTAACATATAGAAAGTAATGTAAGTCTACTGCCAGCATTATAATAAGTATGATTTCAGTCTTGAAATAACTGGGGCTTACTAATTCACTCAGAAAATGCAAACTTTCATTACAATGCAGAAAATTTCAAATCTCTATGGTGTGAGTTCGATTTTATACAGATTTTAAATGCGGTGCTATCAATGTCTAAAAAAATTGTGAACAATCTTATTATGGGAGTTAGATACACTTAGGATTTCTGTTCAGTAAAGTGTTAAAAAACCATCATCTGTGTGCATGTCCACCTCATTGCCATGGAGCTATGCCAACTTCAAAACAAGATGGAAGATATAGATTCTATTAAAAGTAATGACTGACAGAGAGCAATGTTTAGTTACATCAACAAGACTCAAAATGATGATTGTTCTTGATGTACTCATTACTTTTCTTTAAGATTTTGACATAATTAAATTCACAGCATAAATAATGGAACACGTACAACTGTTGCAGTCCCATCTAAAAGTGACAGCAAAGTTCCCACAATTCTATGCTCTTGCTGCGCTGTTTGACTTGATGAGCGTTTGGGACAAATTACATCAATATCATCAATCACAATGATGCCTGGAGACCTGTTAATAAATACAGAGAGGAATCATTATTTGCTCCATGTTTACATGTCATATGTTTACATGTCATATGTTTACATGTCATTTCAAATATTGATTTCAGATTTGTGTTTTTTTCTGTGCTCATTCTCCAGCTTATCAAAAATAGTTTGCCTGATATGCTTAACCTGTCATTGGTTCAGTTGACACACATAATGTATTCTCTTAAGAATGTAGGTCTGGTGCTCTTCAGATGTAACTGATAGGAATAAACAATAGACTTGATTGCCATATGATCATTACATGTTGGTGCATGTGTGTTTTTGTCTCCATTCTGGAGACTGTGCCAAATATGACACTTTGCATTTTAAGCAGGACAGTTACATTTTATATATTTGAACTATCTCATATAGACAGTCTTTCAATCTCCTGATAGCATCTGCAAGGCAACAGTATGGTTGTCTGAATTGAGTTGTTCCTTCCCTGAGTCATGAGCTTATAGTGGCTCACATTCAATTAACAATTCCTAATTGGAGATCTGGGTATTAATTTTAGTAGAGAAATCATGAGGATTGGCTCAATAGCTACTTGTGACAGTTCCATAAACAGGGATAGGATCTTAGGCTGCTTTGCAATTATTGTATTATCACCTTGCAAAACGTGTACAGAAAATTGCTAGAAAAAAATATTGCATGGATGGTGATGTGTCACCTAGAAACTGAACACCTCCTCCCTAACACCTTATATTAAAACAATATAAGGAATAATAATTAAATAAAGCAACTATGCCTGAAAACAACATGAATTACAACACAACAAAGGCCCCACAACCCAAATTTAAATAAATGAATTATCTATATTACGGCCAAATGGCTTAAAGTGACCAAAATGCAATATATTGTGATTTTAACTGGTGTACCTAGCTATATCTTCTATGATGCAAAATTTTATTGCAGTGACCCAATGTCACAGACACCATGATGATCATTTTGCACATCTTAAGCATTAACTGCTAGTCCTTCACTTGAATCAGTTGGAAATGTCTGTGATTGGGAATACTCGGGTTATGATCGCCTGGAGCACATGCAGAATGAAGGGATGTATATAGTCCTTGGTTGCACTAGAGATAGCCCTTATTGTAAAAATGATGTATTGGTATAAGCTCTGGCTCTTATTATTACATTCCTGCAACACTCTAGCCCAAATGAAAGCATACATGTGTGTCACCTCAGACCAGATGCACCACTGTGCATTAACATTGTTGATCGAAAGGGCAGAAGAATTAAGCAAAGCATTTCATGGCACAAGAAGATTTTTTAAAAAAGCTGAAAAGACAATAGGAGAGGCAATCATAGTCCTGAACTTGCAACAGAAAAAAGATTGACAGGGCCATGACTGGCTTTCACAAAGTTATAATAACCTTGAGCATGGAATGCTGACATTGGAACAATGAAAAGACAAACCTTTAAATAGATAAACTGGTTGTTAATAAAACCGGAAATAATGATGTCATTGAGTTTAACGATTGATCTATGTGTAGTGGAAGAGGTCTTGCTGGGGATTTATAGCTAGTGCTGGTAGTATAATCATAACTGAGCACAGCGGAGGATACGGAACAACTACATCCAGTATGAGGATGAAGGTTGAGGCATTTACTGCAGCCCTCATGTGGCTCTCTATGACTATTTCCTTAAGGTGATATCTTGTCTGACTCCCAGTCTATCCTTCGGGAGATTAAAAATGGAATGTGCTGTTACAAGTGGATGGCATCTACAGCTGCATCCGAACTCCAAGGTGTCCCATGGATCTACTGTGCATGGGACATGCTGGTGTGCATGGTAAAGAGAGAGCAGACAGACTTGTGTTTAAAGCAACAATTGCCAGAGTTAATAATGAATAACAGTGATATGCTGAAACTGCTTCATGACTGTGTGCTTGATGTGGACACCTCTATCAATGACACATCTAGAATGAGACTTGGATAATTTCGTATTAGGAGCAGTAGTAGTAGAATCACATGGGAACCATCAGCATGTATACCCAAATGTTCTCAAATAAACAATAAATATTTTAACAAATCAAATGATAAACAAGAATGTTTTACTTCTATAAATAAAATTCTGTAAATTTGGTCTATGATTGATATTTTCATGAATCCATTTCGACGTTGAAACAACCAATTAAATTGGAGGGAAAACATTTTTTAATATAGAACAATTTGAGAAATGTATCATCAATACAGTAGACAGAATATGTTTGAAACACCTTACATGCAACCTTTTTCTTTGAATATGGTACATAATCTACTGTACCTGGAAAGTAAAATTTCAGAAACAATGCTAGTAACACAGAGCTAGAGTATATGTGTTTCAACGCTACCACCTGTAGGAACTGAACACCTCAATGGGAGTACCCTGAGTACAGTGACAATGAAGCTACATATTTTTCTAATATATTTTAGTGAGAACTGGAACTCACTTCCACTTATGGTAGGAGAGGAAAGACTAAGCAAATAATCAAGAAAATAGGAGCTCATAGATTCTCTAATCTTAGCAGTGAAGAAATCAGTACACACTAATCCTATCTAATCTTAGCAGTGAAATAGTCAGTACACACTAATCCTATCTAATCTTAGCAGTGAAATAGTAAGTACACACTAATCCTATCTAATCTTAGCAGTGAAATAGTCAGTACACACTAATCCTACCCATCTGATTCAGGATATGATTACCATTTGAGCTTTCAATTATTTTAAAATATAATGCTGAAAGATTGTTCAGACTTACTTGTCTTGTGCAGATTTGAATATTTTGTGTAGATTTGACTCTGCTTCTCCAAACAACCTGAAAATGTATTGATAATTGCAAATCAGTAAGTTAAATAAAAGAGAAACTTATGACTCGTGCAAGAAATACAAAGAAAATATTTAAAGACCAACTTGTGTTTGCATCTCTTAAAGTGTCTACTAGCTCTCATTCTCTCTTGCTTTTTTCTCGCAGTACTAACACTTCCTAATTATTAAATCTTTTAAAATTGTGATTTCTCACACAAAATTGCATTTTTCACACCCACTTGCTCCAAATATCTGTACCAGCAATGTGGACTGTGTGCATGCCCAACTCTAGAGTCAGAGCATTGATGAGACTTGTTTTTCCTGTGCCTGATGGACCATGGAGGAGTATGCACCGACTAACACAACTTGGCTGCAGGGCTAATCAAAGACAAAATAGGAACACTGCTTAAAAAGACAATTAATGCATTTTACAAAACATTTTCTAGGACAGTATTTTCAATAATTAAAATGTAAACATAAACTGTAAAGTTGCATTATACAAGACTATTATTATTCCATCACTGTGCTACCAGTGCCAAACCTGGACAATGACAGCACAAGACAAAAGAAAAATAGTGACAGCAGAAATGACATGTCTAAGAAGAATACTTGGAGTGTCATTAAGAGATAGAATTAGAAACGATAACATCAGACAGATAACCAAAACAATACCAGTATTGGAACACATCAAAAGACAACAGATCAAGTAGTTTTCACACACTTCGAGACTACCAACAGATAACATGCCACAAATGGCTATGACACATAGATATCATGGCTATAAAGCCAGAGTCAGACCATGTAAAAGATAGATCACAGAAATCAAAGAGTCTTAAGTGGAACCTCATAGGCGCAAGGTGTGTCCCTGGTACAACCCAGAATGATGCCTACCCCTTCATTCTGAATTATCTCTAGTCTCTCAATTTTCATTTGACTTTGAAATCTCACAGAATTCATATGTGACATGCCCGTGCATACCTCAGAGTGAGTTCTGACAGAGCATCCACTACATATTGAGTTCTCTCATCTAAAGGGTAGCAGGCTTAAGAGAGGCAAATGTAAATGGAACACACTGAGGATACTGTTAAACAGATTTGTGCACCTGAAGCCACAATCCTGGTGAGGAATGAATATGTGTTTCTATTATTTTTCAAGAGACATTCAAGACTGTCATTACACTCAAGAGAGAGCGCAGGGAACATAGTCATGTGAGTGTGAATACTGAGACACTCCATCTTTGAACATGCTGATGATACAGATGTGATGTACATTAATAGGTTGGTCATTTGCCACCATCACTGTGCATGGGACTTTACTGCCAGATCATATAGAAGAACAGTTCATGAAGCCAGTGAAGTCTTCACCACAACAACAACCATTTTAACAATGGAGGTATTTGCCACATTACAGGCACTAAATTGTTGACATTCAAGCTTATTCTCATGTGTGTATATTGAGTGACAATAACTATGTTTGAGAAAGTTGAAACAGGTGATGTGTGTAGCTGATGGGTGGAGAAATTGGAGTCATACTGTGGGTCTTACTGCAGAAAACCACTTTCATCTTTGTTTCCAGACCACATAGATGTGTAAGGAAACAAATTATTTTGAGATACATAAGCATGAATCAGGATCGAGAATGCTTGAATTTGGAGTGAGGATAGGTGGGCCCAGAGGGAATACTTAACATAAATTTCAACAATAAAACTACACCAACACAGAATGAATACATCATCTGCTATATCACGAGATTTAATGAGATGAATATCTGAGCACTTATGGACATCTCTGGTGTGCAAAGACAATAGTTGACAATACCCCTAAACCTAATCTTGTACCTGACAGTAGCAATAACAAGATCTCACTAAATCTGTCAGGTCTATGCTATACCTGAGTATTTGTGTAAATGTCCTAAATCATCCTGTTTACTATGACTGATACAGCTTACTGCAACTGATACAGCTTACTGCGACTGATACAGCTTAGGTTTATGTACTAAATTTCCAGCATATTCGATTTATTAGTTCATTGAAAATAGCTACTAGACTTTTTTTATAATAAGAGCTACTGTGTGTGTTTCTAATGCTAGAATGTTTACCAAAGCTGAAATTAGTAAATGTACTTCATTGGGAGACATTGGTTTAACCTGTTTTTACGATATTCCATCAACAATTACATAGGTAAAAAAAAATAACCAATAGAAAATTACATAATAATAATACAAAATGGAAATGAATCTTCTAGTCACTAGTTAACTATTGTTACTGTTTGCTCAAACTGGAAATGAATTACCTCTTGCAATTCTTGTTTTCAGCTCTTCAATCTGCAGTTTCAGGCCTCCAATATCATCCAGTGTGATCTGTGATTTATTCTGATCATCATGCCCTGATCTAAGTGTTGGTAACACAGATAAAGTTGTCGATTTTGATGATACTTTGGCAAAAACACAAAATATAGTGCTAGAATCTTCATGTCCTAAATGTTTGATTGGTGTCACTAAGTTAGGGAAAACTTCTCTGTGGTGAATAGTTTCACTTGTTATGTCAAGATCAGCTACAGACTCTGATAGGTCATGACATGATGCACATGAAGTATTCCCATCACAACTGTGAGATGTGTCACCTTGTGTTAATAATGTATCCATGAATGTACTTCTTTGGGGAGTCTTTATTGTCTGTGTTTTTACTGGAAGGTTTGGTGATGCTTGAACTGATTTGGAAGGAGATGAGATGTCACCTTGTATTTTCCTCTTAAATGGTGATATATTGGTAGATATTTCACAAACCATGCTGCTGACATGACAATGACACATTTGTCCAAAGTATTTCAGAGTTAATGGAGTTCCTTCTGTGATGTATTTACCATCTGTTATCAGACAAAACAAAATATTTCAGAGTTAATGGAGTTCTTTCGGTGATGTATTTACTATCTAATAGACAAAATAAAAATTACATGATAGCACTTTTCAAAAATATCTATGTTAAATTCTGATTTCTATTCCTATACAAACATCCTGAACATATTAAGTGGCACTACTTCAACATATTCATACTTACTGATTCTTGATTAGGAACCAGTATCATGGCACTGGAGGAGGGGGAATTCTCCATAAATACCCAGCATTGCACAGCCATCAAATTATGTATAAGCTCAGTGTACTAGTCAGTTGTTTATGTGTAATTTTTAAAATCGTTCCAGACTGGCACCACTTTCTTTAACATAATGGACTTAGCATAAACTGACATTAAAAACAAATATTTTAAGTTTGTACAACACAAGGCATGAATATTGTTTCAAGATAAAGTTTCCAAGTCAGTTTTTTATTGCAATTAGTGTCAAGCTTTTCCTACTCATATATGATTTATTCCAGGTTTTCCTACTCATATATGATTTATTCCAGGTTTTCCTACTCATATATGATTTATTCCAGGTTTTCCTACTCATATATGATTTATTCCAGGTTTTCTTACTCATATATGATTTATTCCAGGTTTTCCTACTCATATATGATTTATTCCAGGTTTTCTTACTCATATATGATTTATTCCAGGTTTTCCTACTCATATATGATTTATTCCAGGTTTTCTTACTCATATATGATTTATTCCAGGTTTTCTTACTCATATATGATTTATTCCAGGTTTTCCTACTCATATATGATTTATTCCAGGTTTTCCTACTCATATATGATTTATTACAGGTTTTCCTACTCATATATGATTTATTCCAGGTTTTCCTACTCAAATATGATTTATTCCAGGTTTTCTTACTCATATATGATTTATTCCAGGTTTTCCTACTCATATATGATTTATTCCAGGTTTTCTTACTCATATATGATTTATTCCAGGTTTTCCTACTCATATATGATTTATTCCAGGTTTTCTTACTCATATATGATTTATTCCAGGTTTTCCTACTCATATATGATTTATTCCAGGTTTTCCTACTCATATATGATTTATTCCAGGTTTTCTTACTCATATATGATTTATTCCAGGTTTTCTGGACATTCTAGCAGTTTGATGATCAGGAGTTCTGAATATTTTATCCTGCTTCTGGATGTAACAGAAATCTTTAACATCTGGATGTTATACAGTTGGAGGGAGTGTCAACACACAGCATACTAGGATGTTCTACAAACATTCAGGATTAGCATATGTGCCCTCTTTCTAAACTCTCCACACATTTGGCAACCATAGCCTGGACTTCTAGTTCGGGGTGCAAAGAATGTCTTTTCATGTCGAGCACGTCGTAGGATGTGACCACGATAAGTTGAGGGATAAGCTGATCATTCTACCACCAGGGAAAAGATTATCATAGTCACATCTTGTCTCAATTTTTACTTTTGTCTACTATCAAATAATCCCCATGGATCATGAAGACAAGCAGAAATTGTACCTTTGCCCTTTTTTGGCAGACTCCTAGATGACAGGGAATGTGGTATGTGCCATCACAGTGGATGGGTCAACACATCTGACAGAAGAATGATGATATAAATGGCCCAGAAGTGTATGCTGTGCTCCTGGCACAGACACAGTAATCTTATGATACTGGCACAATGAAATGCCTCCCTTTTAGTACTAAACATGCATCCATAAACCTTCCTTTAAGGTTGCCTCACAAGCAAGCAACTATGCCTTTGAGGCACCCTTACATGAGTCTGGGTGTCATCTCAATTGCACAACTCAAAGAAACCTGTTCTTTTGTTTGAAAGACTGGCAAGAACTACCTGCTTAGAGCGAAAGGGAAAATTTTACCATCATCATCTACACTTTCCACAGAAATACAAGGGAATCCCTCTAAAGCGCATTCTTTTATAACACATTTCCCTATATAACAACACTTTTCAAAATCCCCAATTACCAGTATATATTTTTTATATTGTATATAGCAAATTTCTGCTTTTACATACATATTTTGTCGGTCTGGATCAAGTTGATATCTGTATACCTTCTGTAGTCGCTTATTACACCAAACCATCTCTAAAATACCTTCTTACTGACTTAGTTACTCCTCTTTTGTCTGAGGGTGTAGAAATCAAAAAGAGAAAATTTACCCAATATCATCAGCTGTATCTTCATCCTCATCATCTGCCCTGCATCCATAGTGGAATGCTGTCAGGCACATGATGGGCAATTGTTCACAAAATCACAAAGAATTCTAACCTCTTATCATTGCATTCTGTGTTCAAACATTGATGCTTGTCTCCTTTGTATGTTTGTCAAATGGATCTTTACTTTTTTGCTGGTCTCTCTAAACACATTCCCATTACTTTAAGTTATCCATGTAATGCTTTCAACTCTTCTATAAAAACTACATTTCTGTAACCTCTATAATTTTTCTTGCTTGCTTGCATAGATCAGGACTGAATCAACATAACATTGTAAATCAACTTTTTTTGAAGTTTTTCTTATATTTATTCATTATAAATAACATATTGAAAAACAATTCCACTTTTATTCTTATCTAGAATTTTATGAGTATTCATCTTCTTGTTCGCAGTTTGACATATCTACACAGCAAGTCCTGTTTTCTTAATAAATGCTGCTGTATTTGAAAGTTCCTCAGTGCTCCCATACATCTTTCTGTGGACATCCATCTCTGTGGGCCAGTGTTCTTCCCTTTAACTGGTTTAGTGTATTGCAGTCTTGTAGGATATGTTCAGCTGTCTATGCTGCCTGCCCACAAAGTCACAGTGGTGATGGGACCAATCTTAGTCTATTCTTCTTCTTCTTCTACGTTCGTTCTCAAACTCCTGCAGATTAGCAGGATGTAGTCAGGAGAAAGGAATGTGTTGTGTCATGGTTTACAGCATTGCTGCGATATCTGCGCCTTTTGGCCTGACACATCCGGCTTCAGCATGGCTTTGGGTCACTGACCCTATATGGGATGGGACAGCCAACTCCATCCCATAACCTCCTTAGTCGCCTTTTATGACATTCGTGGAAGGTAAACAGTGTTGCTATTCTTTGCTCCCCTTTTGGGCCCTGGCAACACATGGGCACTTAAACTATTTAAGTGGATGTTTAATCCGTTGTGTCCTGTTCTGAGGCTGAAGATAATAACCTGCTCTGCTCTGTTGAGATAGTGGTAATTGTCTTTTGGGTGGTCGACTTTCCTGATGGCTTTGATGAGGGTCTTCTTTTCTTGGTAGGTGATTTCTTGGTCTTTTTGTTCCTGTGTTGCTCCATCCTTTGTCAGTCTGTCTGCCTCTTCATTTCCTGGTATGCTACAGTGGGATGGTATCCACTGTAGTACTACCCTTCTTTGGATGCTCACGTCTCGCATGGCTTTCTTCAGGTCTGGCAGTTTATCACTGTCAAGGGCTTGTAGGACAGACATAGCATCAGTGAGAAATACCACCTGCTGGAATTTTATGAGTGAAGATTATCTTCACCTCACACCAGACTAGTCCATATATTATCCAATTTCTGTCTATGTAAATCACTCAGAGTGTAGCATCTAACAACTTAAACAGATCCGGTCACAAGTACACAAAATTTGTTATGTGACCAAAACCCATTCCTTATTATCAACTGACTAATTATTAGTCACATAAAGTTAGCACCGAAGTGGTGGGAAAAACCTGTCACATAGCACTGAATTGCTGGGAAAAACCTTGAGCCTTGTTAAGATATTTTGCATTCACCATCTTAATGCACTTGCCAGATTGTTTGTATCTATAATATAATTATAACTAAATAGCAGACAATATAGCTGCCTTAAACAACAACAGTACCTAAGTAAGATGCAGCAAATGAAAGAAACTCAGACTTTTCAAATACTTCATTTGGCTCTCTGTAAAATAAATACACAAAGGACAGATTAGTTCAGCTTAACTAAGATAAAGTAAATGAAAGCAACTCAAGACTTTTCAAATACATAATTTGGTTCTTTGAAGAAGAAATACAAAAGAATGAACTTGATAATAAACTTTTCTTCTTGAAAAGGAAGAAGATGACAAAATAAAGTATGGATTGATAATATTAAAGACTGGACATGATTAAGATACTCCAAACTTGAAACTTTTTTCTTCTTCTTCTTCTGCGTTCATTCTCAAACTCCTGCAGATTAGCAGGATGTAGTCCGGAGAACAGAATGCGTTGTGTCATGGTTTACAGCATTGCTGCGATATCTGCGCCTTTCGGCCTGACACATCCAACTTCAATATGGCTTTGGGTCACTGACCCTATATAGGATGGGACAGCGAACTCCATCCCATAACCTCCTTAGGTGCCTTTTACGACATGCGTGGAAGGTAAACAGTGTTGCTATTCTTTGTTCCCCTTTCGGGCCCCGGCAACACATGGGCGAAACTTGAAACAAGGAACTGAGATGTATGGTAGGATTTTTATGTTGATGCTACCAAAGTGGCAGGGAATCCCTCACACTTACGACCATGAGGGATTATGTGTTTACTGAATGAAATGGATGAAAACTCCTTGCAGGACATGACAATCTAGGAATACTTTTAAACTGGAATGCCTCCCTTTGGGGACAAAATATGATTCCATAAATGTTCTAACACAACCATGTATTTGAGACAACAAACCTCATACAAGCTCAGGTTTCACCATGTTAATCAACTGAGGAGAACATATACTGGTATTAAAAAGGTCATAGGCTGTGAAGAGCTACCTGCTCACAATAAAATGTATTCAGGAATCTCTGTGGCAGAATGGTTAAGCTGTTCACTTTGTGCTCAAGAAGTTATGTGTATGAATTCAGCTCATGGCATCTTGTTTACATTGTGGATTTTTTTTCTGATATCTCTGAGAATTATCATTTGAAGTTACAAAGCATGCAGCTGTGTTGAGTTGGAAAGTGTACATATGGAAAAACCTGAAAGCAATTAAGTCAAACCTCTACACCAATTCTATATTTTCTTTAAGCTAAAGGGTTTACTTCATCACATTCCTATCAACCTGTACTATAATGGCTTATATACCAATATGGGCTTATATGTTTTACAAATATGATATGAAGCATCAAAACAAACTCTGATTTTTATAACAATCAACCAGTTTAGGAATAGAATGTAACAATACAGATATCATTAACACTAGTAAAGTATGATAGCCAAGCATACCTAAGCAGCAGCACAGCAGTTTGAACTATGTTGTCACTTGGAACAAATCTCTCCACAATGATGTTGTCTTCATCGCCGATATCAAGCTCCTCTAAACACAGGGAAGTTAGAGCGACTTTTGTCAGAGGTAACTGTCTTAAAGGCCAGGCTCGTTTGACTAAGACTCTGTTAACAATGCAAGGTTGGCCAATAGAAAAACCACAGACTTGCATTGTTGGTACAGGCAACCAAATAACACTGTCCTTGTCCCGTATGTTTCGCGTAATAGAAGAACCATCTTAAAAGACAATAAACAATATAAAAACATACAGGATTACACAAATTACAACAATTGATATAACACAGGAGAGCTATTGTTGTTTTTTTTAAGGTTGCAATGGAGTAATTCAAAGATGAAATGTCATGTGAAGTGTTCTTTCTTTTTCACATTTAGTGATACCAGCTGTGATCTGGATGTGCCAGGATGAGCAATCAAGTGCAGCAGTCTCCCAGGAGCTAGGATTGATGCTGCAGTGCTTTAGAGAGTTTTTTAGGTGATCCTTGAAGCACATTTCTGCACTCCGCTTGAACATTTACCTTTGCACAGCTCTCCACAGAATAATCTCTCTGGAAAGCGCTTGTCTGGCATACAGACGACATGGCCAGTCCAGCGGAGTTGGGACCTAGTCAGCAGGGCATGGATGCTTTGCATACGGGACTTCTGAAGGATTTCCGTGTCTGGTATTCAATCCTGCCAACGTACTCCCATGAAGTTTCATAGGCACCGAAGATTAAAAGAGTTAACCTTCACCGAGCCGATATGATATCCAGCCGCCGAAAAACAAAATGGCCGCGCGCGCTGATGGCGGGACGCCCCACCCAGCGAGATTATCGTGAGATTTACACGTACCACAGTCCGTACACATAGCTGGGGACATGCGCAATCGAAGCCGGTACATCCCCCACTTCCGACATGATCGTTTTTGAGAATGGCTGGCTATTCGTAAAAGTTTAAGAGCAATTAATCTGACCACATCTGTACACCGGTACGATGCCATGATGATGGATCGGTTTTACAGACCTTTATTTCATCGTATTTCGAATAAAATAACATTGAATCGTGGATTGAATCATGGATTATTAGGTTATTTAGTTTCACAGCAGTGAATATACAGAATGCCGTGCTGGTTTGGGGACTTGTACGTTTGATATCGAATATTTTGAAGTGGCAGAAAAAATAACTCTAGGCCTAAGCTCAAAGAACGATTTTACTGCAAATCTACATGTTTTATACAGTTCCCCCGGCTATATTTTGATAATTTCGCAGTGAAAGAACATAAATACAACAGATTTACGTGATTTAGTTGACAGTGTTGCCAAGGAATTCGATATGTAAGGTAAGTTATTTTTTTTCCTTATTTTTTCCCTCTTTATTTGTTATAAAATATATGTTTTTTGTGAAAAACGTCTTTACCACTTTCTCATACGTCTGGTATCACACACACACGTACATAAATTACACCAATATATGCATAATTCAATTCTTTATTTATATGTGCAAATATTATTTAAATATCTCTAACAACCAAAAAATTATCACATTTTCAAAACAGTCACCATCAATAATGAAAATTTTCAAAAAAGAATCCGGTGGCAGGGAGACGTTTCGTATTTTTTAATCTGGCTTGCTAAAGGTTAAGCTGTCGACCGTGTCTCGCATAGACAGTCCAGCAAGACGAAGCATAAAGCAGTGTTGTTAGAACAAATGCGCGGTACACGTCCAACTTAGTTGCCAAACTGAGACCATGCCTGATCCAGACGTTAGCACGATGGCTCCTGAATGCTGCACTGGCATGAGCAATACGCAGCGCAACATCCTCGTCAATTGTTGCAGTTTGCGATAGGGTGCTGCCGAGATATACAAACTTATTGGCAGTATTAAGTTTTTGTCCCTTTACTGTGATCACTGGTTCTGTGTAGGGGACACCTGACGCTGGTTGTTTAATAAACTAATAATAACATGAACAAGTTTAGACAAGATACAATATTATATTTGTAAATGATCTATTTCCAAACATTTTGTTTTTTATAACATATTTATCATTTTCAATATCCAAAATATAAGCAATTCACTTCTTTCTAATGATAAAAGTTTGACCACTTATTGAAGAAGACTTCATGAGAATGAACCCTTATTGGCAAGAGCATACAACACAAAAATAGAAGCAGCAAGATACAGAGGAAGGCCAAGAAGAAGGTGGACTGAAAGAGTTACCAATATTTGAGAAGAGTCTTGACTTTTGAATCTATATGCACTGGAAAAAGTCATGGTCACATTTTCTGGAAAGTGTGATGACTACTTAAATGGAAGTTATAAACTTGATATGCTTACTTTCTCATTGTTTCTAAACTTTATGTCCCCTAATGTGCATACCAGTTGAATAATCTTCTCTGCCATGACTGCCTCATTTTTAATATTTCCTTTGATCTTTTCAATATCATCATCATAGAATGGATGGTTGTCTGCACTGATGCACATGTATGAACGAACGTGGCATACCTCTTACTCTTTGTGCCATAGTAAGATAATCTAACGAGTAGTGCATCGTAACTCTAAGGCAATCTTGACTGATATTCTCTTCTTTTTCATCGTTCATTCTCAAACTCCTGATGGATCTCTCTTGCAGCAGGACTAAATTCTTACTACCAGATTTCCAGAAGGAAAGAGAATGGAAATGTGTTGTGCCGCCGTTTTATTTGCACCAATGATGTGACACATCCATCTTCTGCAGATAATTGATATGAATAGTTTCATTGTGTATCTTATCAAGTAAATCAATCTACATTGTGTTAAGGGTCAGGCTAACTAAGCCATTTTCTAATACTGACAGAACAAGCCTTTGATGCTTGTGCTATTCAAATAAAATAGCAGCCATTCCTCTCACCGATGTCAAACCCTTTTGTGCTTTTAGGATTGTGTAATTTACATGCTCTTTGAAACGCAAACATCTATTGCATAACACTCCCTGATATTTTAAGTGGATGTTCTATATAATATCTCTCCAAATAGATTGGTAATTGGGGACCTCCATAGCATAGTGGTTAAGCTGTTCGCCTTGTGCCCAAGAGGTCATGAGTTCGAATCCAGCTCATGTCGTCTTGTTTACAAGGTGGATTTTTTCAGAGTTCCCTGTGGATTATCAGTTGCAGTTACGGAGTTATGTGCTATGAGTAGTATTCTCAGCAGGCGGGGTGCCACTTCATTGAGAGTGACGGAGTACATATGGGGAAACTGAGTACAGTGAAGCAAATCCTCTATGACTTTTGAACCCTTTAAATTGGTAGTTGGCTTTAACGTATAGACAATATGATTATTCAGAGAGAACCATGTCATAGCTGCTTTAATTGGGTCCACCAAAGCTCCGGATGCATTACACCACTGACCAGTACAATCCAATTCACTGTGAAGGTTTTGGACACTTTGTCTGCTTTCTAGTCCCTGAAGGTATACAAGAATGTCATCCGCATATGAGAGGATTCAGACATACGAGAGGGTTCTGACATGAGACGCTTCTGACATATTAGTGGATTCTGACCTATTAGTGGATTCTGACATATGGGAGGATTCTGACATATGGGAGGTTCTGACATATGGGAGGATTCTTACATATGGGAGGATTCTGACATATGAGAGGATTCTTGATATATGAGAGGATTCTGACATATGAGAGGATTCTGACATATGAGAGGTTTCTGACATATGGGAGGATTCTGACATATGAGATGATTCTTACATATGGGAGGTTTCTGACATATGGGAGGTTTCTGACATATGGGAGGTTTCTGACATATGAGATGATTCTGATATATGAGAGGATTCTGACATATGAGAGGTTCTGACATATGGGAGGTTTCTGACATATGGGAGGATTCTGACATATGAGAGGATTCTTACATATGGGAGGTTTCTGACATATGAGAGGTTCTGACATTTCCAACTATTGTTCATGGTATAAATATTAAAAAGGCACAAGAGACAAATGTGAACTCTTCAGTAAGCATGGACTTATTGTTATTGAATAAGATGTCTAACTGCAACACTTAAATGCTGGTACCGCCCATGTGTTACCAAGAACATTGTTATCTGCCAAGTATGTCATAAGAGGCGACTAAGGAGGTTTTGAGGTTGAGGACTGACCCATCCTGTATAGAATCAAAGTGACCCAGAGGTCATGCTAAGTGAAATGTATCCAGCAAAAAAAGGTACAGATATCGCAGCTAAGCTGTAAACCATGACACAACACATTATGTTCTGACTACATCTTGCTGATCTACAGGAGTTCGAGAATGAACACAGAAGTATTACCTTCCTTTGAAACAAAGTTGAGGAAAACTAGTTGACAAGAAAAATGGTTTACATTAAGTTCCAACAACCGAGACAGTAGGAAATGTAAAGGGACCCTGTTGTAAGCGTCCTCCAAATCAATCGCCACCACACACGTCTCCATACATGCATGGAAACCCTCATAAACATCTTCAGAAAGACAGCTGCATTACACCTTGTCTCCCATGGCATCCTCCAATTGTCCACCTTTAAGAAGGTCGTAGGTGTTAAAGCCAGCATTTTTTACAATGATCTTGTCCAGCTATTTGTCAGTAGAACATGGGGAAAAAATGGAAAAAAATTAACAAACCTTCATTCAAATATTTTTCTGCTCTGGTAACTTTTCCGTGGAAAACTTTTCCCTGAATATAACCATGATCTGAATCACAAGACTTGGAGTGGACCTCGGCATCTTGTGAGCTAATAAGCTTATCACAAAGGGAACATTGCATCCAATCAGACAACTTTCCTTTGTTCATTTTCTTGGGAGCCATGTCAAACTGAAAATAATCACAATTGTTATGTCAACTAAATTGGAAAAATTCACTCCTGCAGATAGAAAATCATCAATTACCTAGAAATATAAAGGAGTGAATAAAATCTAAACTAATAAAATATGGGGGAAAATATAAGAATATATGTGTAGACTTTGTGATGTTCTTGTGCTTCAACTGATTAGATAACCTGGATTGCGGAATCTATGAAGTGACAATATCTGCATTTGAAAGGAAATGCAATAGAAAGGTCATAAAAAATACCATGGACAGAAAGATGATCCAACACTGTCTTCCATAGAGACCTTAATATAGATGAAGATTAACTTCTCACAATTATCAAAAATTTCAAGTTAATACATTTTGGACATATAAAAAATACTAAATGGATTAGAAAGATTAATCACAGAGGGAAAGGTTCCAGGAAAGAGAACAAAAGGCAGACCGAGACTACAATGAACAATGGAGGCCAATATATCAAGGAATATTTGAATATGACACTAGCCAGATTGCACAGAAAAAAAGAAGCTTACAGAGTGGTAGGCACATAGAAGAAGAAAAATGGCAAAGTCACACTAGAGGCACATGAAAATACATGGTACCAGTATTGTTTAGTGATGTGGGTTTTTTAAAGATCCCAAATGTTTATTCCCTGGAAGAAATGCAGTATGAATATAACAACACTTCATTACACTGTGAATAAATATGATAAAATATAAAAATATGTTAAAATATTATCTATTTTAATATTAACATTACATTTCATATTACAATATATTCTTCTTCAGCGTTCATTCTCAAGCTCCCACTGGATATCTCTTGTATCAGGACCATGGTACTATTAGATTTCCAGAAAGGTGTAGTCCAGAGAATGGAAATGCGTTGTCTCGCCGTTTTATTTGCGCCAATGGCCCGGCACATCTGTCTTCGACGGGATATTACAATATATGATTTTAGAAATTATAATCTAAAACTTTAGGACAAAGACATACTAGACATTGCAGAACACTTTTGGGCAGGAATAGGACATTTTATGTTATCGTACAATGAAACGTGTTTATTCAGGTGAAGTAAGGTCAAGCTAGGTCCCATAGCAGCAACCTGCAGTCAAGAATGAAGATAACTCTTCATGTACTAAGCTGCAGCAACTATTAGGTGGGGTAGCCAGTTCCCTTCCTTGCTGTCTTTACCTTTCCTAACTCATGCATCAGATACACATTTACAGCTAAGTCGACTGGAGGAGTGAGAAAGGAGTGAGGAGTGGAGGTCAAGCGAGAAATCACAACCTTGATTTTTTTTTTGCCCGGACGTAGTTTCAAACCTGGTTAAAACAAGCAAGTAAGCTCACTATCAACTAAGTTACCACACTCCTGATTCATGTGAGAGAGGATGTCAGTTTTTTTTGGTTTTCTTAATATCCGCCAAAAGTGTACTACCATCTCACTTCATTACAATCCTGTCAGTGATTGCATTATTAAAGGATTCAAGTGTGTTGTTTGTTTGTTACAAACTCAATGTTTTTACAATAATATAACAACAAAGTAAAGAAAAAAATAACTTTTGCTAATCGAACACAGTGAATCTTCTTCTTTCCTTCCTCTTTTACCCTTTACGAGTGTCGAGAGAGATCAGATACTGTGTTCTTGGTCTCGCTTTTTTTGGCAGTTTCAGATAAGATAATGTTGGTTGTTATTTATTTCGTGTTCGTGAATGTATTGTTGTCTATGTAATTCAATTAATTGTTAATTATTTTATTTAGTTATGTTATGTTCCTCTAGGGCCATAGGCGGCGCATAGGGCAGAAACCATAGCCTTCCATTTCTGTCTTTGTGTTGCCAGGTCTTTCAATTCTTGCGTGTTGTTTAGGTTCATTGATATGCCTTGTCTATTAATGGTTCTTCGTAGAGTTTCTCTAGGTCTCCCTCTTCTTCTTACTCCAGGTGGCACCCAATATAGTGATTGCTGGGGAATTCTTAGGCTGTTCATTCTGAGAACATGGCCGATGTAAGTCCAACGCCTTTGTCTAATGAAGGAAGATATATAGGTTTGTTTGTTTCCTCTCTTATAGTAGTGTTAGATTTAAAGTCACTACACTTAACGTTCAGAATGGTACGTAGGCATTTGTTTTCAAAGGAGTCGAGTCTTTTATCTGTGGCTTTTGTGGCTTTCCAACTTTCACACCCATATGATAGAATAGGGATGATGTTGGAGTTAAACAACTTGAGTTTTGTGGTGTTTCTTAGTGTGTTTGATGTCCAGATGTTGCGTAGTTTATTGAAAGCACCCGCTGCAAGGGCAATACGGTGTACAATTTCTTTTGATGAGTCTCCATCCAATGCTAGATTGGTGCCTAAATATGTAAAATTGTTGACTTTTAATAATGGAACATTTTGAATTTCTATGTTGTCGTTGGATCTCGTAAAATCTAGTATATGAGTTTTTGATGTGTTGATTTTCAACCCTATCTGATTTGAGTAGTGTTGGAGATTGTCAAGCTTAGATTGAGCATCTGTGTGGTTTGCGCTCAAAAGGGCCAGGTCATCTGCGTAGTCAAGATCTTCGAGAACGGTATTATTAATCCATTTTATTCCTGTCAGCTCATTTTCAGTGCTCTTTCTCATGATCCAATCAATAGTGACGCAGAAAAGTAATGGGGACATGATGCATCCCTGTTTAACGCCCGTAACAACTTGGATCCATTCTGACTTTTCAGTGTTTGTTTGAACACAGCAATGTGAGTTGGTGTAAAATGCCTTTATAACATTGATTATTTTAGTAGGAAAACCGTATTGCTGTAGAATATTCCATAACGTAGGCCGATGAAGACTATCAAATGCTTTTTCAAAGTCAACAAAGTTGATTATGAGCGGGGATTGAAATTCGAGTGATTCTTCAATGATGATGCGAAGAGAAAATATGTTGTCTGTGCAGGAGTGAGCTGATCTAAAGCCTGCTTGTTCTTCTCTGAGTAGTTTATCAACAGCATTCTTTCATCTTTCCAATATGATGCTTAGGAAGACCTTGCTTATGACTGATAATAGGGTGATACCTCGCCAGTTGTTGCAGTCTGAGGGGTCGCCTTTCTTGGGGAGTTTGACGATGATACCGTCTTTCCATTGTTGAGGTGGATTTTCATTGCACCAGACATCATTCATAAGAGACAGCAAGTTTTGTAGTGTGTTATCATCAGAAGCTTTAAGCATCTCACTTGTTATTTCGTCAATGCCAGCGGCTTTGTTATTTCTTAGTTTATGGATAGCATATTTTAATTCGGTGATAGAGAAAATTTCACATGATACTGGCATGGTTGTCATTTGTGTGTCATTGACAAAGTCTGGAGTAGCTGTTGGTTGAGGTCTATTTAATAGTTCATTAAAGTGTTCTGCCCACCTCTTTGTTTGGTCGTGGGTGGTTGATAGTAGTTCTCCGTTTTTATCTTTGATGGGTACGTTGTTTGTTGTGACTGTTGTGTTACATAATTGCTTGATTATATGATGTAATGTTTTGCTGTTTCCATTCTTTGCAGCATTTTCTGCTTTTAATGATAATCCGTTTATATGTATTCTTTTGTCCTGTCGTGCGCTCTTTTTTATTTCTTTGTCCATCACATTATAATTCCCTCTAATTATGTCATATTTTACTGGTTCTTTAGTAGATAAAAGTTGTAATTTAACCACTTTTCTTAATTTGATTTTATTCCATGTTGTCTCGCTTAAGAATTATTTTTTTTTCACTAGTAGTATAACCCACAACTGAAACGGCTGCTTCTTTCATAGCATTTTTCATGTTGTCCCAAGATGTAGTTCTATTATCTATGAGATCTTCAGAATGGTCAGTGGAAAGATTTTGCAATGCGGAGAAACAATTTTGCAACTCCAGCTTGTATGCGTTTTGAATGTGTTGTTCTAACAGGCGATTAAAATCTATTTTTCTATGTTTTTCAGCTTTAGTGATCCTTTTTAGTTTCACTTTTAGTGTGGCAATACATAAGATAAGTTATGATCACTGCCCACGTCTGTGCCTCTGTATGCTCTAACATCTTGGATCGCGGTGCGGTGTTTTCTATTGATGCATATATGGTCTATCTGATATTTTGTTACTTTGTCTGGAGAATTCCAAGTGGTTTTGTGTATATCTTTATGTTTTCCTTACTTAAAATTTAGTAATTTTAAGTAAATGTTGTGTAGATCCAGCTACTCTATGTTTACCCCTGGCTCTTTGACACAGTGAATACAATTGAATAATAATTATAACTTACCGGTATATGTCTATTAAATATTGTTTTTATAGACTTAGTTATGAAAACCTTGAAAATACAACGCCAAAATACTTTGTAACGTTGTATAAAATAGGCCCTACTCTATGCTGCTAGTCATGCCTTAGTTTACACCATTCAGCATATATGAATACTCTTCTCCATGAATAATTTGTATAGCAGTCAACAGCAGTATGATAATTCTACTCATGTTTGATTTCTATCATCATGTCACCGTCCATTGCCGGCGTATTTGTTTGTTTGTTTGTTAAATGGGGGATTAAAGCCTCTTAGCTGAGGTTGGTTTTGGTTCTTCGTCCATCACAAGTGATAATGCCCATTTGTTACAAGAACTTTTGAAATTCAGTTACTTAGGTCCTTGTCTATGAGTGTGTAGATGGCTAATAAGCCATCTTCTGGTCGAAAATGTCCTTTGACATTTCGGGCATGGGATGGCCACTATAGACGGCTATTGCTATCCGTGACTTTCTAGCTACTCTCCGCGTTTGAGCTGATGTATTTTTCCTCTTTTCACAAGATGCTGCCCCTTTTTTTTTTACTTTAGAGCACTATTTTGTGAAACGTCTTCCAGTATATCTTGGTATATTTCAAAAATCTTTAAAGAGTCATTGCAGCACATTTTTTTGTGCAACATTGAGAACATATGCCCATCTGCAAGTCACAAAGTATATTTGGCAGGCGATAATCTGGCAGATCTGAAACTGAAGTTAAAAGGAGAATATGAATGACTGAAAGTACTTTCACTAACATGAGGAAAACATCTTTAAAAAATACAAACAAACTAACAATGAGAACTATAAAATGCTACATATATTCTATATTAATGTTGGGCACCTATGACTCAGAAACATGGACAATTAAAAAAAACAATTAGAATTGGAAGATTGAATTAGCGTCTTTGAGATGTGAACATATACAAATATAGGGAGAAAATCATGGAAAGAGAAAACAAACACAGAGTCGGAGACGGCACTTGATGATAATGATGAATCTGGCATATCTACCACATAACTTGCCCAAAAAATTTGTTTCTGCATCAAAATAATGTCAACGCAAGCTATACCAGATCGGTCAAGGACAGTGGTATCCGAAATTTGTCTTGCAATCAAATGTTAATAACTTTTCTGAGACAAGTTCTGTGAAAGTGATTGAGCTTGACAGACAGACAGAGCTTCTTCGATTGCTATTCGATACACAGCGCATATTCACCAGCGTATAGCAGCACTGGAAGCACCACTGGTCTGTAAACTTTCAGTTTAGTTTGTAGGGTAATGTCATTTCTATGTTACACATTTACGTACAATATACCGAAAGTCAGGGACCTACCTAGGGTAAGTGCTGCCCGGTGCCATGAATATTTAATCCCTCCTCCCCCTCCCCACCAAAAAAAATATTGGGGGAAAACCCCAGAAAATCCCGAGTAAAATTTTGCAAGTTTATTATTATTATCGATTTTATCCACATTAAACAAAGATAGAAATACATTTTCAAAATTTAAATTTCAAATTACAAATTTACTTAACGAGCTTTTTTACTAGCAAAGTTACTAATGACTGTGTCGAAGCTCACATCATTGACCAGCTCATGCTCGATTGACATAATTGCGAGGTTGTTCACTCTCAAGTTGGTCATAGTTAATCTGATATAGTTTTTGATTAATTTGAGTTTGGAGAAACTCCTTTCACAGGTAGCTATACTAATTCCTAGAGTTAGGAACATACGCAGTAAGATGACAATATTTGGTATTGAATCGGAAAGCTGATGTTTCTGAATGAAGGCAAATAATTCCATAGGCCCTTGGTCCTTTAAGTTCAGGGCCGAAGATGATGCGACAAAATTCATTAGTCGCTTTCACTGGAGTAAAAATTCATTCTTGTCGATGTCATCATCAGGAGTGTTGTGAAGATCAATGTCGGTTCGATCGTCTAAAAGTTGCTTTGGAGAAAAAAGCCAAACTTGTCAGTAACATCATGCAGTTGTTCAAATCTTGTTGGAATCTCCTAATTCACTCTGTTCATGGAAGCGCATATTTCCAACCGAAGTTCATTTCTGTAGCTTAACTAGGAATCGGCGGCTTCTTCTCCAGGCATCTTCGTTTTACGACGTATTCACCGCTGTTGCTTAGTAGGGATTCCAAGTTCAGAACACCATCGGCGCATAGCTCAAACTCCCATCGGCTACTTTTTCCCTCGAAGTCGTAAGAAATTCACTCAAAGTTTTCATTTTTGCTGCACAACCCCGAACGCTCAAGCCCTTCTTCTGTATATTTGCCTACGCGACGTTTATTTCCGTTTAAAATGGAGCCCAGAACCCTAGATACGCCAAGAACGTGAATGATTGTATCGCCACCAGAAAGCTATCAGCGGCTGATCTTGTTTCCGAATTTTCAGTTCTCTCGGTTAAAAGATCAAGTGTTTCCAGAATCTTCAGGAAGTGGCTTTTAACAATATTAACCGCTTCGCCTCTCGTGCTCCAGCGTGTTTCGGCTAATCATCCCAACGGTGGAATTGGGGAAGAAGGTGTGCAGACGATCAAGCGTGTAAAGAGGGTAACAGAGTTTACTTCTTCTTGTGTCGCATGGATCCCATCTAGGTTTAAACTATGGTTCGAATAGACAATATACTGGGCTTTTGGATTTATATTGCGAATCCATTTCTGATCTCTCGAATGTTTCCCTTTCATCACAGCAGCGTTATCGTACTCTTGACCTCGGCAGTCAGTGATGTCGAGGCCGTCCGCCTCTAGCTTCTTCAAAATCATTATTGCAATCTCTTCACTGTGTCAATAAAGTCGATAAAAGACTCTTCAACAGACACACGATGATCTTCCATCACAACATAACGAAGCGGTTGCGAAGTTTGATCCATGTGCGACACACCGGGTGTGCTATTAAATATTATGGCAAAATATTTGGCCTATTTTACCCGCTAGATAATACGACGCCGAACTTGTTCACAAATAAATCGATGAATTCATTTTAAACATTCGGGGCGTTTTAAACATTCGGGGACAAGTAGGATGGCTGTGGAGCGCCTCTAAGTTGGATCCGAAGAGTGTGTTCTTTGAGAACGAGATCATTATTCGACAAAAGTTTTACAAGCTCAAAAAAATTGCCGTTGTTCTGCGTCGATTCGAATGTGCTATTACCTAATCGCTAAATAAATGTGATTAACAAAATAAAAATGTTTTTTTTTTAACGGCGCGGTGCATCAACTTTGGCACAGCAAAGGCACTGAAACCCCATTTCAAAGTTTTCATTATTTTGAGAGGCATTTTAATGCCCCGAAACATTGACGCCTCGTGCGACCTCACCACCCCCCCCCCCCCCCCCCCCGCCGCACTACCCTCGGTACGCCCCTGCCGAAAGTGATGTTTGCCTTGGAGATCTTGGTATACACTTCGTCATCAACAGTGGTAGTTTGTTATAGTGCAATGCATAGGTATGTGAATCTATTCACAGCTTCCAGTGCTACGCTATTTACCTTTATGAATAACTCGTGATAGATTTTGCTAGATGCTGGTTGTAACATGATTTATGTTTTCTCCGTATTAATAATACGTCGGAATTGAGTACAAACTTTGAATAATATGCTTATAATAAGCTAATGTGTAGATCAGATTTGGCATCTAGGGCACATTCATCAACACATATCAGATAACTGATGTTGTGTTATTTGACTATAGTTTTTTTCACGACGCCGCCGTTGGTTGAATAATTTTCCATCAATGCGATATCTGATGTCTACTCCAAGTCTAGATTCCTGAAAACATAATCCAACATAACAGAGGACATAATTCTAAACAGGGTAGGCGCTAAAAGGTCTACAAATCCCTGTTTGTTTCCAAATGAAACAGGAACAGTTGCAGATAACTCTCCATCATCTTGAACTCTAGCCGTAGAGAAATATTAACAATGGAAACCTTGGAGTAAAACTGGACAGACAACTAACACTAAAAGATCACATAGAACATCTCACAAACGCCTAAACCTCATTAATAGACTAGCTAGTACAAACTGGGAGGCAAGCAAACAGATTCCCCGTCAACTGTATCTTGGCTATGTGAAATCAGTAATTGAATATAGCCGTCCTCTCCAGACCATTGTGAGCAATACTACTATCTCATCCCTGAATAGGGTGCAGAAACAAGCTCTGATACTAATCTGTGGAGTGATGTGATCAATACTCGCAGCAGTATGTGGGGTAGATAATGTAGTGCCGCTAGATATCAGATGGAAAAGAGCACTGATGGAAGTGGTAGAAAGGTACAAGAGACAAAAGAATGACCATCCAAATAAAATACTTATTGACACTTGGAAACAAACACAAAGACTAATACAACTGTCTCAAATGGATATATCCGGAGAGGAAGATGACAAACACCATCTATCGCAAGAGAGAGAACTAGAAAACAAATACCCCAGAAGAACTAGCACCAAACATACAAACAAAATTACTAGATAAAAAAGCCAATATGGGAACACTACCAACAATCCTGGGTATCAGTTTTGGAAGCACTTAAACACAGTTTGTTTTTCCTCTAGGGCAGGGGTCGAGAACCTTTTTGTCTGAGAGAACCATGGACACCACATATTTTGAAAAGTAATTCTGTGAGAGCCATACATTATGTTTAAAACTAAAAATTCAAGTAAATGTGTACATTTTGTGTAATTTCAACACTAAAAGTGCAATAATTATGTCTCTGAATTATTTTTAATAACATTGTTATGCTGTTGCTAATCAATAATGAGTATACCTTACAATTAATGCAACTTCTGATGCTGAGCTGCAGTAGACTTTAGCTCTTTTGTAGAATGAAATATTGATATGCAATTAATATGTAGATCAAAGGAGTCTAAAGAAATATTTTTTAAAATAATCAAACATTTGTCAGTGAGCCAGATGCAGCCATAAATAGAGCCACATCTGCCCGCGAGCCATGGGTTCCCGACACCTGCTCTAGGGCCAAAGACTAGGGTTACCATAATTGTCAGATGGAAAAAGAGGACACTCTAAATTTTCATCAAATATGGCCAATATTAAGTGTTGTACAAATAAAATTTAAGTTAAACTACATAAAATATTGTTCTTATTTAATTATAAACTTGTATTAACTGAGCGTTCAGTGCACCACACTAGTTGCCTGAAAAGGAACTTTAAGTTAGTAACTAAATTACTGAAGTTTACCAAACAGTAGTGAAAGTATCTCATTCTGAGTCATTATCATCAAAATCGTCCGCATTTGAAGAAATTGACGTTGGGATCATAGATTGCGTCTGGGGCTGAGCTTAAGAGTATTTCTCCGAAAAACTGTAGTTTTTTGTAGTATGGGTACAGTAAACAGATTCTCATAAACAACACCAAGGAAATCTGGCTGAACTTACTGGTAGAAATTATTTAGTGAAATGACATGGTCACAATGACGATGATAACATAAACAAACTCTGCAGAAGAAACCAATCCCTTATTTTTAAGTTTTGAACAGGACATGCAAGGATCAATATCCACTTAAACTTTATTGCTCTCATCCCAATGAAACCATGGAACACTTTCTTATTGACTTGATCTATTAGTTTTTGTAGTTCATGTTCACTTTCTGCTAAAAGAACAGTGTCATCTGCATATCTCAGGTTGTTTATTATTTTACCATTGATCTTGCGTCCTGGCATTTCTTCTATATGTTATTCTCTGTGTAGATATTAAATAGGCTTGGTGATAAAATACATCCTTGTCTTACCCTTCTTCATATTTCTATATATATGGTAAGAATATCATGGACTGCCAGAAAAACTAATGTGGAGGTGTTGAAAGAGTCAAATGTGAAACGGACCTTAATCAGTAATATAAGAAAAAGTCAGTCTTCATTTTTTGGCCATTTCATTAGTTAGAGAGGTTTGGAGAACATTGTCACAGCAGGCAAGATTGAAGGCAACAGAGACAGAGGGCAACAATGTGAGAATATATTATACAGTTTGACAACCTGGCACAGGGAAATCACAATGATATTGATACATAATGCTAGAGATAGAAAGCTGTGGAGAGCCATGATCGCCTACGCCAGCCGTCATGGTACCTGATGACGATGGTGAGTAGCTGTTTTCCCACTTTATTGGTGCAGTCTGTTCCCAAAATATATTTCTAATCAGTCTGATGTCTTTTCCATCTATGCCAATTTCTTGAAGACGTGAATAATTTTTCTAGTTGGACAATAGCCACTTAAACCGTATCAAACCCCAGCAACTACCCAAATGTAGACACTGCTCTCATCCCAGCAAAACAGTGGAACACCTCCTTATTGACTGCTCTTGCCTTTCAACTGCCAGGAAAAATCTTGTACATACATCTTTAACAGTCAGTAACTTACTGTATAGATCACTAAGTCATCTTTAGAAGACCTGCACTTTTTTAAGAATGGCATTGTCCTGACAAGAGTAGCATTACTCATCAGCATTTCAATATTGACAACAACATATCACATATCAGACTTGTAAACAGTTTTTGTGGGAGATTTGATTAAATTTTGTGAATGATAAGCTGCTATTTAAATATGTGTGTGAAAATGTATGCAAGCAGCTTAGAGAGAGCAATATTGTGTTTATACTATGAGATATACATGTTCACACATGAACACAGTAATAGAAAACCAACACATAGATATATCTTTTTTTGTACTTCTTTTTACTTTCACCACAAGATGTTGAAAGAAACAAAATATAACATCCGCTTCAAAACAGATAATCAATAACCTATTTGTTAATACCCATTTCAAAACAGAACAAAATAATCTAATGCTATGTCATTTTATTTTTTGTGTGTCCAGTTTTAGGTAGAGTTTGCATTTATAATGATCTATCATTACATTTATATATAAGCATTCAACTCTGCTGACAAACAGGAGTTTGAGAACAAATGCAGAAGATATTAACAAAAATGCAGAGTGTTAATGGAGGACTTAAAACAGAGTATGCAGAAATATACATGTTAGATACCACAGAGGGAAATTAGAACAATATCAGAGCTGTTCAAAAGATATCTGACCTTTCCTCCTGGGAAAACAAATCATCAACTGTTGGCATCAATCTGGTGGAGATGTGTAGAGAACAGTAATAGGCATGCATGAATTTTTCCTATCAATAGATAACGCCAATAGCTTGCTCATTGCATTTAGAATGACAGAGTGTAGTGATGGACCATCACATTTTATTTGTGTAGAATGATGTAAAAACTAGAACAGAGGTTTTGTATTAGATTTTACGAAAGACTCGGTGATATCCAAGTTGGAACCATTTAGAAGATTCAAATGTGAATTTAATAATTTCACAAATATCATGCACATTTAGGTGTGGTACAATCACTTTAAAGACATCAGTTAAGAGTGGAGCACTTTATGGTAGGAAACAAGCTGAAATAACTAGGTCATTAACCAGATTCAAACTCTGGTTGTGTAGAACCTCACAGTTCCATCCAAAAGCCTATGGATGAGGTGGGAATAAACATTGGTTCAGTAGTCCATTTGACTGAGGATTTGAACTAGCAGCAAATGTCTATGAAATATGTATCTAAGCTGCTAATAATGGAACAAAAGCAACTCCACATGGAAGTCTCGAGAACATGCTGACTTTTCATATGGCAACACTGACATCCTGAATAGAGTAATTATTAGTGATGAGCTATGGTCGCCTAGATATGACACTGAAATCAAAGTGTTGTTGTCACAGTGAAAACATTCATATTTCCCAAGATTTAAAAAAAAACACCATGGCAACATAGCAAAGTTAAAATCACATTAACCTTTTTTTTTTTACTCCCATGGATAGGTGCATCATGAGTATTGACCATAATGTCAAAACATTAGGAGTAATACTACCTGGAGGTCATCCATTACCTTCATGATGCTCTGTGATAAAAACAACCAGATCTGTTAGCAATGAAAAATTGGCAGCTTCATCAACACAAAGCAATCGCCCATTCTTCACATCTGATTCAGACTTTCTTGACCAGACATAACATTCCTGCACTTTGTCCAACTCTCTTGACATGGCTCCATGTGACATCTGGCTCTTTCCAAAACTGAAGAATATTGTGACAGGGATCCAATTTGAGTCATGAGAGAACATTATGCAGAATGTGAGTCCAACTCTACTCCATTCTTAATGTGGTCTTTCAGCAATGCTTCTAACAATGGAAGGAACACTGGGAGAAGTGTCATGTAGAGTAATTTGAAGGGAATTAGTTTCCAACTTAATATTAACCACACTTTTGATTAGCTTCATAAATAAATGTTAGAAGAAAATAGATATAAAATCTACATAACAGAGAGAGAGAAATTAAAACAGAATAAATGGAAACAGAGTTGAAGATAGAATTATGCTTTAGGAAAGTTATAACAAATTAGAGGAAAGTTTGAAGAGAATTTAATGAGAAAAACTTGGTAGTGGGATAAAGAGCTGCAGCATCAAATATATCATGGGCAGCAACAACTGTAGAGAGCCTTGATTGTCCATACAATTGTTGTGTCTTTTACAATACAATCTTATACAATATGTATGGAATCCTGATGATGATGATTATTATTAACTGAAAACTGTGACAAAATAAAATAAATATCTTGTCTATGAATTTTGAACAGAACTAAATTAATTATATTGAGAAAATTAAATAGCTACAGGTGTCAACATTTTTGTCACCAGGTAAAAACAAAGTGAACTCCTAAATTCACTCCATTGTCAATGAGCAACATTTGAAATATAAATAAGTATAACAAATCGAGAGCTTGAGATGTACAATGTCTCAAGAGCTCTTCCAATGATTATCAAAACTGAACATTTATTGTGATTTTCATGAACAACTTCACTCAGAAGGTAGAGAAAAAGGATTGTCTATAGAGCTGAAGTCCAAATCTTTGTACTTATCAGTTCCAGATTCCATGATCTGTAACTTGATTGACGCTCCTTCCCCTGCACATGTGCTCTTCTGCCCTGGACTAATGAGAAGGTCAGCACAGTTTGATACAGTGATTTTGATTTTACTCCCTTTCTTGACTAGTTGTCTCTCATGAGCCATTGCCAGCTGAGTTACCACCCTTCTTTCCACCTGAAACAAGACCATAACCATATAGTATGAATGACAACAGTTAAAGATAATGATGTGACAAATATGAATATATCACTATATGTAAATATGTCTTTAGTAAGTTGATTTATTATGTATACACAATGCTAACTTTGACATCCATAATATTTAACACATTGTCTATGTAAAGCCACCTCCAGCAGTTTAAGGGATCATTAATAGTGGTGTTATGTCACAAGTGGTAGAAGTTTATTTACCATGACAACCAGTGATACTGTTACAAAAATATTATTTACAACCCCAATACATGTATGTGATATAGGATAGGCTATAAATTTACTAAAACAGTTATCAGATACTTCCTGCAATGATAAGTATAGAAAACAATGGGTATCCATTTTTGTAACAATAATAATGACATAAGCAGTGATGAATGTGAAGTTTGCCATCCATGAGAAGACCACAAATGTGCAAGAACATTGATTTATATCAACATCATACACACTATTCTTCATGTGTAACTTAGTAAAGTTATAGTACTTACGTAGAACACAAGCTCTGTCATAGTTTTACTGTGACTTAACAGACTATCGGACTATGTGGTACAGGTAAGAAAACATACAAATCTTAGTAAAGTTATAGATTGAGTATAAATGAGCCTCATGAATTGGAAATCTACATTTTTTCCCAAGCCTATGACAATATTGTGTGAAATGATGTAGCTGTTTGTTCCATATGTGACTGACTTCATAAAAATTTGTTAATTTACATTGTGTGAAATGTTTATTCCATATGTGACTGACATCATAAACATTTGTGAATTTATATGACCTTGTGCTACATTTGTTCATGATAGGATACACTACCACAAAAACCATCAATATCATGCCTTAGGAATTATTATTTTGTATATAATATGACCGGCTCTGTGGCAGAGTGGTACAGAGCACATTTGTGACGGTCAAGGTACCTAGTTCGATCCCCACCACAGGTGATTATGATTGTACTGTTCAGAAAGCAATGGTAAACTACTAAAAGATACATATTTCCGTGAAAATCACTACAGCTAAAAAATTCTGGATTGATGGCTACGTCTTGAACAGGATACGCTATGAAATATAAGCTGACATTGTAAGCTTCTTATTTTGCATATAAGCTGATATTGTAAGCTTCTTATTTTGTTTATAAGCTGATATTGTAAGCTTCTTATTTTGTTTATAAGCTGATATTGTAAGCTTCTTATTTTGTTTATAAGCTGATATTGTAAGCTTCTTATTTTGTTTATAAGCTGATATTGTAAGCCTCTTATTTTGCATATAAGCTGATATTGTAAGCTTCTTATTTTGTATATAAGCTGTTTTGTATATAAATAGTTTATATTTTTTATCAAATAAAATTGGCCATCAAAGTATATAATGCTATTGACAGATCAGAATAGTACTATCATTTGTCTTCACAATGACACATCATTTGTCTTCACAATGACACATCATTTGTCTTCACAATGACACATCATTTGTCTTCACAATGACACATCATTTGTCAAAATCTGTTATAAATTAAGAAAACTACAGCTCAGTTTCTTCATCAGCCACCAGGGAAGAAAAAAAAACACAATTTAATTATACCACAGCCAACATGTCAATTCCATAGCCAATGTGTTTAATAAAAGACTGTCAGATATGGACACTGCTATTGATAATAACTAAAGTCAGTGACTGTGGGAGCTTGGCATTAAATGTGGCACAAGTACCACTGGGAGCTTGCGTGGTAGAGCGAGGAGTGCTTTTAACCAGTAAACCACAGGAATTTTAAGCATGCATAACCTTCAAAATCTGCTGGAGGAGACTGAGCATCTATGGCTATGCACAGAGTTCAATGAAGTCAGCTCATACCCAATAATGTATTCATTGCAGAATGAGATATTAGGGTTAAGATTAGGCTGTATTAGTTGTAGAATGAGATATTAAAGTTAGGATTAGGTTGTATTAGATTATCCTATATATATATATATATATATATATATATATATATATATATATATATATATATATATATATATATATATATATATATATATATATATATATATATATATACATTTATTTATATAAACAAGAACTAGCTACAGACAGAAAAAGACACAGAAGATTTATTAAAGACGTGTCCCACAGGGATTATGTTTATATTCAGCATCCATTTTACCTCATATTTGATTGAACGAGCTCCATAGTGAGTATCAAATCCTTCAGCCAAGACATCTACAACTTTATGATCCCACAAAAGTTCAATGTCATGCTTACTTTTTGCCTGGTGTCAGTAAAAGACAATAGTGTGTTATAAAATATAATAAACAAACTGATTGACATATCTTATACAGTGGAATTCTGTTATAACAATTTGTCTGGAACAATTAAATATTTATGTAATAACAGAAAACTGTTATACATTATATATGAAATATATAATACAAATAATTGGGAGTTTTGAAAAGTGTTGTTAAGTAGAGAAATTTGCGTATGACCTATATATATAACAAAAAATAACCATATCAGCAAATATAGTTAAATTATGTCTTCTTCTTCAGCATTTATTCTCAAACTCCCACTGGACCTCTCTTGTAGCGGGACAATGTTCCTACTAGACTTTCAGCAGGATATAGTGTAGAGAATGGAAATTCGCTGTTTGCTGTTTTCTAAAAAACATACAAAACTTGCACAAATTTTGCGCCAATGGCCCAACACATTCATCTTCAGCTGGAACTTATATCTAAAGATCAGCGTAATTATGTAATTAAATCAATAAGTGCCATGCTGAGTGGCATAGGTGATCGTGCTTCTCTACAACTCTCTGTCTCTTTTGTCATCAATAGAACTAGTTGCTGGCTTATTTTTGTGCCAAAGTGAAAACCCAATTTTCAAAATTTGAAAAACTACCAGAAGATACTACAACAACAGAAGAAGATTGGAAATTATTCAAAGATGCTATCACACAAGCAGTATGAGAATCATGCGGATACAAGAACAACTGTGTAAGGAAACCAAAAATAACAGCATGGTGGAATGAAGAAAAAAAGTCACAAGAGAAAAGAAACAGAAATATAAGAAATGGGTCAAAAGTAAAAACCAAGTAGATTATATCGAATAAAAGACAGCAAAAACAGACTTTTTAATGTAATATGGAAGAAACAAGAAGCATAAGAAGACTGGAGGAACATGACAATCATTCCCATATGGAAGAAAAAAGGCAGTAAGAGAGAATGTACAAAATACAGAGAGATATTTTTACTGAGACACACACGAAGAATTTTTTAACAAAATATTGGAAAAACAATTACAATCATACATTCATAACTTAAAAATACCCAATTGTAAGAACTAATGCTGTACGGATGTTATCTTTACACTTAGACAACTAACAGAAAGAACCACAGAAAGCAACAAAGAATTATACATTGCATTCATCAACCAAGAAAAGACCTTTGACAGAGTAGACAGACAACAACTTTGAAAAACACTATCAATATATGGAGTACCAGAATATTTAATCAATATATGCAAGAGCATTTATACTAATAACCAATGTGAAGTAAGAGCAAATACAGGAGTGTCCAATAAGTTTCAAATCTAATCAAGTGTTCACCAGGGATGTCTCCTATCTCCTCTACTTTTTATAACATATAACGACCACATCTGTAAACTAATGAGTACTAACAAAGAAGATAACATAAATGACAAATTAAATGAATTACTCTTTGCAGACAACCAAGTACTAATAGTGACATCAGAAGAACAATTACAAGAACATATAAACAGACTCCACACAACATGTAAAAAATTCAACATGAAGATCAATATTGAAAAGACCGAAATAATTGCAATAGCAAAGAAAGAAAGAAATATCACTATCTCCATTCAATAATAAACACTGTAAACAGGCAGAGGAGTTCACTTACTTAGGAAGCATTATATTGAGTGAAGGGCAAAACAGTAAAGAGATACAAAATAGATGGAACAAAACATACCAGATCCTAGGACATATTAAACATATTTTTAAGAACAAAAATGTATGCATAGACACTAAATTTGCATTATACAAGACTATTATTATCCCATTACTGTGCTAACAGTGCCAAACCTGGACAATGACAAGACAAAAGAAAAATAGTGACAACAGAAATGACATGTCTACGCAGAAAACTCTGAGTGTCATTAAGAGATAGAATTAGAAACGATAACATCAGACAGATAACCAAAACAATACCAGTATTGGAACAAGACAACATTGGAGCACCTGCCATCTGATGTTAAAATAGTGCCAAGAAACTTGATTTTATCCGCTTGATTTAATTTTGCATCATTGATAGTAATACTGTATTTTGGCTGTGTGTATTTCTTTGAAACAACCATTACTTCTGCTTTCTTCTTGTTTAGACTGAGGTCTTTTTTTTCACTTTCTTGTACTACCATGTCTAACAGGGTTTGAAGTTCTTGTTCTTAAAATTCCGATTCCATTTTTTTTCCCTAACCTGTGCCAGTCTTCCTATCTTTTGCCAGGTGGTGAATGTGTATCAGCTCTACACAAGGACAGTATATCGCCCACTGTGCTCTTGGACTTTGCAGGCCAAAACATGTTTGAGAAGGCGGGACAGTACGCAGAGATTAGACTTTGGTCAACTACACCTATCTGTTCTGCTGCCAGTGAACTTCTCATGTAATTAGACAGTCCACCCCTGTACCCCGGATAATGAGTCTTTTTAAAATCTTGGTAACAGTTGTGGCAGTGTAAAATGTGCTTACTATTCTTTTTCTTCGTCGTTCATTCTCAAACTCCTGCAGATTACTAGGATGTAGTCCAGAGAACAGAATGTGCTGTATCATGGTTTACAACTTTGCTGCAATATCTGTGCCTTTTGGCCTGACATATCAACGTCAACATTACTTCTGGGTCACTTTGATCCTATATGGGAATGGGACAGCCAACTCTACCCCCATAACCTCCTTAGTTGCCTCTTATGACATGAAGGGAAAGTAAATAGTATTGCTATTCTTTACTCCCCTTTTGGGTTCCATCAACACTTTTACTCTCCTGATTATTTTGTGTCCAAGACACATTCATATGTTAAAATCAGTGTTGTGTAGCACTGAAGAGCTCTCTTACTTAAAAAACTAATGACAGAGACATATTACACAGTATATTCTTCATATTTTGGAAAGCTGATTGCTTGTCCTAATCTACTTCTTATCTCTATCAGAACATCTTCCATCTGATGTTATCATTGATCCCAAATACTTGAAAATATATTTATTTATCATAAAAATCTATCTAAAAGAAAAATCACTTACTCTCTTAGACCAAAACTGAAGCTCTTTTGTGACAAGCTTCGTCAGTTCTGATTGAGAAAATGGCAGGAAATAGACAATCTCATTGATTCTTCCTAGAAACTCATCACGACGAAACTTTCTCTGCAAATAAAATATTAAATATTCCAGTTATTTTCCTCCCAGATGTCCTCAGTAACTGTATGTATGATAACATTTTTCAAATTAACTTATATTTAAACTATAACCTTTTCTTCCCTGGACATGATATCACTTATGCTCCAGTGAGAACAGACAGGCTTACGTACAAAATATCTATAGTTGATAAAGGGAACATGTTGAAGCAGCTTAATGTCTGCTTGCTGGATTCAGATATTGCAACCGTCTGTGTGCTGCCAGGACCTGAAAGAGGAATAAAGAATAGCAACTCTGTTTACCTTCCATGCTTGTCGTAAGAGGCAACTAAAGAGGTTTCTGGGGTGGAGTTGGTTTCCCATCCCATAAAGGGCTAAAGTTACACAGAAGCTGTATTGAAGTCTGATGTGTCAGCCAAAAAGGTACAGGTATCACAGCTCAGCTGTAAACCATGACACACTGCATTCCATTCTCTGGACTACACCCTGCTAATCTGCAGGAATTTGAGAACGAATGCGGTGCAAAGGGTACCGCACTGCTCTCGCGGACTCAGGGTAAGCAGATAAACAAGATCTCAAAAGTACCTCTTCGTGGTACATCCTGGAAACAGAAATACAGCTGCTCATGCTAATTCTGGCTAAAATTTTGGGAGTCATGTCCATGTCCAGGCAGCAGGTGGAAAGAGAATTGACTGCAAAAGAGAGTTAAAATCTCCAACACCACTGTGCCAACAGATGCTAGTCAGTCCAGTCCGAGCATTGGAGGGGCAGCCAATATAAATGACACGAAAAGGTAGATGCATAGTGAGAGACGAAAAAGAGAACATACTGAGTAAAAAAACTCATCTCATACCTACAAAAATTGGTTTGTAGTGGGAAAGACATGGCACAGAAAGACGTGGCAGTAAGAGTATTAAAATAAATCCTAGTTCAGTCTAAGTACAGTCTTGATTAAAACAAACTTGAGATTGCACAATCACTCAAGCTTTACCTTGAGTATAGGTCGAACAACTTGGTCTTTGAATGTTTTTGAAATTGTTACCTTCTCTGTCTGCTCAAGATCCTCTGAAATAAGAGAACAATTTTAAAATCACAGTAATATCAAAATGTTTTCAGTCATGTGTTAACAACATATTACTTGCATTGTATGAACATGACAATATTGGCTTGGAAGAATTTAAGTCAAACAAGTAAATAGGAGATGACATCAAACAGCAATATGTTTCTACAATAGTAAGAAGAGAACAGTAGTCTTATATAGGACATGTATTTAGAATGAATGCGAATAGATTGCCCCTACACACACTAAAATGGGTTCTAGATAGCAAAATAAATAGAGCAACCAAGAGAAACTCTTAGCAGAAAATCACAAAAGAGGGTATGAAAACCTCACAACAATGAAAACCTGGAGACAGTTTGCTATCCTGAAGACTAAGTGAAACCACATGGTGAATTATGTACTCAGTAAAGTTTATGGGTCTCAAATATATACAAGAACTATATAAAGCAGCATCACATTGCTCAAAGTGGAGAGCACTAGAAATTGTCCTATTCACTGTTGTGGCAATGAAGGAACATACATAGATAGATGAATAGATCTTGCCCATGTTATTCCATGGCCTGAAAGGGGGGGCAAAGAAGAGCAACACTGTTACCTGCAATGCATATCATATGAGGTGACAAAGAAGGTTTAGGAGTGGAGCTGGCTGTCTGTCCCAGCAGCCATGCTGAAGTCGGATGAGTCAGGCTGAAAGTTACAGATATTACAGCTAAGCTGTAAACTATGACACAATGCATTCTGTTCTCCAAACTGCATTCTATAAATCTGCAGGAGTTTAAAATCAAATGCAGAAGAATAAGATGACATGATCATTAAGAGTTGGAACATATTTTTGTTTGGTATGCCAACTAGTTCAGAATTGACCAAAGCGACAACTATAAAGAAGACTACATTCTAGAAAGAATAAAACACCTGAAGAATACCTTGTTGATATACTTTCACTTCAGAAGTTCTTTCACTAGTAAAACTACTCTGCTACTGGTATTGTAAATGCCAGTAAACATCAAACACCTCTTTCACCAAAACAAAAAAAAAGGGGTCATCAAGAGAAATGGAGAGCTTTAGACAACCCACATATCTGGAAATTACATTTGATAATTAGCTGACATGGAAGCTAATTAGCTGACATGGAAGCAATATATCAACATAACAACAATGAAAACCTGGAAACAGTTTCTGAAAAAGTTTGGAACCACATGGTCAACTATGTATTCAGTAAAGTTTACCAACCAGGCCATATGGCCACACTATTATAGTCTATATGGCATATTAGACTGGAATATTGGTCAGCTGCATAGTGTTCAGCATCAAACATTATGAAGAGAGGTCAGAAAGCAATGCGCCACATTATTTTTCTCAGCTAATAATGGAGATTAATACATGAAATGTTGTGCAAATCATATTTGGAATATTTGAAATAAGGGCATGGAATTGCACCACATTTTAACAAGTGGTATAACTGTACCGAACTATTTTAATGGCTCTCCACAACTTGCATTACAAACCTAACTGTGATAGAATTCTCTCTTCATAGTAGAGAAATAAACGGTTGTGAATATTCATCAAAATTTGACAATTTGCCAAAGTTATGCTAATGTCATTATTTGCAGTGATAGGTGAATCACTAATCAACAATTTGTCTTGCAGCTTTCATTCAGCAAAGTGCACATGCTTACATCAAGAAACTGACAAAACTCAATTAATTAACAGTTCCGCAGATTTCAACTCACAAGAGTTTAGAAGAACCACTTCTCCTTTAAATCTAGCAACACAAGAAATATTTGCAAAATTGATTGGACTGAACATCCACCCTATAGTCCTGATCTGTTTCCCTCTGATTTTAAACTTTTTTTTGGTCCACTTACAGAAGCACTTGGTGAAACAAGATTTGAAGATAATGAGGGTGTGATTTAAGCAGTGATGAAATGGCTACATGATTGGGACAACACCTGGTAGGTGGATACATGCACTAGTTTTGCATAAACATAAAGCCATGCAAGCAGATTTATTTTGAGTGATAGAGATGTTTAGGAGATATCATTGCATACATATCTTGCATTTTGAATAGAAAATTTACAGCCGAAGATTGGATGTGTCGGGCCATTGGCGCAAATAAAACGGCGACACAATGCATTTCCATTGTATGTATCGGTAACCATTTGTAAAAGTATGAAGATTATTATTTGTTTTCTTTGCTGTCATTTGAGGGGATCTTTCAGGCATATTCGTTAAACAATTTGCTTTGTGATCAAGTGTTGCTTGAAGCTACTACATGCTATGAGTGGCACTCTCAGGTGGCATCATGCCACTTTGTCAAGAGGGATTGAATACATATGGAACAACCCAAGTACAATGAAGTCAATCCTCTGTCTTTTGAGCCCCTTTTTTCCATTACTGAACTGGCTAATATTTTTCTATATTCAATCAATCAAATTACATGAGTGATGTAGGCGATAATGTTTCTCTACAACTCTCTGTCTCTTGTGTTGTCAATAAGTTCAGCTGGTGACTTCTTTTTGTGGCATAGTGACAACACAACTTTCAGAGGAAAGCTGCAATAGTTACCAAACTAGATAAAATAAGAAATGAAGAAATTAGGAAAAGAGTTGGTATAATATCATGTATTGAACATATTGAAAGACAGCAAGTAAAATGGTTCGGTCACCTTATGAGAACAAAGCCAAACCAAACACCAATAAGAGCATATAATACAAGAATATCCTGGCGTAAAGCCAAAGGTAGACCAAGAAAATGGTGGATAGAAAACATTAAGATAACCTTGAACAAACATGGACTAAATGCAACCTCTGCGACACATCTGGCCTTGAAACGACAGCTTAAGATACCACCCCTATGCTTAATGGCAAGTGTGAATGTGATCAACAATCATTCACCTGGGGATAGACAATAGACAACACATCCAGAAATTTCTCCCTTTGTCTTCCTCTGTCTCTTCTCCCCTTGATCTTCCCGGTGGTTACTAAATGTTTACGGTTTACTTTTCTCATCACATTCCATAAAAATCGTGATTGTCTGCTTCAAATTTTTGCTATAATTTGTCGTTTTACTCCAGCATCTCTGAAGACTTCTAGATTAGTTTGCTTGGCTGTCCATAGAATTTTAATTATTCTTCTTAAAAGCCACATCTCAGTTGCCTCCAGCTTATCTTAGACACTTTTGTTTACTGTCCATGCTTCACATCCATACAGAAGAATTAGCTCAATATAACATCCTAGCACTCAAACTTGAATATGCATTGATATTATTTCATTGCATAGAATGTCTCACATTGTTAAAAAAATGTTGATTTTGTTCTTTGTCTCATTGGAGCACCGAACATCTGATGTTAAAATGGTGCAAGACTTTACCCATTTGATTTAATTTTGCATCATTGATGTTAATATTGATTTTTGCAGTGTATATTTCTTTGAAACAACCATTACTTCTGTTTTCTTCTTGTTTAGACTGAGGTCTTTGTTTTCACTTGCTTGTACTATCATGTCAAATAAGGCATGGAGTTCTTGTTCGCTCCCTGTAATCAGAGTTGTATCGTCAACATATCTCAGATTGTAGCCTCCAACTGCTATTTCTGGCATGCTTTCTATATTCGGTTTGTTAGGGAAGACATTTAGTGGCTGCAGGAGGGATGTAAGGCCTCCAATATTTACAGATACAGACAACTGCAATCTCACTGCAATGTTTTTCTCTGTGAGATGTGCCAGAAGTAAGTCCCATACTAGCATGAATGGTTTTTTTAAAAGATAGTGGCTCCCTTTCTCTGCTTCCACCATACTTTATCTAGGCATTTCAGAGTGTGACTTTTGTCCATCCAACCTTTCATGTGGACACACACAAACAAGCCACTTAGAAATTTCACCCACTAAGACTGTCTTGCGATTAAATAGAGCTGGTAAGACTATAAATCCATTATAATGGCTTTTCACCGGTCAGTTTGAGAATTTTTTTAGTGTCATGGCTGATGCTATCTGATATTTGCGAAGCAAAATGTTGACCTGATCCAATCATTGGTTAGGCTTTGAATTTACCATAATTGCTGATCATATTATTGCAGCCAACCTTTGTTGTGAAGACGGCACTGAATGAATGAATCAGATATCTGGAAACACTCTGTTACATGAAAGTTGCAAATTTTATGAGGCTGGCAACAGATCTTGGTCACACTGTAATATTCTTGATGTTGTATTCTATGCGAGTACCGGTAGGGTAGGGCAAATTAAAGACATGACTCTGTGTCTTATTATTGCTAAAGTTTGTTTTATTTTCATTTTAGCAATATTTCACTTGTCCCTTTATTCTTATAATGGGATTCCGCAGTATTATTACCAGTATTTTTTAATATTCGATCTGTCTATATATGGGTTTCTAATTTTGGTCACATTTAGAACATTAAAGTTACATCTTCGGCTTATATTCAAATTGCCTTATATTCTGAAGCATACTGTAACTGTTAAATGTAGTATTAAACAGTGGTATACTTGATATATGAACTCTTATAAAATACAGAGACATAGATATGTTTTTCATAAGGAAGGGATTTCCTCTTTGAGGAATTCTATCACAAAAAATCATTGAAACATTTTCATATGTAATGAAAAATTAGATGACAATTATAGGAAGGGATTTCCTCTGTGAGGAATTCTATCACAAAAAATCATTGAAACATTTTCATATGTAATGAAAAATTAGATGACAATTTTTAAAGAAATCACTGGAGGTTTACCACCTTTTGGCTAAGTTTCTAGTACTAAAGCACAGCAACTCCCACCCCCTATCTATGGATTTGGTACTTTAAGAAACAAATAGTTGGTAAAGATAAGCACAAAAAATAACATAAAAATCCAACCCAGGCTGACTTTTCCTCTCATTTGTGTCACTCTGCTTGCTTCCTGTCTAAGCTGCAATGCATGCCCTGCAATTTCTTCACTGGCCAGGTTGGAAGTCATGATAAATATAGAATCCTTGCACTCTACAGTTTTGCCCTTGCCATCGGTTAGACGACCCTGTATATTAAAAGCATTTATTTCAATTGATTACCAATTTAATTCATATGGACAATTATTCAAGCTTTAATAACTATTTAATAATTATGAGTATAAATAACTAAAATATCAAAGGGTTTCCGACAATATGAAAGGTGCCTGCAGTAGACAAACGAATAAATGGAAATGCAAAATAAGATAAAAAGGTTACTGTAAAATACATAACTATAAATAAAATATAAAAAACATACAATAAATAAAGAAAAAGGACAATTTTCCACGTATCTGTCCAAACAAGACCTTTTTCAAGAAATTAGTAACATTCAAAATAAACAAAACCACACAAATATTAATTGAGAGGTAGATGAAATGATATAATAATAAACCTATACTAAGTGAAAATGAGAAACAACAGCAAGTAGACAATGAAAACAGTGTAAGGTAGCAGCTGGAAGACAAATATAAAAAAAACAAAATATTGGAGGTTGTCTCTTTTCATTGTCTCATCATCATTAAGTGCCGTCTCCGCAACGAAGGTTGGCTGCAACGTATATCCAACATCTCCTGTCTTGGTGGTGCACTCTGCTAGACTGTAACCTGTCCATCGTGTAATGTTACTCTCCCACTTGTATCTCTGCCTACCTCTTGCTCGCTTCCCTTTGACTTTACCCTCAAGTAAGGTCTTCAATAGGGTGTCATGTCTTTTAATATGTCCAAAGTATTTTATTTGCCTGATCTTTATTTCTCTTAGTAGTTCTTTCTTCATATTAAGTGTCTTTAGCACCTCTTTATTTGTTTTCTTCTCTTTCCATGATGTTCTCACTATTCTTCTATATACCCACATCTCAAAGGCATCAATTTTGTCTTCTAATTGTTTATTCATTGTCTACTTGATGTTATTTCTCATTTCTTGGCTGGTTACAAGATGCACATGCATGGTATAATACATCACAAAATTTCTTGGCTGGTTACAAGATGCACATGCATGGTATAATACATCACAAAAATTTCTTGGCTGGTTACAAGAGGCACAAGCATGGTATAATGCATCAAAAAATTTCTTGGCTGGTTACAAGATGCACATGCATGGTATAATACATCACAAAAATTTCTTGGCTGGTTACAAGATGCACATGCAGGTATAATACATCACACAAATTTCTTGGCTGGTTACAAGATGCACAAGCATGGTATAATACATCACAAAATTTCTTGGCTGGTTACAAGATGCACATGCAGGTATAATACATCACAATAAAGATAAATGAATATGGAATTAGAATTTGAAAATGTTTTACTAATATATGTGTTACATTAAATAATTATTAAATTTACAAGAATTTTTTTGGTAAAAAATGTAACTTATGAATGCACAAAACTACACACAAACCCATAATAAAATGCATTTACAAAGGTTGGCTGCAATGATATGATCAGCCATTATGGTAAATTCAAAGACTAAAACATATTTCTGAGTACTCCAATATAAGTAAGAATAACAGAAATCCATTTGTGAAAATTAGAAACAAAACATTATGGCATTATATTATTTTGTTTTCAATTTACAGCACATCCAGTGAACATGATAAAAAGAATGATAAAAATGCATTTTAACCATACCCCCTTATCTTCAGAACCAGAATTGTTTTTGTTACATCATCAACACTAGCTGATGATTCATCATACATACTACTTTGTACATTAATATCCCTGCCCATTCTCCTGATAAATAACCACTTTGTTCAGAGGGACAGAGTACAAGAAATTGAGCACAATGAAGTCAACCCTCTATGTCTGTCAAGCCCTTTTTTTTAAAACATGGTGCTTCAAAATAATTTTAAAAATACTTTAACTAAACAAGACAACTATGCCATCATGAGGCTGACTGTAAAAACATCCACTATCTTATTACATGAGTGTGTAATGGTATGAGTACTGACCTCATCAAAGAGTTGTAACATAATTGTCAGCACATCAGGGTGGGCTTTGTCTACTTCATCAAACAAAACTACAGCATTCGAACACTTTGTTAAAGCTTTGGTCAGCTGTCCACCTTCATCATGTCCTACATACCCAGGTGGGGATCCAATAAACTTGGCAACCTACACACATAATATACAGACACATATAATTTGGTAAAAAGTTATGAAAGCTGAAATATTGATAGATAAAAATAGTAATAGAACGTGGTAAGAGGAATGCACTCCCATTTACTAAAATCACACACAAAGAGCACACACAATCAACATTCCATTCTTCCTCTTTTTATTCAGTATTCATTCTCAAACTCCTGCCAGATCTCTCTTGCACCAGGATAATGGTCCTACTAGATTTCCAGCAGAATGTAATCCAGAGAATGGAAATGCGTTATCACCATTTTATTTGCACCAATGGCCTGACACATCTGTCTTTGGTGGAAACATTTCACTCAAATGGTCTTTCTCGAGAACAGAATACAAGACATAATAGGCATGAAAATTTCCAGTACCCACAACAGAATGTTTAATGGCAATGGATGGAATGGTGAATGCTGGGAGATGAACTGCTATAAAAGTAAATGATAGTTATATAGAAACTGTAGAGACAAAATCAAAATTCAATAGATACAAATAAAAGATTTATTTGTAGGAATAGAGGACATTAAGACAATGAAGCTTTAAGGTGACAGAGATACATAATAGTTCCCAGTTGCAAACAGAGATCTATGATAAATGGATCACAATTTAATGGACATAACTAGAATGACAGTAGAGATGTGGTTTTATAGAAGAATGTTGAGAATGTCATGCATAGATGTAAAGCATAAGGATGATATTGTAAAAATAAATTTAAAAAATAGAACTGCTCTCTCACATCAGAAGATAGTCTACATTCTTTAGACACACCATAAGAAGAATAATGGTGCACATCATGACAACAGGCAAGTTGAAGAGCAAAAGGGGTAAGAAGAAGATAAGAGAGAAGACTGTGAATATCTTGACATTGTGAGAAAATCAGTATCTGAAATAATTGGCAGTAAAGGAGACAGAACATGTCGAGGACAGACATGATAGCTAATGCCATGCATCATGGTTGGTTGGTTGCTGATCCAGCGGTCCATAGGCTCATGCCCTTTGACCTAATGCCATTAAATGGTATTATATTGCTGAGAAGTCTGTGGATTTTCGGCCCACCCCGGGTCAGAGCCAGAATAACTATCCCACCTCCAGGAAGGTAGGTTTCAACCTATGCACTGCTCCGAGCCACTGTAGCCAAGATAGAGTTTACTGTGCTCATTCCCCACCACCAATTGACTACTGGTTATGCCGAACTTCTCTATTGCTCCAGGCATGCAACCAAATGTTCAAGTCAAAAGGATTGTCATGTCCTGAGTCACTGTGCATCTATGATGGGTCTCAGCCATAGGAAAAAACAGTGCTGTCAGTTTCCTCCTCCCCAGTACTACACAGTACATCTCTGGCTCCCTCCCAACCACAGAGGGTGCATACATATATTCAAGCACATGAAACACATTTCAACAACAAAATAAAAGTATAATTGTATAGATGACATGCCATGAAGCTTCTATAAGAATATAACCTCAATATATCTCATGTCATCTACTAAGTTTTTCTGTTGCATGGGTGGTTTGTCTAGTGGGTCATTGGTGAGACCTACAGATGCAACCACATGCGTACCATGCATCATCAACTATAAGAAGATGGTTAACCTTTTAAATTGTTATTTCTTCTATCATTTGCAGTTTAACAATTTCTTCACAGTAAAGTCCAGTTTTATTGACAAATATTGATTAAGTACATCATGTTTTTCAACTCAGCCATCTGTGAAAGTCCGTCTGTGTGAGCCAGTGCTCCACACTCAACTGGTTTAGTATACTAGTCGTGCAGAATATGTTCAACCTGTCAACATGAGCACAATGATGAAGGAATGAGTCTTAGTCTATGTAAGTGGCTATTTAGTTTATTATGTCCTGTCCTGATGCAGGAGATAACTTGTTCACCCATCAAAATAATAATAGTTGCTTTTTGGGTGATAAACTTTACTAATAGCTTTGATGAGAATCCCCTCTTTCCGACAAGTGATTTTTAAGTATCTATGTTCCTGTGTTTCTCCATCTTGTGCTAGCATATCTGCCCTCTCATTTCCTGGTTTGCCACAGTAGGATGGTGTCCACTGTAACACAACTATTCTTTCTTTGATGCTCACTTCCTTCTTCTTCTTCCGTTCACTTGAAACATGTCTATATCTGTAATTCTGTCTCCTTAATAAAACTCACGGTCTTTTGTAGTTCATACAGTGTCCCATAGAACTTTGATTCCAGTGTTGTTTCCTCTGGCCAAAATGTATGCCTCAGCGTTTCATGCTCAGAACACACTTGAAGTATATGTTTGGCACTCTGTGCTGCCTGTCCACATGTACACATGGCCGTGTTTCCATTGTGTTTTGTGCGTGGCATCCTGATTATCTGTGCGCCTTTTGGCTGGATGCCTCCGTCTTCAGCACTCTGCTTACTTGGGCAGGACTATGGTCCTGCTCGAGTGGGACTGCCCAACCAGTCTTAGTTTCCAGCCCCTGATGGCTGGACTAAGCCCCATCACCTCTGCACGGTGCTGGTCTCGATGGGGATGCCCACTTCCAAAATTGTTGATTATGATATATGAGTTAAGTCATGGCATTATAATTTATCGACCCAATGGGTATAAAGGTGAATTTCATCAATCATCAGTGCAGTGTGGACTGCATAGAGCATGTGAAACATGTAGAAAACTATGGTCATCCACTGTACAGAACTTTATTTTCAGTCATCTCAATTCATTTTGCCACTGGTTTCAAATGAGGTCTCGACAAGAGAGTGAGGATGACTCTGCAAAATGTGTTCTCATGTTAATCAAAATCCACAGTGCAAGTCATTTTCACATCCATGAAAGTTAACTTTAAGACCAGCAGATTGTAATACAAATTGGTGGCATAGAAATGGGACTAACCTACAAACTAAGCTGAAAGTTTGAAGAGCATTGGTACTTCTAGTGCAGATGCATGCTGGTGAAACATGGACCGTGTATAGACAACATTTGAGGAAGCTCAATATCTTTCACACTTGTCTCAGAAATCATCAGATGAACATCAAATGACAAGACAAGATTCCGGATACCACTGTCCTTGATATGGTAACTCTAGCAGTGACACAATTCTGATGCAGATACACATTTGTTGGGCAGGGTATGTGGTACATATGCCAGATCATCGCTTGCAAAAGATACTCCATGCTATGGTGAGTTGCTAAATGGCATAAATCTCAAGGTGGTAAAAAACAGCATTACAAGAGCTTTTTAAAATTTCTCACTGACAGCCTGTTTGTTTGTTTGGCGTTCGCTCCATTGTAACCATCACGGATATCTGCGATTTCCGCCGGGAGCGTGATTACGTTGTGCCACCGTTATGCGCCTTGTAGGCCTAGCACATCCGATTTCGGCATATCTTGACAATTCGGGTGGGCTACCCTTAGCCTGTGACAGCCTCTATATCTGTCTCCAGGCACGCGTAGTGGCGACTCTTCGCCCAGACAATTTGTGCTCTTGTCTGACTCGCACGAGGTGTTCCACTGTCTATGAACTTGCCTCGTGTAATTGGACGTGCTGTGCCTGTGCCCATTGGGTACTGAACCGTTTCTCATCCGTGAGCCTGGTTCCTTAAGGGGAAGAACTCAACAGAGGAGTTGGACCAGCAGCAGTTGGAGAAATGCAGCAGCTCAACAACAGAGAGTAACTAGAAATAGCTGATAGACTAAAAACCATCTACAGTGTTCATATCGTGTCCAAATTGTCCAAGGACATAACTCTAACTGAATTTCACAAGCGCATGTAACAAATGGTCATCATCACTTGTGATGAACAAACAACAAGTTGGTAACAAGGTACCGAGTTCGATCCCCGCCACAGGCAATTGTGCATTTCTGAACTGACCGTTCAGAAAGCACTGGCAAACTACTGAACATATTTATATTGCCTAGAAAATCACTACAGCCAAAAAATGCTGGGTTGATATCCATGTCCTGAATAGGATATGCTACTAAAAATAAAGCGTGATGCTTTATTACCAGCATCATATGAGAAAACAAACACAGAATGGTGTATTTGTTGTTCTGTATTTTCCAGCAGCAGGTTTTCTGTGTCTCTCTATCATCTCTACGCCATATGAATTATTATGCAAAGATAAGATCGGATATGGGCTATAAGCCTACATATTTTATTTATTTAACATTAGGCCCACACTACCTATGAGGCAAAAAAAAAAACTTACAATATAAACAATGTTTAGGCCTACACATAGATAACTTACACTGTCAATGCATGTGGACAAAAATAATTATAAAATTCTATATAAAGACAACTTAACCTTTACGACTCTGCGGTCGCAATATTGCACCTATGAGCACAGGCTACATTGTGCCTGTGGGCGCAATTTCGCTACATACGACATCGCCCGATTCCCGAATACGGAACTTCACGAAGTAATGATCCTGTGTCGTATAAAACCCACCAAACGAAGCTAGGAATGCGTCACCGTTTAAAGGTAAAATTCCTTTACTCATTACGATTGCAAGAACGTAGAAAGCCGGCTGGTTTTCTCAACGAATTTCTAGAGTACGTTGGCCATTTTGTAGCCATATTTTACTATCAAATTGAGTACCACGTGCACTGGCTAAGTGATCGTGACTACATGTTTTAATTGTTTTTTTTGTGTGTTTAATATGTTGTTATTTGATAAGAATGTGTGTGTAGTCGTTAAAAAACACAAAAATAATATGTATCAGGGGTGCCACATGTGTGCATGGACAATAATTACGTTGCGTGTCGGCATAGACCTAGTGTTGACCGGACGGACATTATATGCGATTTCTTCACGTTTTATTAGATTTTTTTAGTTCATATTATATTAGTTTTGATATAAAACAATATATATACAATAAGTATAGGTATTTATGAGGATTTTATCAATGTTTCCACACATTGCTCAAGTATTAGGGTCGTCAAGAAGTTATATGTGCGATTTGAAAATGGCGTTATGCGATTTTCCCCCCGAAATTTCAACTTCACAACTTGCTCACAACTGTCATATCATACATACAACAACAACAAAAACATGACTATATTCACAATTCACTCTTTTATTTAGAAATGCAAAAATTATTTTGATATCTTTTAAAACAAAAAAGTTATTCACGTTTTCAAAACACCCACCATCAATAACGTTAATTTTCCAAAAATGAATTCAGGCCCAAGGGGATGTTTATTAATTTTTAATTCAGGGCCCTAAAGGTTAACAATCACAGAGAATAATGAAGTACTGGTAATGTATTTAAAAGCAGTGTTGCCACTAAAATATTATGTTATAAACCACAAAAACCACGGGGTTGTCAAAAAATTAAATAAAAACCGCATAAATCACTGTTGACACTAATATATATAGTAAAATCAGTGTTGCCACTAAAAATAAATAGAAACCATAAATAATCAGTGTCGCCACTAAATTGAGTAAATAACCCAATATGTGCTGAACTGCAGAATTTCACGTAAAAAACGTAAAATGTATTGTATGGACGTAGAGTCAAACTTTGCAAAAAACCGTACAAAATATGGCCAATTATTGATATTTGATACCTATGACTATGTAACAGCAAAAAAAGATGGAAGAAGCCTGTTGAAGGAACTATGCTTACCAGTAAGTCAAAAGATAGAATAATAAAGTCTATTTATTTCTAACCATTATATTAATAATGATTCAATAAAGAACTTACCTCATGCTTCTCTTGATACTCTGACATATCAATACGGATAAAACCCTGCAAAAGAATTATCACAAATTAATTAAAAAGAAAGCTTACTATGTGTGAAATGAGATGTCTAAGAAAAACAGCAAACAGAACAAGAAGAGATCATTTGAGAAATGAGGAGATTACAAGAACTGTTGGAACAACATCAGTGGACAAATATATTGAAAAAGAGATTGAAATGGTTCAGTCACCTAATGATAATTAACCCCTAGTGGCAAGCGGCAAGAGCATACAACATAAAATGGAAACAGATACAGAGGAAGACAGAGAAGAAGGTGGATTGAAGGAATTATCAACATTCTGACATGGCTCAGTATTACTACATATCAAGCGACCAAACTTGCAATAGCCTGAAAACCGATCATCATTTAATCTTGCAACGCCTCACAGCATAACCAGAGAACAGACAATAGATAGATAGACAAATTAAGTGATTCAAGAACAATTTTAAAAAAAAGGATTTTCACGTATCCAACAGAAAGCCACATGCTGCAATTCCCTAATGGGAAACATGCAGTATTATAATTCACATACCACAAATATGTGTATCCACACTGTCTGCATGCGGAAGATCTGAAAGTCTCACAAGACCAAACACCATAAAATCTGTAGGAGATTTACTGTCAGGCATGCATATATAGTCAGGTTTTCCTCTTGTGAAAGCATCATAGCAATTCATCAATACAATTATGTTTTTTATCACATCTAAGAAGGATGATTCTTCTTTAAACATTTCACACAGCTGAATATTCTAGTTTTCTGAGTAAGGTGATTCTTCACAAAACATTTCACACTGCTGAATGTTTAAATCTTCTTCTTTTTCTTCTGCGTTTGTTCTCAAACTCCTGCAAATTAGCAGGATGTAGTCCGGAAAACGGAATGCGCTGTGTCATGGTTTACAGCATTGCTGCGATATCTGCACCTTTTGGCCTGACACATCCGACATCAGCATGGCTTTGGGTCACTGACTCTATATGGGACGGGACAGCCAACTCCATCCCATAAACTCCTTAGTCGCCTTTTATGACATGCATGGAAGGTAAACAGTGATGCTATTCTTTGCTCCCCTTTCGGGCTCCGGCAACACACGGGCGTAAATCTTCTAATTAAGATTATTCCGCTCAAAATATTTCGCACTGCTGAATGTTGTGTTGTAGCCTTTTGAGCATGAAATGGAGTGCTAAGGGTAGAGCATTGCTCTAGGTAGAACCAGGGTTAGCAGATAACTAAGATTTCAAAAGTACCCCCTCGTGGTGCAACCTAGAAACAAAAGTACAGTGGCTCATGCTGCTTCTGGCAACCATTTTAATCATATTCATTAATGTGGAGGTTGTAGATGGAATTAGAATTGACTGCAAAAGACAAACAAAAGACACCTCTGCACCAACACATACAACATCAAGGTCAACACAGTGACGCAGCTCAATTCAGCTAGAACATTGGACGGGTGGCCAATGAAATGGGCAAATGTCACCATGAATAGTTAACATCCAAAAGATAACATATTGAGGGCAGCAGTACATGCAAACGGAATTGGAAAACGTCAAAAGGCAATTGGAACTAAAGTATTGTTTAGCTCAAGAACAAGCTTCTAGTCCTCAAGTGCTCCTAACCAACCAGGCCAAACTCTACATCAATGCATTCCTATACTGGAATCATGCTCATGGTGAGAGTTTCAATCACCTCGAGAACAAGCTTCCTAAAAGAACAATGCTGCTAAAAGATGTGTTGAGACTTGGGCGAGGGGTTCACGAAGTAAGTGAATGACACCTCGGCTAAGAGGACGAATGAACTCAGGCCCAACTTTACTGGCGAAGTTTTCCTGTACCAGAATAACACTCACGGAGAGAAAAGGTTCAGTACCCAATAGGCTCAGGCACAATACATCTAATTACACTAGACGAGTTCACTGACTACTCAGGCAAGACAAATGTAGTCGACCCAAGTCTAAATCCCTGACTACTGCCTCCTTGGAGACTGCCATCCAGGGACATGTTTTGGCCTGAAAAGTTCAAGGGCACAGTTGGTGATAAACTGTCACAGCATAGAGTCGATACACATTCGTCATATGGTGACAGATAGGAAGGCTGTCACAGGCTAGGGAATCCCACTACCCAAAATAAAAGCATGATGAAAATGGATGTGTTGGGCTCAGATGTCCCGAGCCCTCCAAGGTGCAAATAACACAGCTTTGCTGTGGAACTTGAAGAACAGCGTACTTCCCTGGTGGAAATCACATGGACTTTCTTGTTGGTTAGAGAGCAAACACTGAAAAAGAAGAAGAAGAGTATGAAATAAAGCTGCAAAGAAACCTCTCCATTGCACAAAAGGATACATGATCTCTATTGCTTGTAATTCTAAGGGATAGAAATAATCTTGTCATCTATATGGTTGTTCATAGGATGAGATTATTCAGGTGACATTATTCTTTCTAGATTAGTGTTCTTTATAGATGCTTTGGAAACTCACAATTCTGGGCAAGCTTACCTCCTGTAGTCATGGACATTGTAAAACACCTAAAAAATTTTTTGACCACAAAAATCTTTTCCGTTACCAGCAACCATGTCTTCTATTACCATTTTTTCCATGTTATTATGTCTCTTTATACGGCCCACATATTTCAGAGTTTTTATTATAATATTGTTTAGGAACAAGACATATTACATATTTAATTTTATTAGTACTTCTCGATTAATTTTTGCCACATGTATTTTCAATATCATTCTAGTATTTCATTTTGAAAGATGAGACAATTATACAGAATTTTAAAATGCTAAATAACATTTTTTATTACAAAAACAAATTAGCAATACACCGCTGCTGAATAACAATGTCCCTTTGAGACCTTCTGACACGCACACATCAAGTGATGGTTGAATCATCTGTGAGACCTGAGTGCATTCACACATCAAGCAATGATTGAATCATCTGTGAGACCTGAGTGCATTCACACATCAAGCAATGATTGAATCATCTGTGAGACCTGAGTGCATTCACACATCAAGCAATGATTGAATCATCTGTGAGACCTGAGTGCATTCACACATCAAGCAATGATTGAATCATCTGTGAGACCTGAGTGCATTCACACATCAAGTGATGGTTGAATCATCTGTGAGACCTGAGTGCATTCACACATCAAGTGATGGTTGAATCATCTGTGAGACCTGAGTGCATTCACAAAACGGAATGTGTTGTGTCATGGTTTACAGCATTGCTGCGATATCTGCGCTTTTTGGCCTGACACATCCGACATCAGCGTGGCTTTGGGTCACTGACCCTATATGGGATGGGACAGCCATATGATGGTTGAATCATCTGTGCAGTGGGACTGCATTCAAATTTTGTTAAATCCTATGACTCTCTACCAATGGTAGTTAATGTATGCAAAGATTTTGTTTTTACCTTCTTTTTATAAGATATATGCACATTTTGTTGCACAGAAACCACAGATATAAAGTTACATTTTTCACATTTTACCTCTTTCTTATCTTTATGAAGGTAATTAGACACCTGCTTGGCCAGCTCTGTTTTTCCTGTTTTATGGAAGAAATGTTTATTATAGCACAAAGAATATAAATTGTGTGTTTACAAAAATATTGAAAACAAAGATACAGATTTTTAAAACATGCATGCTGAGTATACTATGTTATGGATCCGAAGCATGGACAACTGCACAAAATATGAGAGGAGATAAAACATCTTTCATCTGAGATATCTCTTAAAATCTTAAACATTAAATGGCATGACAAAATCACCAACATGAAATTGGTGCACCACATATTATCAACTGCCATGGAAACAATTAATAGATTGCGTTGGCTGGGTCACATCCACAGAAAGTCACACTGCCACATCCCAAAACAAGTACTATTCAGAGAACTGGCTGAATGCCAGCGAGCCCATGGCAGACCAACGCTGAGGTATAAGGACATCTGTAAATCCTCAATGCAAGACTTTTTCATCGACCCCAAAAATCTTGGAAAACACTGTCAAAACTCGGGCTGTCTGAGGCATAACTTGCGTGCCAGAGCAGCATTGTTTAGAAATAATATGTTTACGGATATCGAAGAGGAAAGAGAAAGATGCAAACAAAATTGTTCCGTTGCTGTGATATCATCGCTTGAAAAGTCCCAATTCCTGAGAAAATGTTCAACGGATTACCGTATTTCTTCTTTTTGCATAATGACTGTCTGCAAGATGCAAAAAGGCATACATACAAATATAAACTTTATCATCAGCATCATGTGTCCCGCCAGATGTTAGTCACTGATACAATAATCTAGCAGCAGTGCCATATATTAATTACACTGATGATTCTCCATTATACTACAATGTCAAACTACAAAGTATCTTTCCTCTGTTGGCTTCTGCCTCTTTCTCTTCAATTTTGCATAGTGTTAGAGCATGTTCCAAACATCTTCAAAATGTAGACTGTTTTAAAAATAATAAAAGCAGGAAGTAACTTCTACTTGATCTCTGATTTATCTCTTCATTTGTTTTTCCAACTGTCCATGGAATTCTCAGCATTTTTCTATAGAACACATCTCTATGCCTTAATTTTCTACTCTTTATTCTTCATAATTCACATTCTTATGACATAATGACTCCATTGAAGGTTTCCTTCCTCTCTCACTGATAAAGACTTGTAAGGAAAGCATTTCGTGTAATAGAGACCTGGTTCTATCTGAGTTCATGTTTCTAATAAACTATCTCCAGTTAATGGTGCCTAGTTTCCCGGTATTCAAAATAATGGATCATTTTTACTAAGAAATTCACTTTGATGTTGCACCCTCGAAGCAATTTTGTTTCATGAAAGTTGTTTGAGATGGTCATAACTTCAGTATTTATGTTACTTAGACAGTTTTTTACTTTTACTTTCTGTTACTACCATGTTAAAAAAGCATTGGAAATTTTCACTTTTAGTAATCAGGACAATATCATTAGAATATCTCAAGCTAATTACTCTCATAAATGGAAATCTCAAAGAGTTTTTAGAGGCACAAAACAGAAGTCTCAAGCCTTGAACTGGCAGAAGTTGAATTGCATTCTCTGTACCACCCACTCAGAGACAATCCTACAATGTGTGCTAGTTAATCCCAAGCTAGTTTTAGATAATTCTTTTTATCTGTTCAAACCAGTGATGTAAGTAAAGATGTCATTAGTCAAAGTTCAGTGTTGTTCTCCAGTTAATCAAGAGGGTTATATATGTTTATTGTGCTGTGTTGAACAAGACAAGTGATAGGTGAGAAACTTATAGCAGCCATGAACATCTGCATACATGTGCCTAAACATAGTAAACTGGTTCTCCTTATCAGCAAGGGATAGATAAGCTAAGGACTGGCTGCAGTTTAGTAACTAGAGAATAACTTTTAAATGGTCAAGCTGTTAAAAGCACCCTCCAGGTTTTTACCAAATAATCTTCATTAAGCAAAGGAAAAGTAATATATTATAGGTTAATGATACAGAAGTTAATTTCTGTATCAAATAATAACAATAGCTGTCTCACAGACAGTTGAAGACTTATTGCACCTCTATAGTAAAAACTGGTGTAAAAGCTGAGAATTGTTGTATTTGTTTCCGTTATTGATTTAGGGGGGTTTGGCTTGCATACAACAAAATATCTTTAAAAAAATTAGCGGTATAAATACAAAAAACAAGAACAATGAATAATGTCAAATACTGGTAACAGAGGAAAAAACTTACAGGTACCAGTACAGTCATTCAAATCCTTTGAAGTTGGAATTCTACATCAGCCTGGTGAAATTTGTGATGTCACAATTAGTCCCATGAATTTTCCACCTTGTTGTCCAAAAGATTAGGCCTACACAGGAACTTCAATGTCACTTTCCACGTTACATTTGGTATTTAAATCACTTACATCTTGCATATTTCCATAGTGACTATGGCTTTGTTATCAGTGAACATAATATGAATAATCAGTGAATAATATCATCCATTGGGGGCAAGTTGTCTCAAAATTCCTCAAATTTTTATAAACTTTCATAACAAATCAGTCCCAGTGATGTTCTCCCAATGTAAACATGAATAAGAAGTGTGAATTCTGAACTACGCAAATGTCATGGTTTTAAATGAGTCCTGGGCAGACTCAAAATATAATTTGGATTCTAGCAAAACAAGTATAAAAAAAAACAACTTCTGAGTGACTGATTTCTGGGAGCTGATGTTGATGCTGATTCTCTAAAGACATTTGAAGTGTTTGTTCTGTCAACAAGCCAGTTATTCGCCCTTAAAGAGCTTACCATACATCAGATGTTTTGGGATAAATTTGTCAGACATGTCCGGTCTATCTCAAGTGGGTCTTCTGCATCATTGCATGAATACTTGGGATATTCGATCTAGAAACGAGTATTAAGAAAACAATTGTAGCAACTACCATTATAATTCATTGAAAACATCAGAGAACTGTAGCATTTATCACGTTTTTTATAATTCACGTCTCAAACTACAATATCAAGATGTTACAAACTGCTACAACTCAGATCCTTGTTTCTTCACATATTTGTTACAGCCAGACACATTATTTTATGTGCTACACTTCATATCTATCATATATTTCCATGTTTTATCAGCCAAGGATGTAACTTTAATGTGACTAAAGTTGGAGACCCATATATAGACAAAGTATACAAAAAATATGTATAATGTTATTATATGTACGGGTAATAATACTGTGGAATCCTGTTACTATAAGAAAGAAGGGACAAGCACAACATTGCTAAAAGGTAAACAACACAAACTTTGTGCTTAGGTAAAGAGCATGGCAATTTCTTCCAATTTATCTATCTATTGTCTTCTCCGCTATGTTATGAGGTGTCGCAGGATTGAATGACGATTGGATTTTGGGCTACTGCATGTTTGGTAGCTTGGTATGTAGTAATACTCTGCAGTGTCAGAATGTTGGTAACTCTCTCAATCCACCTTCTTCTTGGTCTTCCTCTGTATCTTGCTGATTCCATTTTGATGTTGTATGCTCTTGCCGCTAGCCAATAAGGGCTCGTTCTCATTAAGTGGTCAAACCATTTTAATCTCTGTTTTTCAATATACTTGACTACTGATGTTGTTCCAACAGTTCTTGTAATCTCCTCATTTTTTCACATGATCTCTTTTTGTTCTGGTTGCTGTTTTTCTTAGACATCTCATTTCAATTATATAATATAAAGTCATAAAGTTTCACATGTAGTAAACTTTCTCTCTTGTTCTTAATTTAGTGTCCATGTCTGACACTGAAAACATAATGTTGGGATGAATATTGAATTTATTATTTGCCTTTTGGTTTCCACTTCAGAAAGTGGAAAGATAGCTGTCAGATGGGGCTATCTGTTTCTAATGCATGGGGCCCTTACCTCCCTCATAATTATTTCACAATTCAGACAGTGACTTCAAAACATTTGAATGACTGTTTGTACTGGTACTCCAATAAGTTGTTTTCTCTGTTACTGGCATTTGACATTCTGCGTTACCATTTTTTGTGTGTTTCTACCGCTAATTTAAACAAAAATATTTCTTTTATGTCTATATATATGTCTACATCAATAACTGAATAAAATACAAAAATTCTCATCATACACGGAAATATACAGTAACTTCCTTCAGCACTGAATACAGTGCATATGGCTGAAACAAGTGTTCTCCAGTTTGAGCGATGTGATGCTACTGTGTGTAGTTCTTGCACGTTGTAGAACATTGTGTCCATCAAGGTGCGCACACATACTCATTAACTTTTTGAATTATCTGAAACTGAAATGGTATGCATGTTCACTCACAACTTACCTATTCCAGATGAGCCCAGAAAGAGAAACACAAGGGGATGATCTTCATCATACCAACCATTCTGTTTACGACGTAAGGCTAATTATGCATTTCCATACCAGCAGAATGAAAACATAGAATTACTACATTAATATTGTCACATTATTTTTTTAAATATAGTAATAGAATTACTGCATTAATATGACATTAATTACTACATTAATAATGAAGAGAAAAGCAATCTATCAGTCAGCATAATCTTTTATAATAGTCCTAACATCATCTTACTGCATTTATCTAGCTGTTCATTGTCAATAGTTATTGTGAGAGATGTGGAGTGTGGTAGCCTAATTAATAGTGAACTTGCTTACTATCACCAGGTTACAGCGTGCCAGGTTTGAAACAATGCACAGACAAATAAATTATGGGTCGTGATTTCTTGCCTGACACGACCGCTCCTCCCGTAGACCCAGCTGTAAATGGGCACCTGACACATCAGTTAAGGAAGGTAAACGAGCACAGAAGGGAACTGGCTACCTCACCTAATAGTTGCTGCGGTTTAGTACATGAAATTATCTTCATCCACGATGGCAGATTGCTGCCATGGGACCTACCTTTACTGTGGGGAGATACTTTATATATGAATCCTACAGGCACTATTTCTGCTGACATGCATTATTTTGATCTTTGCATTAAGGGATGCCATTTGGATAAAATATAGTGACATGGCCGAACCATTTAATCTGCTGTCTTTTGATGAAATCTAGTAATTTACTGGTGTAACAAAGACTAACAGATCAAGTTCATAAATCATGTAAAGAATATTGACTAGATATAAACATCCAAAAAACAGAAACCATGATAATCTTCAAAATAGCAGAAGAACAGGCACTAAACATAAAAATACATGGAAAGATACAAGTAGAACATTACCAATATCTTAGACACATACAGTTAATCAAGAATAACGGTAGATGTGAAACAGAAGTTAAAAGGAGAATAGTAATGGCTAAAAGTACTTTCAATGACATGAGGAAAATATTGACATCTAAACAAATTACAAACTAAACATGAGAATTATAAAATGTTACATCTATTCTATATTAATGTATGGCTCTGAAAAATTAGCAATGAACAAACACTATAGCACTTTGCCCAACTTCAAAATTCTGTATCTCAGAAAATATATAATACAATTGAAATTTTGTGTGTGAATTTGAAATGGCATAGACCTTGCGGATTAAATGTTTAATTAAAATGCACCCACTGGTTTCAATTTTTGTTTATTTGCGATATATATCAAAAGTCCATTTGTCAATATACATCTCACACACATTTTAAAATTGTTTACAGTCAATTATGAGACATAACTTGTGAAAAGACATGATTTGCTTGTCATACAATTGGGAACGATTTAAGCATGAAATTTTGACTATTTTGTAGTCTCAAACACAAGACAGACTGTGCTAAGATTATATCCAGTGTAAAGTCTGAAGTGGTAACATTTATTTTCTCGATACACAATAATTATTATGCCGACAAAGATTAAAGGATTTCATTCGTTTATAAAAACTGGACATGATGCACAATTATAAAGTACATATTTATTTGGTCTAACCAAATATAACACCATATGCAAAAATTGGCATTAGACAGTTAATAAGATAATTGCATTTGAGGGAAAAACTAGTGAAACGTGCTATAGATGACTGAATTGATGCCTTTGAGATGTGGATATATAGAAGAATAGGGAGGATGTCATGGAAAGAGAAGAAAACAGATAGGTTCTAACAACACTTAATATGATGAAAGAATTATTAAAGGAAATAAAGATGATGATGAGTGCTGGTGTTATATTCACTTGCCTCCATATTGTTTCATAATGATTTTTTTTCTACCTAATGGAAGGCAACTGCTCTGTTCTTTTAGTGATTTCAAATCTTAATCATAGCTCAACTGTCATATATTTGTTTCCCCTAGTATACACTATAAGAAAAAAGGTTGAAAAGGCATAGAGGATTAACTTCATTGTACTTGGGTTGCCTCATATGTATTTTGTCCCTCTCAATGAAGAAGTATGCACAAGCCAAATTAGACAATTGCCAGTTTATTGATATTTTTTTTTCAATGGCATTCATTAGTTTTTCATTCCTTGCTCATCTTCTTTTGCGAAGGAGGAACATCATCATGCGCCTGCCGAGATTACCATTCATAGCACATAACTTCATTTAGGAAAAAGCATCTAAAGTGCACTAAATTTATCATACCATGCATAAATGTCTACAAGTCACAGATGTTGTAGAGATAGAAGGTCATAGCTACTATAAAGACACAATTCACAATTCTTAAAAGTTTTATATATGTATGTATATATATATATATATATATATATATATATATATATATATATATATATATATATATATATATATATATATATATATATATATATATATATATATATATATATATATATATATATATTGTTAGTTGGTTGCTGATCCAGCGGTCCCATGGGCTCATGCCCTTTGACCCAATGCCTTAAATGGCATATTACTGGAAAGTCTGTGGATTTTCTGCCCATTCTGGGACAGAGCCAGAGAATAACTACCACACCTCCAGGAGGGTAGGTTTCAACCTATGCACTGCTCATAGCCACTGTAGCCAAGATAGGGTTCACTGTGCTCATTCCCCACCACCAATTGACTGATGGTTATGCCAAACTTCTATATTGCTCCAGGCATGCAACCAAATGTTCATATCAAAAGGATTGTCATGTCATGAGTCTCAGCCATAGGAAAAAACAGTACTCTCAGTTTCCTCCTCCCCATTGCTGCACAGTACATCTCTGGCTCCCTCCCAACCACAGAGGATGCATACATATATATTCAGGTAAACATGAAACACATTTATAAAACAAAATAAAAGCATAATTGTATAGACGACGTGCTATGAAGCTTCCATAAGAAGATAACCTCAATATAACGGCATGTCATCCGCTAAGGTTTTCTGATGCATGGCCATTGGTGAGACCCACAGACGCAACCACATGCGTCATACTGTTAGTAAAATCACAAATATTTTTTTAAATATTTTTCTTTGAGAAAAATAACACTGCTCAGACACTTTAAGATTCTCTCCCATGGGAATAAAATTGGACGGTACAATGCAAAACAGCTCTTTTATATTGAGCCAATTATATTTATACATTATGCAGATTCATGTACTTGCTCAAATACATTCTTGTAAATCTTGTAAAGCTAGTTTGTTATATCATAATCTTATAAAGCTAGTTTGGTTACATCTTATGATGGATACTATATCTTATCAAAAACTCTTATTCTTACTTCTCTAACCTATATTCCATCTTACCTGAGGCAACTGTGTTAATAGCTGCTTCCTGTCCAATGATATTTTCTTTCAGCCGCAGCTCTAATGGAAACCTTCTTCTCTCTTCTGCTTCTTCTTCACTCTTTTTTGCAACAAACTTATGAGAATAAATAACAATGTATAGAATAGATGCTGTGATAGTAATACAATTTAAAAAGAACAGGACATATACAATTTTATAACATTTTATAGATTCATAAACTTGTCAGGTTCATGTACCGTAAATTACTATGTATAAGTCAAGAATTTTTGGACATTTATCCCAACTTGATTTAGGAGTCTCGATCTATACACTAGTACACACAATTTAAAAAAATAAAGTACATCAAAGTCAAATCCCAGCAACAGAGAGAAAAAACTTACTGGCTAAAAAAAAAAACCCCAAAAAACAGTGCCTCGCACGTTATTTTTCCGATATACCATATTCAAGCTGGGATAAATTGTTAGGGCTATAATATACCAGTATCTCATGGTATTTATTAACCGAAATACGATAACTGTCTGTGGGAAAAAAACAAATTAAATAGCCTACACCGATCTACCAGTAACTCACATTATCATCTAGGTCTAGTGTAGCGTTTACCTGGCAAACACTAAACATATATTTATCCTCTAAGCCTATTCTACCAGGTAGTGTTTTGGTAGACACCTCTATAGTAAGAGATAAAATTAAAGTGGGTTTGACTTGCGTACAACAAAATGTTTAAACAAAACTAGCTGTAGAAACGTAACAGAGGAAAATAATAACCTGTACCAGTAGGCCTACAAACAATTATTCAAATTCTTCCACAGTCATTCAAATCCTTCCAAGTTGGAATTCTACTGAACATCAGTTAGGCAAAATCCGTGACGTCACAATTACTAAATTAGTAGGCCTACCACAAATTTCCTCTTCGTCCAAAATAAGGGGTAAAGTCGAGCAAGAGATAGGCAGAGATACAAGTGGGAGAGTAACATCACATGGTGGACAGGCTATAGTCTAGCAGAGTGCACCACCAAGACAAGAGATGGGATGTTGGATGTCTGTTGCAGCAACCTTCACTGCAGAGACAGAACTTGATGATGTCTGAGACACTACCTTTGCTAAACAAAGAAACTCCTATGCCACAATGTACCACAAATAATAAGTGTGATGTTTTACAAAGGTTACAGTATGCACAAACCATGACCATCTACTATGTTATAATATCTGTGTACAGAAAATGTAAACATGACCTCAAAGGCAGATTTTGATTATTTCCATGAATGTCGCTCGTCTGCCTTGTCTATTTTTGACATGTGACTCGAAGTATATAAATAGTGACCAACAACAATAATAAAAAACGTAACAAATTAAGTCCTAATTAATTCCGTGCAGAGGTCTTCTACACAAAACTGTCTGCCACATACATTTGTTAATAAATTAGTGACATAAGATTTGTTTTAAAGGGAGATGTTTTATACACCCCCCTGCCCCAAATAAAGCTAACCACCTCTTTTTGATTATCTTTGTTTGGGAAAACTATGAAATGGGGGGGGGGGGGTGTTTTACCATTTATCTAAAATGTCAAAAAGAATGCATATGGAATAAGGATTTTGAGGATGGAAGAATATAGAAGAAAGTAAAGGATAAGAGACAACACAAACAGAAAAAATAATTAACAAAGATTAATTGTACATATATCACCTTTTTAGTGTATAGATCAATGAGTCCCTTGGCTTCACCATCTCTAGAATATTCAATAGCTCGATGACCTAGAGCATTTTCAATGGTAGGATCAGCACCTTGTGTAGAGAAATGCAAGCAGAACAATATGCTTCAATCAATTGTTATATAATCATTTAAACAAAGTTATCAAAGGATGTTCACTAGCATCATGTGTCTATGAATAGTGGTATGATATTTGCTCAAATGACTGTCTTTTTCAGCTTCTCGCTTTTGCAGTTGTATCTTGTCATTGTTCTGTTGACATCATATTTATATTATAAAGTTTTCCAAAGAGATTGTTCTATAGTGAACTGTATGTATGTAATCCAGGATTGGCATTGTGTTTGCTAGTCTTCTGATGTTTTAATTTCTGATTATATCTCTTATTGTTACTCAGAGAATTCTATGTAGACAAGTCATTTCTGTTGTAACAAGTTTTCCTTTTGTCTTGTAAGTGTGCACATTTGACATTGGCAGCAGTGATGGTATGATGTATGTTTTATATAGTGCAGTTTTTGGTGTTTATGTTCACATGTTTGTTATTGAAAATAGGAGACATCTGTCCTAAGATTTGGTATGATATGTTGGATTTCTTTTGTGTTTTTCCCATTTGATGATATGATGCTTCACATTTTAAAGATAAGTGAATTCTTTCAGCTGTGTCAGTTGTTGGTCATCAATGAAAATAGCAGTGTTTCATTCTGTTTTTTGCGATTGATATTATCTCAGTTTTTTTCTGCGTTTATCTTCATGTAAAAGTCCCTACATGGTGTGTGCAGTCTATTTATATGTTGTTGTAGTTCTTCTTCTGATGTTGATATTATTGTTTGATCGCCTGCAAAAAAGAAGTTCACTCAGGAGGTTGTTTAGGTTGACTTCTTCATTGGTGGTGGAAATTTTACATACAAACAATATATGTAATGAACAGCAAGGGAGATAGAGCATATCTTTGTCACACTCCAGCGTGTATGTGGAATCTGTCCCATAGCCCTGCACTTGTTCTAACAGCACACTGACTACCTGTGTAACTATGCCTGCACAAGTTGATTAGGTGTTGTGGAACCCCATATTTTGATGGTATTTTTCATAGCTGTTATCTGTCTACTCTGTCAAAGGCTAACTCTTGGCTGATAAATGTGAAATACAATACTTTATTTTCAGCTAGTTGTCTGAGTGTAAAAATCTGTACAGCTCTTATTTCTATGGAGTCCAGTCACAATTTTGTTTCAGAGTCTCCAAATCATTAAACCATGTTCTAATCTATCAGATTCAGAAAATAAATCACATATTCCTTTAGAAAGCAGTGAAATACAACTTTACTTCCTTTCAGGCAAGCAGGATAGCAACAACTGTTAACCGGAACATAACCAGTTTCCATCATTAGACATAGATACTGACTACAGCCAAAAAATGCTGGATTGATGACTACATAAATCATTAGACATATGTATTTTTCCATTGGAAACAGCAATGCCACCTACTGTCCCATCCTGATGGAGTTCTTAATTGTCTCATCTTAAGAAGTTCAAAATGTCAGCTCGATCAATTGCCCCATGCCACAATCAAGCATGATGCCAGTTGGTCTGCTCTTTCATTGCCTCGAACACCCACATGTCCTGGCAAGGAAATAAATGTAGCTACTTTCAAACTAGCCTTTCTCAAAGTCTCAATCCACAGTTCGTGAACAAGACCCACTTATACCTTTCTAATCATACTCATAGTCAGTCAAGATGCAGACCCGTGTTACCTTCTATGTGCCTACCCACTCAAATGTCCTGGTCACCGTCATAATCTCTCTGGTCATGCTACCCATAGTCACAGCAAAGGCCCCACTCTCCCCCCTGATAGTTTTACCTGCGCGCTGAGCTGTGAAGGCCCAAGCACTGCGAACATGCCTAATTACAGATCCATCAGTGTATATAATCACATCCCCCCTCTTTAGCATTCTCACTGACCAAAGCCTACACCTCATGCTCCACAGCCGTGGGACACCATTCTCTGCATTCCCTGCTAAGTGTTATTACTACTCTCAAACAAGTTTCAATATCTATATGTAGACCTATCCATTCCACACATGCTGCCACATCTTGCAATCTGCACATGCTTTGTATGACATCCTCAGCATGTCCCATCCACGACTTCCCTCTCTTATGTCTGCTACCTTTAACTTCCTGTATTTTGGAATGCAATGGATGCTCCTTATCTGCATGTATCTGAACGTACGCCTGTGCAAGGCAATACTGTAATCTGTGCTCTGCCATAGGATAGTCGATTAGCTACTGCATAGCTCTTGTCGATGTGTCTCTTGTGCACCCAAGAATGATGCACATTGCTGCATTCTATCCAGTCTTTCGATCTGAGTTTGGCTAAGAGTCAGAATTGCCAGTGTATATTCCACCACAGCCACCACCTAACCCTGGTACAAAAGAAATAACAACCTCTGTTCACACTGCACAGCAGCCATAACCTTCATTGCTGCTAAGCCTTTGCCTGTTCTATTTCTAATTTCAGCAGTTCTTGGAAATATTCTTTCCATCTTTTTTATTATGTTCTGTGTTGAAAACAGTTTGCCATCTTTGTCATTTATTATTGCTGTCGAGTTAAATGTATCTCTAGTCCTCATAGCTTTGACGCTTCTATAAAATTCTCTGGAATTTGAATTGTAAATGTTTGAGATCTGTTGTCCATATAATTCCCATGCTCTAGCTTGTTCTTTCTTTATTGAGTTTTGTTTATCTTTTTTTATTTGTTGATAATCTTTTTATTTACATGTTCAGCAGGCTTTATTTTTTGTTTGTATTGGTGTTTTTACTTCTACATTCCACCAGGGTGTTCTTTTAACTCTGGGTCTCCATCATTTCTTTTTTTCCATGGTTGTTTGTTAGTCTCTGTTAGGCAGGACTTAAACTTATTAATGTTATCTGTGGTTTCAGATAATAATTTGAATCTTTTTGTTAAGTCATCTCTAGTTTATCAGATGACAAACACAAAACCATATAAACACACAAATTGAAACACAGATGAAATATGGGTATCAGTGAATGAATTGAAAACTAAAAGGAAGCTATCATGACTCAGAGCTGAACTCTGATGTTTTGCACCATTGGCACAAATAAAAAACTGTGACACAATACACCTGTTCTCAGGACCACATCCTGCTGCAAATCTAGTAGGACAATTGTCCAGCTACAAGAAGATCTAGTGGGAGTTTGAGAATTAATGAAAAACAAATTGTGGCTCAATCCAAGTCTATACCTCAGACATCAAACCATCTAGTAATTTGAAGCAACCTATGTTTAGTAATCTAATATAAAACTGACTATTACAGCTGATACTTCACATGTGAAGATCACACCTCTTGTCAGCAGTTGTTGGGTTCTAGTTGACACAGATTAGTACATATTGTTTTTTATTATATACCACTAACAGAAAATACAACAAAAAGAAATTACTGTCAAACAAAATACCTGCTTCGAGAAGAAGTTTCACAGACTCTATATCATTGACGAGAACAGCATAATGGAGTGGTGTACAGTTTTGGAAATTTGCTCTGTTACTCAAACGATCAGAAAACTCTTCCTCTCTTGTAAGTAGCACTGGAGATGTAGAAAGTCAAAGTATTAATATAAATGTGCAGGTGAACATGCATAACATAATGAAAGTCTATTGGTTAATGAACCATTCTTCTTCTGTATTCATTCTCAAACCCTGCTAGTTAGCAGAATGCAGCCCAAAGACAGGAGTGCACTGTGTCATGATTTACAGCTTGGCTGTGATATTTACGACTTTTGGACTGACACATCTGACTTCAGCCTGGATTTTGGGTCACTCACACCTGTGGAGTGAAGGCTAGCTATACACCCAAAACCTAATTAGTCCCTTAATACGACATGTATGGCAAGTCACAGCGTTCTTAGCTTCCATTTTAGGTCCTTGCTAAATATGGGTGACTTGATAACAATTCAGGATACTTTCCAAGTATATCATTGAGTGGCTACATATGAGAGACTTGATTACACTTCAGGGTACTTTCTAAGTATATCATTACCAAAAATCCAGAGAAGATCTAACAATGGGATATAGTAACACAAATATCAAAGGAATATGATAATGAATAAGGAATTATGTATTACAAATACCTACCATTAATAATAAAAAGATGATAAAATAATTATAATAAATAAATAAGGATGAAAACGGTTGATGTTTCAATAAACGATTGTCATTTGAACTATTATATAATCATCATCATGTAGCATGTTCTGAACAGGATGTAGCAGTCATCACAGCCTTTCGAAACTTCTGTCTACCTTTGATGTCTTGCATCCATTTTCTTCTTGGTCTGCCTCTTGTTCGTCTCCCTGGCATCATCCCCTCCATTATGATTTTCTCTAGGCCGTCATAGCATTTGATATGGCATTTTTCTCTGGATATTCTCTCAGGATGGCTATATTGGTGATTTTTGGTCCATGGTATTCTGAGGATTTTTCTGTAACATTTTGTTTTAAATGCTATACTTTTTTTCACTTTCTTGGTAATTATCAAGGATTCACGCCCACATACTGCAACTGGGAATATGCAAGCTCTTAGGAATCTTAGTTTTGTTGTTTTGCAGCAGCCCAGCCATATATTTTTCATTTGTATCAGTTTCTTTGACGCCATAGCCAACCTCCTTCTAACTTCTTCATAGCAATCCCCTTACTGTTGATAAGAGAACCAAGGTATTCAAATCTGGAGAATCATTCTAATTCGCTGTTGTTGATACTTTTTTAGAACTTGCTAGTGGCTTTGTCGCTTGTCATAATCTTGGCCTTGTTTCCATTTAGAAATAGGTTTTGTCTTGCACAATGTTCTTTAACCAGATCCCTCTTACAGTCGCTTCTACTGGTAGACAACTACAGTCACTTCTACTGGAAGACAACTACAGTCGCCACCTTCTTTTTTACTTGTTTTGTTGCAGTCAATATTACATTTTTAGTTTGTGCTGGGTTAATAATTGGCCATGACCTTTGCTTGGCATTGATCACAGTTCACGCTTTCTCTGCATATTTACATCATAGAAATATGTCTGACTGATTTTTTACGAATCTTTCAAAATGTGCAGAGTTTTTACAAGGTTTTTCGCATTGGAGGATATTGTTCATATGTACATTGATGATAACAGCCGTAGTCGTGATGGAAATATGCACGATGTCGGTGGTTTGCGTACCAAATATAATGTAGAAAGTGACAGTGAAGTTCCTTGTTAGATAGACCTAATGTTTCCGACAAAGAGATGGAAATTTGTGGTACTGTTCTGATTGCTAAAAGTGAGGAAGACCTTCAAGATTTAATTAATGTAGCAGTATTAGAAAGAAAGGAGAAAGGCCTCTTTCTAAACATAAAGAAATCAAAAGTAATGGTTATGTCAAAGAAACAAAATACCACACCTTGCAAGATCAAAGTGAATGATATAGTATTAAAACAGGTCCACCAATTAGAATATTTAGGTACACCGATTACAGCAGATGGAAGAAGTTCAACAGAAATAAGAAGCAGAATAGGGCAGGTAAAAACAACATTCAGAAAAATGAAAAATATATTATGCAATATGATCTTGTCATTAGAGGTGAGAAAGAGAGTCCTTCAGTGCTATATAACTCCTATACTAACATATGGACACGAGTCTGGACAATAAACAAACTGAAAAGTGGAAAATTAGAGGCAATAGAGATGTGGTTCTACAGAAGAATGCTGAGAATACCATGGACTGCCAGAAAAACTAATGTGGAAGTGTTGAAAGAGTCAAATGCGAAACGGACCTTAATCAATAATATAAGAAAAAGACCATCTTCATGTTTTTGCCACTTCATGAGACAGGAAGGTTTGGAGAACATAGTCACAACAGGCAAGATTGAAGGCAACAGAGACAGAGGGTGACAATGTGAAAATATTAGATAGTTTGACAACCTGGCATGGCAGGGAGACAACAACAATCTTGATACATAATGATAGAGATAGAGAGTCGTGATTATCTATGCCAGCCACGAAGATGACCACGAACCAAGTCCGTTCTAGCGGCACTGAATCACCGTGCAACTCGAGTAAACAGGTTTTTCAGTACTTGACAAACTTTATCGAGGAGACGCAGTTAGTCAAGTACAGAATAATTCAGATACTAACTAAACAATTGTAGAAGTGTTAAGTGAGAGATTCTGTGGAAAGAGATATCAGTATTTGGAGGTGGTCATTTCTCTTTCTTGGTAACTTCCATTCCCTACATCAGTTAGTCCCATTTACTCAATTACACTAAGCCGAATCAAGCATACATACACAAAGAAATGTTTTCATATCAAATAATTTTTTTTAACTGCAAAGGCAGTATTCTAATATTTTAATTGACAATTATCAAACTTGAAATGGAACAACAGATTCTCTCATGACTGACCATGCAAACTGTTGAGCTGTTTCTCTCTAGCCTTTAAAGCAACAGAAGAAAATTCCTCTAAACTGTTGGGATCAGCCCCCTTTGAAAGAAGTACCTCAATGATTCTGAAAAAAAAATTAAAGATCTTCAGTAGATGTTACTGTTACAGACACTGTAAACTGTATACAGAACACTGAAACAGGTGCCAGACTAATCATCAATATCTCATTCAAAATTTGTTTGGACTGTTTAACTACATGATCCACTAAGGAGAAGATTCTCTTGTATTCAGTCTCTTATTTGAGGGATAATGCAGTTGATCCACAAAATAGGTCACAAGCAGAATCAAATGAGCATCCTTCTTTCTGTACCATATCTTCGTTTATCATTCGGAAATCTGTGATTATTGAGCAAAACTTACTTGTGAGAAAAAGTGGTGCTAATCTTCTGTTTGTCTCTGAACACAGATATCATGGCAACACTCTTCTTCTTCTGCATACATTTTTAAAAAGAACTCCTGCTGCTTAGCAGGATGTAGACTCAAGAATGAATGCACTCTGCAATGGTTTACAGCTTGGCTGTGATAGCTACGCCTTTTGGCCAGACATCAAACTTCAACATGGCTTTTGGGTCACTTTGACCTATAGGATAGGGTAGACAGCTTCACCATCCCATATCATTTTCGTCGTCTCTTACAAAATGTATGGCAAGTAATAGTATTGTTATTCTTTGCTCCCCATTAGTCCCCCGTTAACACATGGTGAAAGAGACACTGATGTGGATAATTTAGTGGTAAATATTTTACCAAGTTCAATCTGTTGTGAACTTCTGAATGAATCTCAATGACTTCTCAAGAGTTTACATTTTTTAATTCTTCTTCTTCTTCTTTCTGTTCTCATGCACCTTTCGGTGTTGAGAGGAGAGTGAGTGTACAGTCTTCTGCTGTTCTATTGTTATATTTCTGAGTATTTTTAATACACTATCTATCCACCTTTTACGAGGGAGTCCAATAGGTCGACCCTTTTTCTATCGTCTGTTAAGGGTTTCTTGGATAATACTTTGCTCTTTCTGTCTGGTTATGTAGCCGAATCATTTAACTTGTTTTTTCTGAATATATTCTAATGTTGACGTGATCCCTAATTGTTTTCTTAGCTCTTTATTCCTGATTTTGTCTCTAAAGCTAACTCCAATCGTATGTCGTACAAATATCATTTCAGTGGTGTTAATCTTATGAATTGTTATAGAATCCAATGTCCAAGTTTGACACTGATAACACAACGTTGGTAGATAAATGGTGTTGAATATCACTTTCTTTGTTTCTAGTGTAATATCTTTTTTAATTAGTGGAGCATAATATGTGAAAGGAAAGGTTTGTACACTTCCTAAGTTTAAGAGATGGTATACATATATAATAGACATTTAGGCAAGATGTGAAAAGTAGTATGGACATCTTCTCAGGCTTCTGAGGCACACAGTGTTTGTTGTCTGCATTTTCCTTTCTTTGTGGCCACCAGTCCACTCTGGACCATTCATTCTAGGAAGTGTATTACAGGATATCCATATCTCAGAGATTTAGGGGAAAAATGTCTGTATCCTGTGCTTTTTTTCACCAAATTTTATCTAAATTTATTAGATATATCAGTTGAAATTCCAGAAATTAGGTATAAAAATGACCACACCAATATCAAGGAGATATACAGGTTTAGAACACATGATTATATCAGTCAAACATCATAGCGAGGAACAAAATCTTTTCCTCAATGCCAAAAAAAATAAAATAATGCATATAAGCAGAAATGAACTCATACCTACAATAGTCATTGACAAATAACAACTAGAAAATATCAGTAACTTTGAATATCTCGGATCAACCAACACCACAGGAGATTGCTCCGCAGAGATCAGAAAGAGATTAGCGATGGTCCTACACAAAATATTGCAAAGAAAATCTATGGCAAGGGGCAAATAGAAAAACAAAGTTACAACTATTAAGAAGCTATATCTTTCCAGTGGCAATATATGGTTGTGAGATGTGGGCAATAGCATCTGCAATGGAAAAGAAAATAGCATTTGAAATAAAATGATATAGAAAGGTCCTATAGAAGAAGAATGACTCTTCAAAACTATCAAAAAATGCAAGCTAACATATTTCGGACATATAAAGAGACACAATGATTTAGAAAGATTAATCATGGAGTGCAAAGTTCTAGGAAAGAGAACTAGAGGCAGACCAAGACTACGATGAACACATGACATTGAAGATCTTCTGAACATGACACTGGAAGAAGCTGTGCATCTTCCACAGAACCGAGAGGTTTACAGAGTGACAGTGAGGACAACATTCTGTAAAGGGTATGTTACATAGAGAGAGAGAGAGATCATTTGAAAGGGGAACTAATACTATGAGGTATTCTCCTGCAAATTCAAACAACCAAATGACTTACTTTGGTTTCCTGTTGACAGCAGCCACATGTAAAGGTGTCCAGCCAAGATCATGACGCTTGTTCACGTTGGCTCCAGCATTCAAAAGTCTGAATACAAGACAAGAAACAAAATAGAAATTAACAAATGAAAGTGGTGCAAAGGGTACAGCATTTCTCTCCTCGGAACAAAGGTTAGCAGATAACAGCGATCCCAAAAGTACCTCTTTGTGGTGCACCCTTGAAAACAGAAATATAGCTGCTCATGCTCATTTTGGCTAAAACTTTTGGGGATTGTGTAGGTAGCAGATGGAAGGAGAATTTATTGCAAAAGAGACGGTCAATACCTCCGACACCTCTGCGTCAACACATGCGGTGGCACTATCAGCACACATTGATGCTAGTCAGACCGGTGGAAGCATTGGAGGGGCAGCCAATACAGATGTTACAAAGTGATCAGATGTTATGAGAAATATTAAGAGTCGGTGCGTCAGTCTCCATAAGGATAACATATTGAGTACACTTAGTGAACAGCGCGCCAGAGAACAGAGTCATATACAAAGTGAATGGGAAAATGTTTCAAGGAAATTGAAACTAAGATATTGTTAACTTGAGACAAGCTTCTAGTTACCGATGCTCTCAGCCCGGGCCCAACTCTACTGTCGAGTGTGTCCTATACCAGAATCATGCTCGCTGACAGAAAAGGTTCAGTACCCGATGGGCACAGGCACAACTGTCCAAGAAGACAAGCTCTGTTCAGCCTGTGAACAAACTTCTAGTCCCTGGTGCACCTAAATATGTGCAGAGACAGGCTCGGATGAGGGGTTCACGACACTTCAGCTAACAGGACGAATGAGCCTGGGTCCAACTTTTCTGTCACGTTCTTCTTAAACCAGAACCAGGCTCATGGATGAGAAAAGGTTCAGTGCCAGATGGGCACAGGCACAATACGTCTAATTAATTACATGAGACAAGTTCACTGGCTGCAGAACACCTCGTGCATGATAGACCTGAAGGACAAACCATCTTGGTGTAAGGTCAATACACATTTGCTGCCTGGTGAAAGATGGTGGCTGTCACAAGTTAGGGTAGCTGACCCAAAATGTTAAGACATGCCAAAATCGACTGTGCTGGTCTACACTGAGCATAACAGTGGCAGAACGTAACTACGATCCTGGTGCAAATTGCACAAATCTCTATGTTGATTATTATGGAGCAATAACACACAAAAAACAAACACATTTTTAGAAGGTTGGCATAAAAATTATTTTTACCGAAGAAACAATGCAACGGACTTATCAACTATACCAAATTAACCATGAATGTATGGATGACAAAGATGATGAATACTAATACATTTTTATCATCTCACATGTCCCTTGCAAACCAGTAAAATTTATTATCACATTCCCTGTTTCTTCTGTGTCAACTATAATCCAAACACAGATTTCTCTTCATGATTTAAGTATAACTATATTGAAATGTTCATTTGCAATGTGATTCGGCATAGCACATCTGCTTTCAACATATATTTGCATCTTCTTCTTCTGCTTTCAGCATCTGTGGTCATAATATATTGTCAGGCCTGTCATCTGGGTGAAGTCCAATGTCATCAGGTCAGAGCAGCTGCCCCATAGCTTTTGCCTCAAGTCTGCTGCCTCTGCTCTTTATATGTTGGACAATCCTGAAGTATGTGTTCAGGAGTCAGGGTTCCAGATCTACATGGACATTCATCTGTGAATGAGATCCTCAATCGGTAAAGGTGACCCAACAGTCTGCAGTGTGGCCTGTTCTAAGGCAAAATATTGTGATCTGTTGATATCTCTGGAGGAGATGTATTGCATCATGTTTGTATTCCACTTCCATTTGTTTCTTCCACTTTTCTCTGTATGTGTTCTGGATGATTGTTTTTGCTTCTCCGTAGGACAGTGGGTGTCTGTGTTGTTCCATTTCGCTTCATGATTTTGACAGGGCATCTGCTTTCTCATTTCCCATGATTCCACAGTGTGATGGAATCCACTGAAGGGTGATATATTTTTGGATATGTCTTAGCTCATGTCTGAAGTTGTGCAGAAGGCTTTCATTTCTGTTGCTCTGGATTGATTCCAGTAGGGATCTGCAATCTGTGAATATAGCTATCTTCTTTGGTTTTGGCAGTCCTGGTTCGGTGAAGACTTTCAGTGCTTGATAGAGTACAACTGCTTCTGCTCTAAAGTTAGAGTATTTCCCGGTTGGAAGAGCTTTTGGTATTGTCTTCCCATCTTTGAATCTTATAAAATTTCCACCTCCTCCATTCCTTACTGTTCCCACTGCCAATCTATCTGTGTAGACATGTGTCTATTTCTATCATCTCTAGTGTCAATGCTTTTAGTTAAGTCTGATATTCCTTATTAATTATTCCAGGAACCTGTGTTATTATGGAGACATTTTGAAGACTATTACCCGGCTCTTCAAAATCTGTGTTTCAATTTCATTTGGGAGGTTTGTGAGGATATCTTTATGTTGTTGATGGAGATGTGACAGAAGCTGGTTCTCTTTAGCCTGCATTAAACTCACCAAATTTGGAGTGGAACATCAGTTCATGTTGTTGGAAAACAACTTGGAGGCAGAAATCACAGGCCAGCCTTTCTGACTGTAGATAGTGAATATATTTAAGATAGCAGCACTCTCTCTAGGTGAAACTAAAAGATGGCAAACTGGACAATGTATCAACACTACACCAGTGTACTAGTAACCAGAGATTTAACTACAGATAAAGATATCAATAAGATAGTCAATGAATTCTATAGATATGTATTACAGGCTGCTCATAAAACCATCCCTAGTGGAGCCCGTAAAGACTACAAACCTTACTGGAGTAGTGAACTATAAATACTGCAAAATGAAGTTGAAACAACTCAAAGCAGTCAGGGACAAGACCATGTCAAGAGCACCACAATAAATATCAACAAGCTAAGGCCAAATTTCAGAGAGCCAAGCTACAAGCCAGGTGGAGCAGCTGGAAAGAGAAAGCAGAATCGCTGAATCTTGAGAATGATGCCTGGAAACTGTGAAAGTTGGTAAAACAACTAAATGTTAAGGGTACTGGGAGAAATTGAAAGGTCACATTACAAAAAGATGGAAACATCCTCAAGGAAAAACAGGCAGCTGACTACTTTGCAGGCTCATTTGCTGAAGATAACCACATCGAAATTAGTCCAGAGAAACAACAGAAAAAAACAGTAGGAAGAAAATATTGAACAAGATGGAACTATATCTGAGGTCATGGAGACACAAATCACACTCAGAAAACTGGAGCAAGCAGTATCTAAACTAAAAATGAAGAAGTCACCTGGTGCTGATTGAGTATCCAATGAAATGGACATGGATACAAATGCAAACAGTGGAGAGAATGCCAAATGAAGAAATAAATGTTTAGAAAAATATGAAAACATAATAAGATGAATGTGTGCAAGATAGACTGAACTTACCGTGACACTTCCAATACAAGTCCATGCTTACAAGCAGCCAGAAGTCCATCATCTGAAATGAATACCATGACAATTTGTATCATCAAAATAAACATTACAAATTTCTCTTCTTGAGTAATGAATTTCGGTGAAATAAACTGTCAACAAAAGTTCTAAAGTAATGTGATAATGAACAATAATATTGATATTTTGGTTGGTTCTGTGGTAACCTGATATCCTAGAAGCAAATAATTCAGCATGGACCTTATTGTGTAGTTTAAATGCATTATCCAACTCAGACTTCTTATCAATAAAATTAAGATCTATAAAATGTGCAAACAATCATGACTAAGCCCATGTTTTCACCGACCCAACAGAACACATTGTACAAGGGATGTTGTGATCACTATTGTCCTATTATAAGAGAGATGCATCTCATCTTCAGCATGAGGACAGGATACAGCAGACTAAACTGCCACTTAAATAAACTAAGACTAGTTCCATCCCCTGTGTCCATGTGAGCAAGCAGCACAGACTACCGTAGAACATATCCTATAAGACTGTACTACACTAAACCAGTTTAGGAAGGAATAGTTTAGTCAACATAGACAAATATCCACAGAAAGATGTATGGGAGCTCTGAGCAGCTTTCAAATATAGCAGTACTGATTAAGACAACCAGACTTGCTGTGTAGACATATTACAGTGCAAATGAGAAGAAGAGGAGAGACACATCAGGAGTTTGAGAACTCATTGCTCTGAACCTTGACAGAGTCCACCCTTAGCTCCTGGAGGACCCTCTCAACCATCCACTAGATCCAAGAGACGGCAGATGCAAACTACAGAAAGAAACAAAGAAGAAAAAGCGACTACAGTGTTTCATGCCTAATGAATAGTCAAATGCAAATGGAATCTGCAGCATGCATTTTTACTGAAATTTCATTGCCTAAACAATACCAGTATTGGAACACATCAAAAGACGACAGATGAAGTGGTTTTCACATGCTTCCAGATTACCAACAGATAGCATGCCACAAATGGCCATGACACTTAGACATAATGGCTATAAAGCCAGAGACAGACCGTGTAAAGATGAATCACAAAAATCAAAGAAACCACAGGAACAAGAAACAGTACACAAGAAGGACATCTCCAGATAACTCTTCCACTCCTGACGCCGCAAGGCAAACAAGGGCCACAGCGTATAGATAGATTTCATTGACTATAAACAGATTGAGCCATCTCAGAATCATTGTATTAAACTCTCTTAGACTGGCATTACCTACGAATCTTAATTATGCCTGTGCACAGCATCGATGGAGCCTATTGAATAGACTTATATTCAATAAATAATTAATATCATATAAAGTTTAACCGTACGACTCTACAGGCGCAATACTTCACCAATGAATATACGTTACTGTTACTAGGACTTGTAGAAGAAACGATGCAACTGATTGATGAGTACAGAACTTCATGAAGTAAAGCTTAAATGACGCAGAATTCCCACCACACAAAGCTAGGATACATCACAGTCTAAAGGTCAAATTCCTTTACACATTATGGCTGTAAGAAAGGAGAAAGCCAGCTGATTTTGTCCACCAATTTCAAAATTAACTTTGTCCATTTTCTACACCATATTTTATTATAAAAAATAGAGTACCTCGTATCATGGTAAGTGATCGTCATGGAAAGTAATATCTACGTTTTAATTATATTTTTGCATTTTAGTTGTTATATTATAAAGAATGTTAGTTTATTCATTGAATAACACAAATACAATACCGGGTATATATCAGGGCTATCAAGTATCACATGGAATATTATTACGTTGTATGTAGTTCTAGACCTAGTGTTAGACATAAGGACATTGTATGAAATTTCTTCATGTTTTATTAGTTTGTTCAGTCAATAATATATTAATTTGGATATGAAACAACATATATACAACAGGAATAGGTAATTAGGAGGATTTTATCAATGTTGCCACACATTGCACAAGTAATAGGGTCATCAAGAAATTATATTTGTGATTTTTTAAATGGTATTTTGAGATTTGTCCTCAAATTTTAAACTTCACAGCTTACTTACAACTGTTATATCACACATATAACGACAAATACATGATTATATTCATTATTCACTACTTTATTTACATGTGCAAAAATTATTTTGATATCTTTACAAACAAAAAAATTATCACGTTTACTAAACAAACACTCACCATAAATAACAAAATATTTCCAAAAAGAATCCAGACGCCTGGGAAAAATTGTGTAATTTTAATTCAGAGTCTGACGCATTCTCTGTTTAAGTCATAACTCTGACCTTTGTTCTAGTTTTGAGGTATTACCTAACCTTTGCAGTGTCATTTGGCATGCACAGTGTTTGATTGAAGTAAGGTTAAGTTTACAATTAGTATTTAGATTAGGGTTAGGATTAGAATTAATATTTAGAAATTGAGGGACTCTGTCATTGTGGGGGGCTAAAGTTAGAAGTGGTTATTCGAATTTGGGTACTATTAGCATGTGCAGCAGTTGTCATTCTAAAAAATTATCACCTGTGTCGGGAGATGTGATGTTATGGTATCCATCGAATTGATTGGTGTTACACGGGACTCGATGATGTCAACTAGTTAATAATGTGAATAGTGTGCTATTTATAGTACAGTTATGACTTAAATGGAGATTTTACCCAGGGTCCTAAAGGATAAAGTAGCTTTTAAAGAATTATAATTACTTTATGGGTGCATTCTCCGTTCAAGTCATCACTGTGACCTTTGTTCTAGTTTTGAGATATTACCTAACCTTTGTAGTATGATTTGGCATGTGCAGCATTTTATTAAAGTAAGATTAAAATTAGTATTTAGATTACGGTTAGGATTAGAATTAAGACAAATTTTACCTTAGCGGGTCAATTGGAGCTCTCTAAGTGTGTAGCACGCAGAAATAATGAGATAGTTAGTTTGTTCCTTTCGTGCCGCAAGTGACACATAGGGCAGAGGTTTTGGTTCTCCATATGATGCAGTCTGCTGCCTGCAGCTTTAGTTCCTGGATGGTCTTACAGCCTATTACTTCCCCTTCTTTAAGAATGGTGTTTTTAAATCTTCCTCTTTTTCGTTTACCCTCAGGTGACCACATAAGGGCTTGTTGGTTTATTCTGTTTACATCTAGTCATAAAACGTGACCAAGGTATTTCCATCTTCGTTTTCTTATGAGCTTTGAAACATACTCTTGCTTGGTATGTTTTGTCTTAGATCACTATTTGTGATGAAGTCGCTCCATTAAAAATCATTGGAAAAGAACAACATCTGTACAATCTCGTCTGTGTCAAGAGATGAACGTCCCCTCTATAGTGACTTGGCATGCGCATCAGCCAATAGCAGACGAGAATCCATGTCGTCGGCCAGTTGAAAATCAAAATGTAAACAGTGACTGTCAGTCGTGACTATCACTCTATGACTTGAATGACAGTTAATTAATAAATGTACACAGTCCACATTTTAAGTAATTATGATAAATATACTTACCTATCGAATTATTTAATGCACAAAGAACTAAAGCTGCGGCTCCACTAACGATGAATGTGCCGCCAACTCCCACTACTGCTTTGCATGTTCTTGTAATTTTATGAACTGACAACGAGTTGGACTTCTGAGACAAAATTTTGAAATATCGTGATTTTTTAGAGTTTTCTATGCGATGTAATATTGAATACCATCTTGACTGAACTGTCTCTGAATGATGTAAATGAACATTAATAATATTAAGATGTTTCTTAGGCTCTGGTAAATATTTTCTCAATGTCAAACGCAGATGCCTAGTCAACCTAACGGCCATATTGTTTATATCTTCTAGATTATGGGTGTCGTAAATAACTGCAATAAGTGATTGTTTTCTATTTTCCCATAACTACACCATAATCTCCATAATACTGTTTAATGGCCCTGTTTGGCATACCCCCTGTTTAATTTGTTCTTTTTAATTTGCACTATCGTTTTTTTTAAAATATAAACAAATAAAAAATGTCGTAAAATATACTAAAACATACAGTTTCGGACGTTCACGTGACATTAACTCTAAATTAGTCTGTGTCACATGATCATAGCTATAGTAGTGTTTATATTTGCCTAATCAGCATGGGGCCACTAAGGCCGTGTGTTCTTATCAGTTTGTTTTACGAAGCCTATAGTTTCAGACACATTCGAAGCAAATAAAGTAGGCCGAACGCTGGTGTACGAGAAGGTTGAGACAAGAAAGTAATATCTTTGTCTGTAAACGTGTTTAAGTTTAACGCCTGTGTTTCGATTCATGGCATATGATAAAATAAACAATAAAGTTTAGGCACCAAATAAAAAAGTAGTACAAGTAAAGTAGGAGTCGAAATCGCGTCAATTCAATAATTGTGTAATTCATTGATTGAATCAATTTATTGCATTGTTGTAATATAACTACTATTAGTTTTTTTAGGCCAGTATATAATGTAATTATTAGTATGCCCTAGTATTGCCAAACAGGACGATGATAGAAAGTGAACAAACAGGTCTTAGTTTAAACATAAAAAAGACAGACAATGATAATATCAGGAAATAGTACCCCACCAAATAGTAAAATAGTATTAAATGAGAAAAACTTAAAGCAGGTGAATAGTTTCAAATATTTAGGAACATTAATAACTTCAGATGGCAAATGCAAGACCGAGCAGAATAGGACAAACAAAAGCAGCATTCCATAAAATGAAAAATATCCTGTGCAACAAGTCCATATAGATGGATACTAGAAAATGTCTTCAAATAATACATTGGACAAGTGCTACTCTGTGGAAGTGAAACATGGACAATAAATAAGACATCACAAAAATCATTGGAGGTAGTGGAAATGTGGTTTATTCAAAGAATGTTACGCATTCCTTGGACAGCAAAGATTACTAATGAAGAATGACTTAGAAGGATGGATGTGAAAAGATGCATTATTGATAATATAAGAAAAAGACAGTCAAAATTTCTTTGGCACATAATGAGAAGAGGAGGCATTGAGAATATAGTGACAACAGGAAAGATTGAAGGAAAAAGATCAAGGGGAAGACAGAGAGAAAAGATATTGAGCAGTTTGACTAAATGGCTTTGATTGACGATACAAACGGAGATGATGACATATATGATAGATCAATGTACATGGAGAAATATGGACGCCATTCAGCATGGCACTTGATGATGCTGATAATGATTGCCTAACAATAATAATTTTATTAATAATAATATTATAATTAACTAAGCAGGCCATTCATTCCCCTACTTACTAGCTATAATATACAATATATAATGATCCACCTGTCCGCAGTACATTGTTAGCCACAAATAAATAGACTAAATGCTCGGCTAAATATTTTGGCACAAGTAAAGCACATGTTGACATATTTTAGTAACTAATGTATTAACAAATGTGCATTTTTAAGACAATATTCACTACATAATTGATAAATTTGCTTATAATTTACATTAAAAGGGTGATAAAAGTTTAAATACTTTATATTGTTTAGGCTTACATTTTCTTTAGTATAGACCTAATCATGTTGATGTCTTCATATATGTTTTGCTATTTTTTGGTGAGCATAAATGGTGCTATCTTTCTTAACAAAACTGCGATACTTTGCACTTTTCAACCAAGCACATTAAATTTGCTTTCCTAACCCACCACTGTTTTCTATCTGACACTAATTATGCTTAGTCTACATGCTACAATTCTATAAAATGCTATCTCTTTCAAAGATTAGCCCTGGATAAGGAAGCACTCTCAGTAGATTGGGATCACTTGACTCTGCTTGAAGATGTTCATCAACTATGTAAATGTTATGTAACTATATAAATGAACATTGTTATCCAAGTTTGAGTTTCAATATTTTGTAGTGATGTGATTGCAATATGGATGGGATATGTGAAATCATTATTTTTCATAATCCCTAACCGTGGAAGTATGCAATGCCTTGGAGGAAAGCTTAATGCTCAAAATGGTTTTTGTAATGAGATATGGTTCACACCTTCTGATGTTTGTGTCAAATCTTAACTCTGGCAACCAAACATTAGAGAGAAAAATATGCCCTACTATTGTTATTCATGCTTTAGTAAATCAAAACTTGTAATGTATTGTTTTCATTAATTATATTTAACTTTTTTTTAAATTTAACTTTACTTGCAGAGAATATATTAGTCATCAATATGAGGCTTATCATCCATGACAACTATGACCAGGTTTCAGAGTGGGCTGCTAAGTATGTTAAAAAGAAGATACTTGAATATCAGCCAGACCAAAATAAATATTTTACTCTTGGTCTTCCAACTGGTAAGTCTATACATGAGAAAAATGTTGTACACTTATCTAAATCTAATGAATAATTAATATAAATTGATAATAGATGGGACTGCATTATGATATAGACATTTTTATCTCTATCTATCAGGCACCTGCGTGTCAAGGACAAATTTGAAATTGATTTTTCTCAGATTATTCTGCTTCGCAGACTCCAACCACTGTCTGCATGCTCATCCATTCTCAATCTTTATCAGCATGCTCACTGAGAAAGCATACATAAATGTAGATTTGAGGTTCTAACTATACCATTGGCCTGGTTACTGCCATAATTTCCATGGTGATGTTATTTTTGATTGTAGAAAATGCACAGCTATCTTCACTCATATTTCTCTTTGCAACCTGTGCTGTGAACACCAATGAACTGCACACATTCTGAACAACAGAACCATCTGTATAATATGAGTACTTTACTGGTGGGACAAAGTACCAGACTACGAGGTCTTGGAAAAATCAACCTCAATAAGCATCCACACAATACTTATGAAGGCGCAGGCACGCTGGGCAGGCCATCATGTGCGTATGGAGAACTCGGCGTTTGCCAAAACAAATATATTATGGAGAACTCAAGGCAGGATTTCGAAAAGCTGGTGGACAGAAAAAGCGTTTCAAAGACACGCTCAAGTCATCCTTGAAACATCTTAACATTGACGTAGGCGCTTGGGAGAGCCTCGCTCAGGATAGAACATCATGGCGTTACAGCATTAGAACGGGAGCACTAGCGGCAGAAGAACTCAGACAAGAAACTGCAAGACAGAAGCGGACACGTAGAAAAGAAAAAACATCTCAACCTCACACAGATACCTTCTATTGTTGTCAATTCTGTAAAAGAACATTTTGTGCACACATTGGACTTGCTAGTCATTTAAAAACGCACTATTAACTTTATTATTTTATTATTTATTGTTATTATTATTATGGTTGAGTTTTTGGTCATCGTCGATCACGACGGACGAACATCATGAGTACTTTATCTCCCACAGATGAATTCTTATCAATCAAGGCCTGAACTTCTGCTTCCACCACCAAAGTATTCTGTAGCTGATATGCTCTGTCAAGACTGATGTGTACTGAAAAGGCATTACATAGTTCTACTAGCACTTTATCCAATTCTGCACAAGAAACTATGTCCGCGAGTGGACATGAATAATTACTTCCTCCCAGCTCATCCAAGATTTTCCTCTTTTAAGCTCACCACTTTATTCTCCTAATTTCTTTTTCAAAGGATGATTTATGTAATGTTAACTTGAAGAAAAGCATGCTCTTGGTAGATCCTTGTTCTATCTTCCATGGTTGAAAACTCTTAATAAGTAGTGCATCGTTACTTAGTACATCCAAGTATAACAGTAATGCTACTGTCAATGAAATAACCATTATGGATATTGATGGAAGCATAAAGAGAACTAAAGTTACTATAAACTTTTGCCATGTGGAAGACATCTTTGATAAATATGCCAACATGCTGCAGCATCCTATATTGACAGATGAACATGCTAAGGAAGATAACTCAAAAAGTGAAACTAATAGTTTAAATTGATTGTAATTAGATTTCCGATAACATATGGCTAAAATCCTTAATTTTAATACATTTTAAAATTGAAAAAAAATACAAAAATGACTAAAGCATAAATTTCATGGACGGAAATGTTGAAATATTGTCAAATTTGTAAAATGACTAAATTCTGGTAACACTGAAACACAAACTGGTCTGTTAAAGGCTGTGTCAGATAAAACATATAAATCAAGATAATAAGATACACACAATTATAGGGGTTGTTGTTTATTATCTTCAGCTGCTGAGGTTAACCTTCGTTAGCAGCCATTTCCAAGTTTAAATTTTTAAGGAATCTGAATGTAATTTTTAAATAATATGTGATGTTGTAAAGAATATTTGATTGTTGGATTACACCAATCAGATCTATCATGTCATTAATTATATCACCTGCAAGCACATTGGAGCAAAGCTGGGTTTTTGCAAGGCTGGCAACTTGAATCTGAAGAAGATTGTATTTAAGCCTGATGGGGAAACTTGATAATCTAGTATTATTAGTGACCAGAATAGAAGAAGATAAATTCATGTTCATGTGTGTTTCTGTTTTCATTCTTTATCTTGGATTATGACATTTAGTAAATTGCTAATATATGTGTTTGTCAAGAGTATTATAAAAAGGCTACAAATGATGTAGGGAATTGACTTTATTGTACTCATGTTTCCTAATATGTATAATATTTCTCTCAAGAATGTGGCACAAACACTTGCCGAATACCACTAATAGTACCTAACTTTGTAGTTTTAAATGATAATTTCCCAGACATCTGAAAAAATGCACTTGTAAATATGATGTTATGGTCCTGTATCATACATACATCCTTGTGATACAAGGCAGGAATGACTTGACCACTATGTCATAGACATCCCTAATATAACAATAATATTTACTCCCATGCACTAGAAAAATAATTTAATATAAAATTATAAGCTTAGTCCTCTTATATCTGATTAGAGCATGCATAACCAAAACAATACCAGTATTGGAACACATCAAAACACAACAGATCAAGTGGTTATCACATGCTTTCCGACTACCGATAGATAACATGCCACAAATAGCCATGACACAAAGACATAACAGCTATAAAGCCAGAGGCAGGCCATGTAAAACAGGGCTATTCAATTATATTTACTCGGGGGCCAAAATGTAGGAAATGGGGATCATCACAGGCCAGAGTACCAAATATAGTTATATACATTTAGTTTTTTTAATAACTTTTTCACTGTTTTAGCAATGATCCGTGGGCTACGTACTAGGCCTCAGCGGGCCGGATTTGGCCCACGAGCCGCCATTTGAATAGCCCTGATGTAAAAGAAGGATCACAGAAATAAAAGAAGCCACAGGAGCAAGCTTACAAACAGCACACAAGAACCATCTGCAGAGAACTCTTCCACCCCTGCCGCCGCACGGCAAACAAGGACCAAAACGTATAGATAGAGAGCATGCATATTTGCAGTAGCACATTATTACTAAAATATTGTCATAAATCAGTGGCAAAGAGAATATAAGTTGCTACAGAAAGACTCTGAGAATACCATGCACAGTGAAAAAGGCAAATCAAGTAGTGATAAACACATTCAGTGTTGAAGAGGGTTGGCTCTTAAGCAACATTATAATAAGAAAGCTGAGTTGTTTTTTTCCATATAAAGACACATAACATCATGTAGAAATTAATAGAAGGTATGATTGCTAATAACATGGTTACGGGCCATCCAAGACAGTGGTGAATAAGAGACATCTTAATGTGTTTAAACATGCCCTTCGCTGTGGCAGGTAACTCACCCAGAATCTTCTTTTAGTTCAGAAGATCCGTAAAGAAGACTATATTTTGGAAAGAACATGTCACCTGAAGAAGAGGCTTAGTACTATTTATAAAATTGATACTACAAAATTCTGAATATAGACCCAAAGTATACTTGACTGTTAAACCGATTAGTTTGTGGTCTTAAACTCCTTCTTTCTCACAAAATTTAATAAGTAAATATGCTTCTTTATGATTTTCTTCAACAGGTGGCACACCGTTAGGCATGTACAATAAGCTCATTGAGTATTACAAAGCTGGAAAGTTGTCCTTTAAATATGTCAAGACTTTCAATATGGATGAATATGTTGGTATGTTCTAATGACTAAATCTCAGTTTCATTCTGTCATGTAGGCCCATACTTTTTAATTTTTCTATTTGTGTATATGAAATAACAACTATTTGACACCAAATGACACCAATTTTCTGAAACAAAAATTTAGATTTAAACACCAAAATTACACTATTCAAAATTAATATTATGCCAATGCTGTGCTACCACAGCCAAACATGGATAATGATAGCACATCACAAACATAAATTTGTGACAGCTGAAATTGCATGCTCACACAGAATCCTAGGAATATCACTAAGAGAAGGGGTGAGAAATGAGTACTATTTGAAATGAGGATATTAGACAAAAACCAGCACCACACCAATCTTGGAACATGTTAAGAGACAACAGATCAAATGGTTTGCAGACTACCATCAGACAGCATACAACAGCAAGCTATGCTACACAGATACAGTGAAGACAGAGCTAGAGACCGACCACGAAAATGATGAACCACCAAAATAAAAGAGGCGAAAAATTCCACAATATACTCAGCACACATCTCTCTAATACCCCTGATGCTGAAAGACAACAAAGAGTTTAGTGAATAAATAGATTGAAGCTATTAACACTTTAACCTGATAATTGACTGAAGAACAAAGAAGATTATTGAGGTGTATGGGAAATACAATATGGTTGTTAGGTCTGTATTTTTCTGTGGCTCACCTAGGTATGAGGTGGTGAACATCACTTCAGCGAGTCTGAGAGTCTCTTTGTTCTGGTGCTGATTTCCTGATGTGTCAACCTGGTAGACAATTGTAGTTGAAAAAAATGTCCTGTTAATTGGAAATTCTACCCTATATCACAGGGCAAGAAAGCTAGTAAACTAAGTTAACATTGCTGATATTGTCCATGGTTATAGTTCCCAGTTATGAGGTATTTTAACAAGTTAAAAATGGAAATTATAAAATGCTATATATATTCTATAGTAATGTATGGCTCAGAAACATGGACACTAAATGAACAATTAGAAGACATAATTGATGCCTTTGAGATGTGGGTATATAGAAGAATAGGGAGAACATCATGAAAGGAGAAGAAAACAAATAAAGAGATGCTAAAGACACTTAATATGAAGAAAGAACTACTAAGAGAAATAAAGATCAGGCAAATAAAATATTTTGGACACATTAAAAGACATGACACCTTATTGAAGACCTTACTTGAGGGTAAAGCAAAAGGAAGCTAGCAAGAGGTAGGCAGAGATACAAGTGGGAGAGTAACATCACATGATGGACAGGTTAACAGTCTAGCAGAGTGCACCACCAAGACAAGATACAGGGGATATTGGAGATCCGTTGCAGCCAACCTTCGTTGCTGAGATGGCACTTGATGATGATGATGAGGTATTTTAAATATAGAAGTGATTACCAGAAAAAATATGGGAAATGTAAAAGTAATAGGCATAAATAAAGTAAACAGTTAAGAAAGCATAAATATTTGACATTATATACTCATTTATATACTGATGCTAAATTTATCAATAACAACCATCAGATCTGCCAAGGGATCATCCAGAGAGTTATCACTCTTTTATGTGGAACAACTTTTTAAAACACATTGACATCCTGCCAGAAAATGCACACATCCTGGATGGCAATGCTGAAGACTTAGTTAAGGAATGTGATGACTATGAGAAAGAGATCAAAGCTGCTGGAGGTATCAGGTTATTTATAGGAGGTAATTTACTGTTGCATTTATTTGTGTTAGTGAATTATCTTCTTACGCCCATAACCCAAAATGGGTACCACATTGGATGCATCAACACACAAAGATCTCCGGCGATTTTTATCTTCAGTGATATGAATGAGTGAGAAAAAAATCCTATTCTGTTTTTGATGCTGTCTCTCCATGATTTTCTGTCGTCTACTTCTTCCTTCTTTGACTGTTCCCTGTAGAATGTATCCTTTTTTATAAGGAATCATGTCGGCATATATGTCCAAATCATGCAAGTTTTTATCATTTCACTATTGAAAGTAATGGTTTTTGTGGACCTTTATGCGTGTCTATTTTATTTCTTACATAAACATTTGTCTCATGCTCTTTATAGGAGATGTGCAGAATGCGTCTGTAACATTTGTAATTGAGTCTGTTTCCATCTCTCCATGTTCACAGTGAGTGTCCAACTTTCACAATACAACACAATAGAAAGCACCAGTGAGTTGTAAAGTTTTATCAATGGCTTGACACATCAGATTTAAGTGCAATATGTCTTTCTAAATGCAATTGTTTCATATTAGATAATTATTTATTTTTAAATTAAATGTTTTATAAAAATAATAGTTTGTTAGCAGTAACACTTTTTGAGTGTAATATTCTCCATTATTCTAAGGCATCATCATCATTAAGTGCTGTCTCTGCAACGTAGGTTGGCTGCAACAGATCTCCAACATCCCCTCTCTTGTTTTGGTGGTGCACTCTGCTAGACTGAAAACTGTCCATCTTGTGATGTTACTCTCCCACTTGTATCTCTGTCTACCTCTTGCTCACTTCCCTTTGTCTTTACCCTCAAGTAAGGTCTTCAATAAGGCCTTTTAATCTGTCCAAAATATTTTATTTGCCTGATCTTTATTTACTTATGTACAGTACATAAAATTAACATATAGAATATATTATAATAATAATATATATTTTTGTTTCCAAGTAATAGAATATTTCTACAGACTCTAATCAATCCCACTAATAAATCCTTCAACTTCACAGCCATATTATAAATTCAACTTTAAAATGCTATTTTTTTAAATTTAAAGTTTTACAGTCAGAATACAACTTATCTAAGATAAGGGTTGAAAAAAAACCTATTCAGCAATTCTACAGCCCAGCTTAAGTAGTTCAGCTAAACCCCCTATTTTAGAAATATACTTTAGTCCACAAATCTATATTCAATTATCACTTGTTTTCTTATCACATTATTCATGTTTACCTAGTATTTTTGTATTATTATTGTCTGTGTCAATATTATGGCCACTACACCTTGTCATATGAAGACATCTAAATGAAGTTTCAGAATGTATATCTTGTTACTATTTCAAGCACATATATAACACCGTCTTTGTTCCTGCTGCCTGGTAGTGAAACTTAAGGGATGTCCTTGACAAAGTGGTTACGTTATTTGACTTTTGCTCAAGTGGTCATGTGTTTGATCCCAGGTCATGACATCTTGTTGGCAAGTGGTTTTATTTTCTAGATCCATGTAGATTATCACTTGAAGTTACCAAGTCATTTTCTATGAGTGGTACTCTTGAAAAGCAATGTACTGCATTGATGAGGGGTGTGAAATATGTATAGGGAAACTTGAGTATAATGAAGACAATTCACTACATCTTTAAAATGTGCACTTTTGACTACTTATAAATATTTACCCTTTTTCCTCATTTGACAAATTAGATTTCCATAACTTTCTTTGCAGTAAAAAGGACTGCTTTGTAACAAATAATGTTTGGTTAGGTTTTTCTGTTCATTTTGTAGCAATGTGAGGATAGGGTTCTCCATAACTTTATTACCACTGAACAGATAGTTGTAGTTTAGAGAAATTATGATGTGTTAGTGAGTCATGGTGTGAAGACAAAATGAAATACAGTGAACTTGTGAGTAGATTTCAGAAAACCTATGCAAAAACATGAGTACTATAGTAGTTTTGGACTAGGAAAATACAGATATGGCTAGAAGCAGGTCAAGAGTAATGAACTAAAAAATCAGTATGAATAAGTAGCCTTATTGGACTATCATGGCACTAATTGAAGGATGTAATGTTTGTAATCTTCATATTGACCAGTTAGAATAGTCTTTTGTTGAGAAACCGATATATATTCGAATCCGTGATCATCTTTGCAGTAGAAATGTTCAAGTAATGTGAGTTCCCTGTATAACCGTAATATTTTGCTGTGATGCAGTAGTAACACTTTTAATGTCGGCCAGCAAGTCATCTTACATGCTTCTAGACAGTTTCATTTTGAGCAGAGATGAGCCGAGGTGGAAGTGATGCCAAGTACATATATCAATGTAACTGGTTTAGAAGAAATGGCTGAGAGAGAAACTGAAAACTAAATTTGTCTGACCAACAATTTCTACTGGAAATGTCAGTTATTTGAGGGATAATAGTTTCTAAAAATGAGGTTTTCACATTTCCTATGAGATATTGCCATTCAGTTGATTCGATTTCTGATTTCATGAAATAGAGAGAAGAAATGTTTGCATCAATCTTGTTTTAAGGCAATAATTATCAATGGGCCATCCGAAGATAGATCTCAATTTCAGTAGAGAGAGAGATATTGTCCAAAATCTTGTACTTGCTGTGAGAGGGACTCAAGTTGTGAGAGAAAGAATACTACTTGAGGGATAATTTATATTTTAGACAAGCCCTAATCTTAAAGAACTGGTCGAAATAATTTATGCTGAATCATCATTTTTGTATACAGAATTTACTGCTGTTGAAAGATAGAACTATACTGATCAAGAATCGTAGATACTTCGTAGAATCAACCTGACCTGAACATGTGTGACAGATCAAGACTCTTCTTCACTGACTGGAAACTGCTAAAACTGTAACACTGTTTAAGGCTGACCATTGATTGCACTATCCTTGATTGACAGTTGTTGCTCACTGCCCATATCTTCTTTGCATTTGTTCTCAAACTCCTGCAGATTAGCAGGATGTAGTCCAGAGAACGGAATGCGTTGTGTCATGGTTTACAGCATTGCTGCGATATCTGCGCCTTTCAGCCTGACACATCTGACTTCAGCATGGCTTTGGGTCACTGACCCTATATGGGATGGGACAGCCAACTCCATCCCATAACCTCCTTAGTCACCTTTTACAACATGCATGGAAGATAAACAGTGTTGCTATTCTTTACTCCCCTTTCAGGCCCTGGCAACACACAGGCGACTGCCCATATAACCTGTGTTTTTCCCTTAGGTGAAACAGACAGTGTTGAGTGTACAGAACAGAGACAATTAACGAGCGACTTATGATTTTTTGTAATTAAATTAATTATGTATTAATGACTTGTATAATGATATGTTGGATACTCTAAGGAGATAATTGTCGTGTTATTAATGTTTGGCAACTATGGCATTATATTGTAACTCCTCCTCATCATTGGTCACTTTAATTAAATAAAAGGTATATGTAAACTTAATCACTACCAGTAGTTGGTTGTTTGAGGAGTGCAACTAGAGTATGTTAGTGTTCTCTGTGTAAGAGAAATTGACAGTTATATCTTGACAAAAAATGAATACTACCAAGCATATTCACTATGATAAAAGGAAGTTGACACAATTGGACAGTTTTTGTTTCCAAAAAGAACTGCATAGTCTAAAGACATCAACTACAGATTGCCGCTCCATAACCCCTGTCAGTTTGACATACTACAGATTGCCGCTCCATAACCCCTGTCAGTTTGACATACTACAGATTGCCGCTCCATAACCCCTGTCAGTTTGACATACTACAGATTTCCGCTCCATAACCCCTGTCAGTTTGAAAAGTGAAACATGATCATCTATATTTTACTTAGGAAATTGTTTATCTAAACATTTATTTTTCATTGTTAAACATCAAACGTCTTCAGGTCAAGCTCAGTGATTTTAATTATTTTCATTGCCAGGAATAGGTCCAGATGGTCACATTGCTTTCAATGAGCCAGGTTCAAGTCTTGTGTGTCGCACTAGAGTCAAGACCTTAGCTCAGGAAACTATTCTGGCTAATGCACGCTTCTTTGGAAATGATCTTAATAAGGTTCCAACTAAAGCATTGACTGTTGGTGTTGGCACAGTTATGGATGCAGATGAGGTTAGAAAAAGTATTCTCTGTACATTTAGTCTAAATGTCTAGGTCGCTGTAAGTTGACTTATATTGCCAGCATTATGGACATTATGGTAAGTGGTTTTTACGCATAAGTGCTCAGATATGAGTGATTTACCAGAAACCAGAAAATGTTTGGCTAGTGTTGCATTCAGCACTTACTCCATAGTGATTGTACCATTCATTGAACATCCCAGAATTGAATATACCTGCTGAATTAAACATACCTGCTGAATTAAACATACCTGCTGAATTGAACATACCTGCTGACTGAATGACTCATAGAAGTATTTTCTTACTCCATAGCAATTATGCCATTCTTTAACCTTCACAGAATGTGAGCTCTGGTATCTGAATCACTGAGATCAGAAATTCCAAGAAAGACGAGAACTGCTGATTACATAAAATTAGTAGCCCTACAGTTTTTTATAACATTATTTATTTATTATATCAATTATTTATTATATCAATTCACATTGATTTTCTCATTGATCATGCATATCAAAATATCTTTCATTTTCAAATTGAAGTAATTAATTGCAGAATATTTTATTTTATTATTTAACAAAAAAATTAAATTCCTTATTATATTGTCATTTCATATATAACATTTATCAGGTGGTTGTGGTATAACATACAAAACACGGAGGTCATGGTGACTGGTTTACCAGAACTGTGGCCGTCACTATTTATTTATGGTTGTAAAGCTCTGATATAAACAACTGGGTTAATATCCATGATTTAAAATAGCATACCTCACCATTGAAAATGCAGGTGTTGTAAATATAGTAGGCATTCTGTCATTATATTCAAGGTAATGGTGAGCTTTAGGTATTTTTGCATTTAATTGGTATGCTATAATTGTTGATGAGTTTTGAAGGCACTGTTACCATTACTGACATTAGAATATCTTCCTAAGAGTCTCTAGCAGGAAATAGTTCAGGCACAATTATCTTTGGCAGAATTGTGAAAAACTCTTTTTGTATGCTGTCACAGTGCATATTTTGATGATGACTGCACACACAACATTTAAAAGAATGTAGGATAGGATTAAGTTCCATCTAGATGTTTGCAATGTTAGTTATCAATTTGACTTGAGCTAGAAATTTACTATCCTTATTGAACTTGAGTTTACGATTTCTCGTTTGACACTTGACACACAATTTAGTTGAATGTTCTATATCATCCTTTATATGTATCCCATGAATACTAGATACATCACTTTGATATAGGCTACCCAATGGTGGTTTCTTCCGTAAATCTATATCGTGCCTAAATAATGTTCTTCCTCCATATATTCTGCACAAATCATTCAAACATTGCATGTATATTTAACTGCCATGATCCATATTTCTATTTTGAAATTGGAACTAAAATGAATTTAGGTATTAGGTATGTTGATATGTCCATAGGTGAACAGATCTCCACTTCAGTAAATCTATCAGGGTATAACCGCTGATGGTTCCAGTTATATGTTGGTTCGATGCTCTTTTTTTAAATCTTTGTCAGGTGTTCTCTACAGGCCATGCCCATCCTCCCAATTGGCGCATTCTTGATATTGAATCATGCTCATTAATCTCAAAATTCTCTGATCGTGAAGACTCACAAAGAGCAATGAGTATGTCTGCTCGGTCCATAGGCTGACCATCTGCTGTGGTGGCATGGCTAGCTAATCGGTCAGCCTGTTTTTTTTTCTTCTACGCTCGCGTGTCTGTGGAAAAAGATAAGCGTGAGTTTTCATTTTATTTGCATTAAAATACCTGCATTTTAGCTCTCTCTAATGACTCCACTCATCCCCTATGTACATCACCTGTTTTGACTTTCTGAATCATATTCATTGAGTCACTTAGTATGCACACATGAGAATAGGTTTGTGATTCCAGCCAGTTAAGTGCCTGCATTACAGCGAATTCTTCCATTGCTAGACTGCTTGTTGTTGCGGTAAAGGCACCACTTGCTTCGTGTACTATTCTTCCTTTTGCGTATAGGCATATTGATTAAAATATAACTATTACATATAGTTATATAACTATACATTTAATACTTGATCCTTATTGCATCATGGCGGATACCAGCTGAATAATATTTAGTATAATTTCCAACCGCGATAAAAATTAATAAATTATCATCACACTGAACAAATTAGTGCATGATACAAAACATTAATTTGTTTACAATCTAAGTATGGTCAATGTATAATTTCAATCATAATATATCAAGAAAAACTATATTTATCAATCAAGCAAATTTAAATATTGTTAATAGTACATTAATAGTTTATTTTGGAAATTTATTTCATAAAATACGCTAAAAACTTTGACACTGTAAGAAGTAATTGAAAGTAATGCAACTACTGAATTAACGACAACAAAAATAAAGATTTTACCTGCACAATGTGCACAGTAATCCACAGATAGAATGAATTTTACAATCTTTTATTTGAAATACCTCATTGGTACTGAATAATTAAGTAGAAAGTTTAAACAATTGCTGTAAGGATTTTCAGTTGTACAATTCTCAAGTAAATCCTATATGTTTGTCCAGTGTGTTCACTTAATCGTGACCCAGTAGGTAATTAAACCAAGAGCTGGGCAATGAATATGTAAGGTTCAGTCATTTGTATCACGGCAAATCAAAGTATCACATTTATAACGGGAAGGAATTGTCATGCGATACGAGCTGGTATTTTGCCTGTGGTACTGTGCATTTACCTCTTTGGATGAGATGTTAGGTAGAATGAACCATTCCCCATTGTAGAAAGACATCTTTTCATCCTTAGGTCCCAGACATAATTTCTTTTATATGAGCAGTATTGGGCAAAAGTGACAGTCGAATTAGACTTGGGTTGTTTCGTCCTCATAGCCCCTTTTACCTGCAGCATCACCAGACATATCTGGAATTTAACCTATGCATTTCGCATACACTCACCTCATCTGCCTGTGATAGCCTTCCAATTCATTGCCAAGCATTGTCTGTGTTTCAATTCTTTAGTTGATTATGATATTTCAGATGAGTAGTGTCACAGCCAGAAAACAAATCTCTTTTCATCATCATCATTAAGTGCTGTATCCGCAACGAAGGTTGGCTGCAACATATCTCATGTCTCTTGTCTTGGTGGTGCACTCTGCTAACTGTAGCCTGTCCATCGTGTGATGTTACTCTCCCACTTGTATCTCTGCCTACCTCTTGCTCGCTTCCCTTTGACTTTACCTTCAATAAGGTGTCATGTCTTTTAATGTGTCCAAAATATTTTATTTGCCTGATCTTTATTTCTCTTAGTAGTTCTTTCTTCATATTAAGTGTCTTTAGCACCTCTTTATTTGTTTTCTTCTCTTTCCATGATGTTCTCCCCATTCTTCTATAAACCCATATCTCAAAGGCATTAATTCTGTCTTCTAATTGTTTATTTAGTGTCCATGTTTCTGTGCCATACATTAATATGGAATAGATGTAGCATTTTATAATTCTCATTTTTAACTTGTTTGTAATTTGTTTAGATATTAATAATTTCTTCACGTCATTGAAGGTACTTTTAGCCATTCCTATTCTCCTTTTAACTTCTGTTTCACATCTGCCATCATTTGTGACTATGTGTCCAAGATATTGATACTGTTTTACTTGCTATAGTTTATGTTTACCTCCTAAGAATAAAATCTCTTTTAAGAAAGTACAATGTCACTGCCACATTGGTACTGAACCTAATTTTTTCCTGTATGACCTATGTTGGGCAACAGTGAAAACAGTTAGACTTTGGTTGCTTTGCCCTCAAGGATGAGAATTTGCTGCCAGGAAACTTTGCCCAAAACATCCAGAGTCCTAGTCTCAATACTGCTTTGTTTAGTGAGTTTGAGCAATATGTGCTCCCTAACACTTGTTTGCCTCTTTTCCCTTGTGCAATGTGCATCTCTATTGAATGCTTCTTTTCATACCCAGGAGTACATACTCAAGTTGGCATATCCAATACCTGAAACATGGCTCCTACTTTGAATGAGGGCAGTTGTGGTGAAACTTCTGCTGTTGAACATATCGTTTTTACTATTGTGTGTTCTCAATCATGAACGAGACGTCATTGTCTCTTTAGCTTTACCTTTAAACAATGGTACCCTTTTATGCATGTTGCCTTCTTCAGAGGCATTCAATGAGTACTCTAGATGCTACTATACTTTAGTGACATTAACTCAGATTGAGACATTGACATTAGTCACCCTTCCAATAGCCATGCATTCCAGCTGTCTGAGCTAAAATATCATGAGCCACTGTGTTATGATAGTATTACTGGCTATGTAGGACCAGAAATAATGATTGTCTGATTGCAATAAATTCTCATTCTATCTTTGTCACTACAGCCCTAGATATGATCCCTAATAGGGTTGGTCAGATTATGCCACACAAGCTATGGTATATCTGTTTCCATGGTACACCACAAGGAGCTACTTTTAGGATCCCACTTATCTGCTAACCCTGGGAATCACATGAGAGCAATGTTATAGCATTCGGCTGAGGACAGAAGTGTTTTGAGGACTTTTTGTGCTGATGTCTCCAGTGTGATACTCCTATGACCCTGATGGGTTATGGGTCTTATCATCATCGTTAATGTGAAACCTTTTGCACCCAAGAGTATCTAGAGAATATCACATTCTGGAAAGAATATGTCACATGATTAATTTAAATATATTTATGAATGACATAAGTGTGTCTGCAGATGTATCTTATTCTCGCTCACATTTGTTTATCAATATCTATACAGTAAGCCTGGTTCTCTTGATAACTCGTATAGTATTTGAAAGTTCAACAAGACTCTCATTTAGTTTTTGTGTCATAGTTTCACAAGTACTTCTTCTTTCTGTCCTCATGTACCTTTCGGTGTTGAGGGGAGAGTGAGTGTACTGTCTTTTGCCCTTCTATTTACCTCTTCTGCTGTTATATTTCCGAGTGTCTCTAATACACTATCTAGCCACCTTTTACGAAGGCGTCCAATAGGTCGACTGTTTTTGTATCGTTTGTTAAGGGTTTCTTGGATAGTAATTTGCTCTTTCTGTCTGGTTATGTGGCCGAACCATTAAACTTGTTGTTTCTAAATATATTCTAATGTTGATGTGACCCTAATTGTTTCCTTAGTGTTTCATTCCTGATTTTATCTCTCAAGCTAACTCCAAACATATGTCTCACACATTTCATTTCAGTAGTGTTAATTTTATGTATTGTTCTAGAATCTAATGTCCAAGTTTGACACTGATAACACAATGTTGGTAAGAAAATGGTATTGAAAAGTGCTTTCTTTGTTTCTAGTGTAATATCTTTGTTTCTTAGTAAAGGTGTTAATTGACCAATGACCTGACAGGCCGTATTACATCTTGCATTTATTTCTGTTTCGTGTTTCACAAGTACAGCATATGAAACTCTCTTTTTTTTTTATTGCAGGTACTAATTCTAATTACAGGTGCCCACAAGGCATTTGCTTTGCACAAAGCTATTGAAGAAGGGGTCAATCACATGTGGACAGTCTCTGCCTTCCAACAACATCCACATACAATATTTGTGTGTGATGAAGATGCTACAATGGAACTCAGAGTCAGAACTGTCAAATATTTCAAAGGACTTATGCAAGTGCATAATAAACTTGTTGAATGAAAATTGTTCAATTGATTTAGTTTGAATCTTATATGCCTTGAATTTTTTTTTTTTTAATCTACACAGAGATTTTGTGAAGTTTATTTTGCTTGTTTACCTTGTGATTAAGCAAGTAATATTTTGTGAATGTTTCTTTGTTGGTATCAAATCTTGTGATAATTAAAGAAATATTGAAAATAATATTTTTACTTTATTTATCCATGCATTTGAAAATGAAAATGTTTTGTCTATCACTGACAAATTAGTGGATTTCTTCCCAAAGCAATGACAAACTATGAGAGTATTGTCTAGAGGAATCGGTGTGTCAAGCGAGAAATCACAACCCTGATTTAATTGTGTCCGGGCATGGTTTCAAACCTGGCACGCTGTAACCCGGTGATAGCAAGCAAGCTTACTATCAACTAGGCTACTGCGCTTCTCTTTGGGCAGAAAGAAAATTATAGACAGACAAAATCAAAGACTAGATCTTTCTATTTATTCACACCACTAAAGATAGAAATTGACTGTGTTAATAATTAAATGTTGTACCCTTATGACCCTGAAGGAGTATAGATTTTATGGATATGGATACAAGATATGGATAGTCTTAGCAGGTTATTCAAATAGTATGTTATTCTCGTGAATTGTTTTACTTTTGTATTTGCTTCATAACTTTATTCATGAAATAAATTGTTTATGGACTCTGCTTCAAAAATGTGACATTCCTATATTGCATGCATAATCTCCAAATGTATGTTGTTTGTTAGCTGGAAAATGTTTTCGAAATGTATGGTGTTTGTTAGCTTGAAAATGTTTTCAATAAAATTCAACCAAAGAAATGCATGTCTTTCATTTATAAGTTATTTTTCTCTTGAAAATCAGTAAACTTCATTTGCAGTGATAATATGTGACTGTATTTCAACAGGAAATGATCATGCAAATAACTGCTTACTGCTCTTTTGGGATTGAAAACCCTGAAATATTACAATTTAATGGGTTATATCCCAGATCGCATGCCTACCTTTTTTTTAATTATTTCCCTTAGCTATGTTTATCAGATAATGGGTATTTATTTATTTCAATATTAATTTATTTAGGGTTAAGACTAGGAGACTTGTGTAGGTGGGAACAGACTGGGGTTAGGTTAATGTTAATTTTAAAAGTAAATTTCAGCTGTCTGTAACATAGCCAAGGGAAATAATCAAAAGAGGTAGTAGGCATGAGATCTGGGATAAAACTCATTTAATGTCCTGGTGACCACCCTCCATATCATGACAATTATTTAACATAGACTATACATAATTTATTGTGGTTCTCATCATGTTGATCAATTTAACAGATTTAACCCACAAATATTGTTGAATTACAGCACAGTAAACCTTCCATACACACATGCTGTTCATTCTACTACAAGTTACACACACATTTCATCTGTTTGAATCTACTAGTGGATATTTCAAACAAAATTATCAATTTATTTGATTCAAATTTATCAAAAGCATCGTTTTTATTTTAAATGATGTTTTCCTTTACAGGTGTGTCAAGTGAAAGTATTTCTATAACATATTTGACTGACATAACTTTCCTTGAGCTGTAAACAAATTGAAATTGTTAAGATATATCTTTGCTTTCTTTACTTTCTTTTAATTTACTTTCTTTAGCATTGTTATTAGTTTCATGTTATTACACAAGGTATTCTTCAATACTTAAATTCATTAACAAACTTCTGCTGGTTTGCAGGATGTAGTCCAGAGAATGGAATGTGTTGTGTCATGGTTTATATCTGTACCTTTCTTCCTGATCATATTATTTCTGCATAGCTTTTGGGTCACTTTGACCTATGGGATAAAAAAATCCAATTCCACCCAAAAGCTTATTAGTTGTCTCTTCTGACATGCATAGCAGATCAGAGTGTTGTTATTCTTTGTTCCTCTTTAAGACTTCAGCAACAGGTACAACCCAATGAATTAGCATGCCTTATGAGAGAGACTTATATAAACACATTTCATGCACGTATAAGAACACAATCATTTCACTACAACTTCTTCCCTCTCAGTTCCCAGTGGAACACATGTCTGCAGCTGTCACTCTCCAACAGTTTTTGTGCTGTGCTGTTTTCTTCAACTGTGACCATGCGGTTCAATTGATTTGGTCTCTTTCTCCGCTGTTCTTTTCCTGTCTTTCAACTCTCCTCTTTCCCCATGGTTTCCAATCCAGTGCATGTCTGGTCGTGTTATATATTTTTCTAAAGGCTTGTCCTCATCATCATCTAGTGGAATCTCAACAATGAAGGTTTGTTGTAACATACCTCCAATATTTGCTTATCTTGGTGGTGTTCTCTGCTAGATTTTTATTTTCATTCATTTATTAAATCTATAACACCTTAGAGTTCACCTTGAGGTGAAACTCTGATAACATGAGTACAAAAATCCCACCATACCTCAATTCATAGTTCCTTGTTTAAGTGTGGAAATGTTAATCCTGTCCAGTTTGTAATATTATCAATCCATACTTTCTTTTATCCTCTTTTCCATTCATTCTCAACTATGCCTACAGAATAGTTTTAAAAAGGGAAACATGAGCAAATCAAAAAGTTTGTGACATTTCTCCACTACCATGAGATTCTATTGTTGACACGAAAGAGCATTTATTATGTTTCTCATGCATACATTGGTTTAGTGTTTTGTATAATGAATCCGCAATACTTGTTTGTACCATTTGTTTTCAAAAGCCTGTATTCTCTTTTCCATTTCTGCTGCAATTGTCCAACTCTGACATCTGTACAAATGAATAGATATTATTAAAGATTCATATAGGTTCATTGTCTCTGCTCTACTTATTCTGCACCTTCATATGGTACTCAATGGGATATTGCTGCTAAAGTTGTTTCACATCTAATCTTTCTTTCTTTGCTAGACTATCATGTCCATCTCATGATGTTTCCCTCCCATTTGTATCTTTGTCTACCTCTTGCTCGCCACCCCTCAACTCTACCTTTTAAGTAAGGTCTTCAACAAGATGTCATATCTTTTAATATTGTATGTCCTATCCAACTCTGAAGGAGTTGAAGGAAGACAGAATTTCATGACAAGCCTTCATGTGGACACCAGACAGGTAAAGAAAACAGGGAAGACCAAAAACAATGCTCAGAAGAAGATTTATGAATGAATTAAAATAACAGGCATAAATGCACAAGATCTACAATCCCTGGCAACTGACCGACAGGCATGGAGAACTATGACATCCGCCCTATGTGCCAAACTTGGCAAAAGAGGAACTGACTGACTATCCAAATCTATTTTATGGTGTGTTTTCTTCTACAACTAAAACTCTGACCATCTAATGTAAAGTCACAATGATTTTGAAGTACCACTATAATATATAACAAATTGGTTGCGTAGCCTAATCTCGACTTAGCCATAAACCCAGCATTTTTTGGCTGTAGTGATTTTCTAGGCAATATAAATATGTTCAGTAGTTTTCCCCTGCTTTCTGAACGGTCTGAATGTACAATTGCCTGTGGTGGGATTCGAACCCAGCCTTGGCCATCACAGATGCACTCTGTATCACGCTGCCATAGAGCCGGACAGTATAATATATAGACATTATATTTATTTACAATAAAATTTGATTGCGATGTGAATATTTTTTTAAACCATCAGCTGAAAATTCACTACTTTCTTCACATTTTCAACTGATCTTTCCTTCACCATTCACTACAGCATGACATGCATGTTTTAGATTTATTGTGTCTTTTAGGACATATACAGAGATTGTATTTTATGAATCAAATAAAACTGGCATATATCTGCCCTAAAATAAATAACTGCCTGTGTGTGTAGCAGGAGCCCAAATGGAGAGTACATAATAGCAACACAGTTTAGCATCCATGCATGTCATAAGAGGTGACTAAGGCGGTTTTGGGGTTGAGTTAGCTGTTCCATTCCATATAGGGTCAAATGACCCAGAAGCCGTGCTGAAGTCATGTCAAACCAAAAAGCACAAATATCACAGCTACACTATAAACCATAACACAGTGCATTCCATTCTCCTGACTACATCCTGCTAATTTGCAGGAGTTTGAGAATGAACAAAGAATTTAAATATTCCTTGTATATATGAAATATTTGTCTTTTTCAGCATTCATTCTCAAACTCCCACTTGATCACTCTTGTAGCAAGACAATTGTCCACTAGATTTCCAGCAGGATGCAGTTCAGAGAATGCAAATGCATTGTGTCACTGTTTTATTTGTGCCAATGGCTTGACACATCCATCTTTGGTGGATAGTCAGTGATTTAAAAATGTATATACAAATTTTAATTGGAGATTTGAATGAAAACGAATTCAGTTGAATATAGTTCTCTGTGATTGGACAACCCTTGGTTGCCTATCTCAGTGTTTACCTAAAAGTGTAGAATATGTGGATAAATCTATTCACAAACATAAGACAATCATTAAGAGATTTTCATTGTCAATGTTTGAGTTTTTTTATTTACTTTTGTATATGTTTGACCTTCCCTTACTGTTTTACTGTTTTCCCTTACTGTTCCCTTACCCTTATTAGTAGGCCTACGCCTACTAATCAACTCTTGACAGAATATCCAATATTCATATTATATTTGTTAATTCAACAGTTGGTAATACAAAATATATTTTTGTGTATGTTTTATTTGTTGCAATATAATCTGATACTTAAAAAAACTATGTCACAATATAATCTGATACTTATAAAAACTATGTCACAATATAGTCAAATACTTATAAAAATTATGTCACAATATAATCAAATACTTATAAAAATTATGTCACAATATAATCTAATACTTATAAAAAAAACATGTCAGGTATAGCAGCTCATGGAGTTAAATTTGGATTCTGATCATTCTTATAAATAATTGCTGTTTTGTAAGTATTTCTACCACACTAGCATATCACAGTATTTTCTATTAAATCATAGATATGTGAATGAACTCCCCATGATAAGATAATGAGCAGATGATGTATAGGCCCTATATGTAAGAAGTCTGGCTGAACAATAAATGCAAGCAACTTGAGGAACAAAAAGAAGACGTACAGTCTATAAACAAAAATATGCAATCTTAAAATAATTATGAAGCAGTAAACAAATAGTTTGAAAAAAAGTGATGGTTTAATAATAATGAACAAATAGAAAATAACAAATATTAAGGTCGGTGTATTTAAACGAGTTGTATGATAATGTGTTATAAATGAGTTATATGGTCAGAGATGTGGTTTTATAAAAGAATGTTGAGAACACCATGGACAGATAAAAAGTGTAATGAAGATATCTTGAAAGAAGTTAATTCAAAAAGAAGGCTGCTTACCCGCATCAGAAAGAGACAGTCCACATGTTTTGAACACATGAGAAGAGGGAAGATAGAACACATTGTGACAACAGGCAAATTAAAGAGCAAGAGCGGTAGGGGAAGACCAAGAGATGCTTGACAAACTGGCTCTGTAACATGGGAGAACATCGGTATCAGAAATGATTGACAGCGCATGAAGAAGGCTGTGGAAAGACATGATAACCAACGCCACACTGCATGAACCATTAGAAGATATAATAACAGCAGACCAGAAAAAAATACTCATGACAATGTGAGGGCCCACCAATATTAAAGACATAATTAAAGAGAGCAATACAACATGAATAAAAATAAATTCCCAGGTCTAGATAACACAGATATGACGGCAGTAATAACAGAACTGTGCATACTAGTCGATAACATATAAATAACATGGCACAAATTCAAAAACACCATTCTAGAATGCTCAACAAAACATCGCGGCACTAGATATACGGGAGGAGTGCCGAAGAAGGGAACAGCTTGGTGGAATAATGAAGCCAAAGAAGCAGTGAAAACTAAAGAAAAAGTTTAAAACCTGACTGAGTACACGAACAGAAGACGACTATATAATGTACAGATTAGCAAGATGAGGAAAAATCTTAAATCATATAGTCCTATGGAGAAAACCAAAGCAGACTGTCTAGACCAGTAGACTGTTCTATAAAGCCATAGCAAAAATTAGGATAAGAGACCAACTTTTTCAACCAATAGGATTATAATCTACAGGCAAGACATTCCCATATTCGAGGAAAATAAGATCAGAGAAAGGCGGGAAGAATATTTTAAAGACCTCCTGAACATACCAGAAAATATACATATAATATCAATAAAACCAACATACGAGAATGAAGAAGAACCTGAAATACTAACACAAGAGGTCAGAGAAGTTATAAAGAACAACCCAAAGAATAAATCGGCGGGAATTGATGGAATAACCGCAGACATACAGGTCCGTGGAGAGAATGAAGTAACTTGGTTACTTCACATCTTCAGAAAGAAAGAATTGTACAAACAGATTGGAAAAAAGCAATCATAGTGCCAATTTGGAAGAAAAATGAAACAAGCAAGATTGTGGGACATACAGAGGTATCTCCCAGCTTAGTCATGTCTGTAAAATGTTCGCTAAGATTATTGAGAAAAGAATAAGACCTATTGTGGATCCAGTGCTTAGTCTGGAACAGTTCGTGTTCAGAAAAGGAAGAGGATACACAAATGAAACATTTTCGCTATGACAAATTGATGAAAAGACAATAGGATACAAAAACCAAATGAACATTGCTTTTATAGATCAAGAGAAAGCTTTCGACCAAATAAATAGAGAACTACTCTGGAGTATTCTAGAAAAGTATGGAATAAACGGAACATTATTAAACTGTGTAAGAGCCATATACAAAGATAGTAAAAGTGCAGTTAGAACAAATGCAGGACTTACAAAGTAGTTTTCAGTAACATCAGGAGTTAGACAGGGGTGTGTCTTATCACCATTATTGTTTTATAATTTATATGGATAATATTGCAAAAGCAGCAGAAACGCCACCAGAAGCTTACCAGCAAAATGCCATAATTTAACTACTCTTTTCTGACGATCAGTGCCTACTCCAAAGTTAAAGTGAATAGCTGCAAGATCACATAACCCTACTCAACGAAAGCTGTCTCAATCAAAACATGATGATCAACACAGAAAAAAAAACCGAAATAATGTCTATAGGCAAACGACCCAATGCAATCATAATAAAAATAAATGATTAACTACTGAAACAAGTACAGGAATTTAAATATCTAGGGAGCATTTGTACAGCTGATGGGAGAATGGACGGAGAGCTCGAGGCAAGAATTCAAAAAAGCCATCTACGTAAATTATGAATTTAACCAATTTTTAAACACACATCTATCCCGATGGAAACCAAAAGGCAAAACCATACATTCAATATTCACCCCAACATTATGTTATCAATGTCAGACATGGACACTAACTAAATATCAAGAGAGAAAGCTTACTTCGTGTGAAATGGGATGTCTAAGAAAAGCAGCAAACAGTACAAGAATAGATCATGTGAGAAATTAGGAATTTACAAGAACATCAGTGGTTAAATATATTGAAAAACATATTTAAATGGTTCGGTCATCTAATGAGAATAAACTCTTATTGACCTGCGGCAAGAGAATACAATATGAAAATGGAAACAGCAAGATACAGAGGAAAATCAAGAAGAATGTGGATTGAAGGAATTATCAACACGTAACAGTAATACTGCATATCAAAGACCAAAAGTGCAATATCCCGAAAATTGATAGTCATTCAATCCTGAGATGCCTCACAGTATAAGCAGAGAAAAGACAATAGATATAAAATTTGAGCTGACAATTTTCTGGCCACGTTCATTGACTTCTGGAAGCATTTGTATCATTTTTGAGAATCACCCCCAAAAAATTAGCTTTATTTAATAAACGTTTCCAGTCAATATTTCATTTTATGGACTTATCATCGGTCTGAGTGCAACCTAATTATAAAATGCTACATCTATTCCATATTAATGTATGGCTCAGAAACATGGACACTAAATAAACAATTAGAAGACAAAATTGATGCCTTTGAGATGTGGGTATATAGAAGAATAGGGAGAACATCATGGAAAGAGAAGAAAACAAATAAAGAGGCGCTAAAGACACTTAATATGAAGAAAGAACTACTAAGAGAAATAAAGATCAGGCAAATAAAATACTTTGGACACATTAAAAGACATGACACCATATTGAAGACCTTACTTGAGGGTAAAGTCAAAGGGAAGCGAGCAAGAGGTAGGCAGAGATACAAGTGGGAGAGTAACATTACACGATGGACAGGTTACAGTCTAGCAGAGTGCACCACCAAGACAAGAGACAGGAGATGTTGGAGATACGTTGCAGCCAACCTTCATTGCGGAGACGGCACTTGATGATGATGATGAGTGCAACCTAAAGTGTGAGAAGGAGGCAAATGTCACAAGTAAAAAGTAAAGTAACTCATAGCATTTATTAATGCCGTAGGGGTGGGAGATATTAGAGATCTCACATTTCAGAGGCTCTGCAAATGAGGGCGGTAGCCATCTCCTCTCCCTCTCAATATTTACTTCCCGGATTAATCCTGTATCTTTTTAAGGCTGGGTCGACCCGGGAGCCGTTGCGATCTGAAAAACATTTCCGCCTCAACTGGGGAATGAACCCAGGACCACTCACATGCGAAGCCAGTGCGCTAATGCGGCTCCCAACGTCACAAGAGCCACATATGAAGATCAAATAGCCAGAATGTCAGAAAAGATTTCGAAAATAGATGTTGCCAATGGTAACATATATAAGCTATCTACATATGAGGCAATTATAATTTAGGATATTAACCTATTCCTAAGTGTCTATTTGGTTAGCCTGGCTGTGATAAAGTCCAGTGTGCCACGGTGAAATGTCGCAAATATGCAACCAAGTAAGAAATCGTGATGCAACTATACCATTCTCTGGATTACATCTTGCATACTAGGAGTTTTAGAATGAATGCAGAAGTATATGTTAATATTGTAAAGAAAATTGCAGAAAGCTAAATTTGTCCAGAATAGATCGCAGAAAAATGTATGTACAAACTTTGTTGTGTTTGTGAACGAGACCTAGGCTAAGAGGACAAACTATTCTCAAACAAGATGATCATCTCGTACGAGATAGACGTAGTTTACCAAAGTCCATCTCACTGCCCACCGTTCCTCCGCCTCCCTTCCCCGGTGAACTGTCACACGGAGATATATTGGCTTGTAAATATCAATGCGCAGTGGAGAATAGCTGGCATGACATATAGTTGACACGCTCATTGGATAAAAGTTCCAGTGTCGGGTAACAACCCTAAATAGGAAATGGGTGGCTGCGATAACAGAGCAAATATCAAAACGAACAAAAATAGGTATAAGTGTTACTAAATAAGTTATAAAACAACCTAAGAAACAGTCTTGCATTATATCTTATTTATTTTCACTTCTTCAGAGCACTTTCCCTTCCTTACTTACCACTATCTTCCCCTCACACCTTTCCCCCTGCCATACTGCCCCATCTTTGCTTCCTCTGTCGTCCATTCACTATTGTCCTTCTCCACTTTTCTTTCCTTCTTATCACAAAACCATGTGTGCCTCTATGTAAGATTTGTTTACTGTGATCTTTGTTTGTCCCGGTGAAGGCTTTTTAGTAGAAACGTCGTCTGTCACTGTGTTCGCTGTTAGATTGTTTTACGACTTATTTTGGTAACATCTATATCTATTTTTGTTCATTTTGACACGCTCATGCCTGTCGACGTATTGGAATGCGTCACGGACTATGGAAGTTGACTCAAATCAAAGGTAGTTAAATCTTATCACAAAGTAGTCACTCTCGTCTTCTCTAATAATACGAAATTTCTTGCTGATTACATCAGAGAGAATGCATATAGCCTACTTTGGTTGCTAACCATGCATTTCCTTTATAGATGAATGGATTGATGAACGAATGACAGAGAAAAGATAGATATATAGAAAGACGAACAGATGGACAGTTGAAAGACAGACATATAGATAGAATCATCAGGAAAAGGAGAATGAACTCACTCACACATACCGATAAAGACACAGTGCTACAAACAAAGCACAGTGTGTAAAATAATTTGTTTATAATAAATAAATAATAAGACAACTTGCTCCAGATCAAGTATACAGGCGTACGTTTATGTCTGTGCTCCATCTGTTGGATTATTTTACAGCATAATTAGGGATCTCTTGATTTGTGGTAATTAATCTTCCCGGTAGGATTAAATCGATAAGCTTAAAATGACGTGCTGAAGTATAAGGTTACGAGCACGCGGAACTATCCACAGACATAATAGCTCAAACGTTTGGAATTATAACCTCTAGAAACGTATTTCACCTGGAAGGATTTGTCGGAAGCAATTCTTCTGTTTATCATACGGATTAATATTAAATACCCGGACTGGCTCGGCTACCTAAGCAGAAATATAACCACACGTGATATTTCTCTTCATGTTAAGGGAGAAACGATTTAGAAATGGTGTGCTATCTGGGGGGGGGGGGCATACAGCAAGCTGCAACAGTACCACCGTATAGAGGTAGTAAAGTAAGCCCCATGACAGCAACCTGCCGTCGGGGAGAAAAACAACTTTTCATTTACTAAGCAGCAGCAAATATTCAGGTGGTGTTATCACATTCCCTAACTCATGGATATTTCGGTGGTATTACCACATTCCCCAACTCATGGATATTCAGGTGGTGTTACCACATTCCCTAACTCGTGGATATTTAGGTAGTGTTACCACATTCCCTAACTCATGGATATTTAGGTGGTGTTACCACATTCCCTAACTCGTGGATATTTAGGTAGTGTTACCACATTCCCTAACTCATGGATATTTAGGTGGTGTTACCACATTCCCTAACTCATGGATATTTAGGTGGTGTTACCACATTCCCCAACTCATGGATATTCAGGTGGTGTTACCACATTCCCTAACTCATGGATATTTAGGTGTCGCTACCACATTCCCTAACTCATGGATATTTAGGTGTCGCTACCACATTCCCTAACTCATGGATGTTTAGGTTTCGCTACCACATTCCCTAACTCATGGATATTTAGGTGTCGCTACCACATTCCCTAACTCGTGGATATTTAGGTAGTGTTACCACATTCCCTAACTCATGGATATTTAGGTGGTGTTACCACATTCCCTAACTCATGGATATTTAGGTGGTGTTACCACATTCCCCAACTCATGGATATTCAGGTGGTGTTACCACATTCCCTAACTCATGGATATTTAGGTGTCGCTACCACATTCCCTAACTCATGGATATTTAGGTGTCGCTACCACATTCCCTAACTCATGGATGTTTAGGTTTCGCTACCACATTCCCTAACTCATGGATATTTAGGTGTCGCTACCACATTCCCTAACTCATGGATATTTAGGTGTCGCTACCACATTCCCTAACTCATGGATATTTAGGTGTCGCTACCACATTCCCTAACTCATGGATATTTAGGTGTCGCTACCACATTCCCTAACTCATGGATATTTAGGTGTCGCTACCACATTCCCTAACTCATGGATATTTAGGTGTCGCTACCACATTCCCTAACTCATGGATATTTAGGTGTCGCTACCACATTCCCTAACTCATGGATATTTAGGTGTCGCTACCACATTCCCTAACTCATGGATATTTAGGTGTCGCTACCACATTCCCTAACTCATGGATATTTAGGTGTCGCTACCACATTTCCTAACTCATGGATATTTAGGTGTCGCTACCACATTCCCTAACTCATGGATATTTAGGTGTCGCTACCACATTCCCTAACTCATGGATATTTAGGTGTCGCTACCACATTTCCTAACTCATGGATATTTAGGTGTCGCTACCACATTCCCTAACTCATGGATATTTAGGTGTCGCTACCACATTCCCTAACTCATGGATATTTAGGTGTCGCTACCACATTTCCTAACTCATGGATATTTAGGTGTCGCTACCACATTCACTAACTCATAGATATTTGAGTTAGAAAAAAAGCAGTCTACCAGTAGAAAAACCAATTGCATGAAACAAACAAATACCATCAGGGTTGTAGATATGATTACCTTAAGGAGAGGGTATTATCTAAAAACATATAAATAAAGGTAATTCGTCCGTCCGTTTTCATGTGTAAATATCACTATGTGGCGGGAAATGTGAAATTTTTTTTTACGACAAAGCTTGCTAAGGGGGAAGGTTGTTTTGTGTTGTTGTTTGTTCCTGGTAACTAAGACTCATGTTTAGATTAGCTAAACGTGAGGGAGGGGGGGGGGAGGTTCCAAATATGTAATGATGGCAACTCCGGAATTGAGATTAAGTTAAAACTTGAGATGACTGCCGTGATAAGGTTGAATAGGATTTGGAGTAATCTAACCAGAGCGCTAGTGCTAAATATACTTTTATACAGAAGTGAAAGCTGGACACACAATGCAGATACGGAAAGAATGATTCATGATTTTGAATACATGTGCTACAGACGTTTGTTAAGACACTTAGTTATATAGAACACAAGACAAATGTATTAGTCCTGAAGAATAGTCCTAATAAATAAACGTACAGTCTATCAAGAACCACTTGTGGTAGTGGTGAAAGAGCGTAACGAGACACGACTCACTTTCCAAAATTATTTTGCAAGGAAAGGTCGTGTGTAAAAGGAGAAGAGCTGGTAAACGAAAATCCTAGATTTATTACTTCTAGGAATGGTTTCAGCATAATTTTTCTGCGCTTCTCAGGATGAGGATGTTTCTTTTTTGTATTGATGTCTCCAGTGTGGTACCCCTACAACCGGGTTATGGGCCTTTTTATTATTATTATTATTATTATTATTATTATTATTATGGAGTCTGCCATATAGTTAAACAGAAAATGTAATTGTAATTGGGAAGATTTGTTTTTCACTAAAGTCTTTGGTACCGGAGATTTCACACATAAATTGAGATCTTTTGATTAATTTGTAATATTTTTGTAGTTAAAATTAGTGCAACGTAGGGTCTATGGTCGAGAAGTTAGAGCGTTGGTATGTAAGGATTTTTGTGTGATCAGAATGTGTGTTTCATAGATGTATCATCATTTTTGAATGTGCAGTGCTGGGTTACGTCAGAAAAATGCTTCCCCTTTCGAGGCCAGATAAATGGAACACCTTATATGGAACAAAGCAACAGCTCACGAACACATGAATACATCACACAATGTCATTGAGTCAAAGTGCATGAGCCCATGGACTGCTGAATCAGCAACCGACCATAGATGTATCAAAATAAAATATAGTACCGTCCGATAAATTATACAAAACAAAAAAAAACTTTCGTTACTGCATGTTTTCCTGTGAAGGAGTGCAGGGAGGCTTTCTATGGGCTGTTGAAATAAAGGCCGTTGTGCCATAGCAGACGCTGCGACATGTACAGGAAGGATTTTGATTGTACCTCCGAAAGAAAAAAAACCATGTCACAACCGTGTATTGATCCTGGAACCTGAAGTCTGAAATCGGCGTTCTAACCACACGGCACTGCGCTCCACTTAAAATTATACATGCGTGTTTGAATCCCTATTACTGCCTCACCTGCGATATATATATATATATATATATATATATATATATATATATATATATATATATATATATATATATATATATATATATATATATATATATATATTAGTTGAATGTTAAGAAATTGTCCTCTTGTCTGCATTATTCGAAATCTTAGTTTACTTTTGTACTTTTAATTACTCTGCTGGATTTATGCAATATCTCTTTTTTGCTTGCTGTTTCATAACTGCACTGGAATATAAATGAATGAATTGTGGAACAATTTTGTGCATTCTTCGTAAGCGACGAAATCTAAGGTATGTATGTAATTGTTGTAATTTGCAAAGTTCCGTGATAGTTTCCACACCAAATTCATTTATAGTTGTTGTGTTTATTATGTACGCTGTTATGTTGGCAGAGCCTGCAGCCTTTCCACATTTTATTGATTGTATTGCCTTTTGTACTTCTGCTTTCAGTATTGTTAGTCCATCATTGTTGTGTCTTGTTGATTTTCTGCTCCATTGGTCATCAAACAGTTCCGCCACACATGCCCTTCTGTTAAGTACTTCTGTTTTATGAAATATACATTTGTTTTCATTTTTTTATCTTTAATGCAGCTAGCCCCCATTTATATGATTTTTCTAATTGACATTGGATATTAAATTTGAAAACAATTAAATGGACCAATGCAGGGCTTTGGTGGATTTAAATTCAGTAGCAATTTTATAGGTGCTCAGATCTTCAAATGTAACTCGTGAGGTGGAAGTCCTGCAACATACAATGAATGTAAAAATTCCATGGGGTAGTTGACAACTTTGTTGTCACCTGTAACTATGTAAATTGATTTGAAGATATATGGATTGCCAGAAATATAATTTAGAAGGTGTTTGCTGATAGAAGTTGTGTTATTGGTATCTCGGTTGAGTTTATATACCATTAGATGACCGAACCATTGCATTTGCTGGCCTCCGATATGTTCAAGAAATGTCATTATATCTACTATTTATTTCGCAGAATTAGTTTTTAAGAGGGTAGGTGCAATCAAATTAAGTAAAGTTGTGCTCCACTTAAAGAATGGAAAAATCATATTGTTAATTGTCAACGTGTAACTAAAATGAACTTTCATTACTGCTTGTTTTCCTGTTATTGAGTGCAGGGAGGCTTTTTGGCTGGGGAAATGATGGCCACTTTGCCATGGATGTTGCCGCGACTTGTATATGAAGACGTTTTTACTCCATCTCTGAAAGACAAAAATCCTTGTCCCAACCGTGAATTAAACCCGGAACTTCAGGGATATGAGAACAGCGTTCATATATTTCATATATTCTTGTTTTCTTTGATTATTTTATTTCTGTAATCCATCTTAGACATGGATTGCCCTTGGATTTATACATATGGTGTCTGTATATAAATGCTTTTTGAGAGGTACTGTCTGATGATACTCTGGAAGCATGTGAGAAACACTTAATTTGTTGTCTTCTGACGTAATCCAGGATTGGCATTGTGTTTGTTAGTCTTCTGATGTTTTCATTTCTGATGCTGTATCTTATTGTTACACTGAGAATTCTATGTAGACACGTCAATTTTTCTGTAGCAAATTTTCTTTTGTCTTTTGTTAGTGTCCGTGTTTGACATTGGTAGCATAATGATGGTCGTTTTATATGGTGCAGTTTTGGTGTTCATATTCACATGTTTGTTTTTAAAAATAGGAGACATATGCCGTAAGATCTGGTATGATGCTGTGCAGCATCTATTTTGGATTTTATTTTTTGTCCATTTAATGATATAATGCTTCCAAGACAAGATAAGTGAATGTGTTCACCTGTTTTAAGTTGTTGGTCATCGATAAAAATAGTAGTGTGTTTTTATGTTTTTGCGATTGACACTACCTAGGTTTTTTTCTGTTGTTATATTCATGATAAAGTCCCTACATTTTGTGTGGAGTCTATTTATATGTTGTTGTAGTTGCTCTTCTGATGCTAATAGTATTGCTTGACCGTCTGTAAAAAGAAGTTTTTTTTAGTGTTTTTTTATGTTGTCTTCTTCATTGGTGTTGGCAATTTTACATATACAATCGATTTACGTAATGAATAGCAATGGAGATAGAACACATCCTTGTCGTACTCCAGAGTATATGTGGAATTTGTCTGAAAGCCATGCACTCGTTCTAATTGCACATTGACTACTTTTATAACTACTCCTGCACAAGTTCATTAGATGCTGTGGAACCCCATATTGTGATAGTATTTTTCATAGTTGTTGTCTGTCTACTCTGTCGAAGACTTTTTCTTGGTCGACAAACGCCGATATACATATCTTAGTTATTTTCATTTGCTTTTTTTTCTGCCAGTCTAAGTATAAAGTTGGCATCTGTACAACTCTTATTCTTACTGAATCCCATTTGAGTGTTGCTACGTTGTGGCTTGATGAATGCTCATAATCTTCTTTCTAGAATTATGTAGGAAATTTTTATAACACATAATCGGTATAACACATTTTGGGAGTAAGAGGAGATCAACGTAAGTATAAATGCTCTGGAACAACTCTCCAAACACCATACTTTTCCATTACGTCTCATTGGTACACGTGAGCCGTTTTCGTGTCTTGTAGAACGATAACTCAAAATAAGTACCTTGTGTCTAGTCCGTGGAGTGTATGTCCTGTGTTTGGTTTAAAGAATAACACAACCACGTGTTTAGTCCTTGGAATTTCATTTCCTGTGTCTGGTGGAAACTCACAATAAGACCATGTTTTTAATTTATGGAGTGCATTTCTTGATTTATGTATTGTTGTTGTGGACGACGGGTGATGCTCTATGCTAAATAGTTAGATAAATATGCCCATTGTGCGACACAGATGTAATAAAAAAGTTGAATGGAGTAAAGAATTGAATTCATTGTACTCTGAACAGAACGATTCACCGCCTGCCGAGAGTATAACTAATATCACGTATGCCCTTAACTCAGTAACCTCAAGTGATAATTCTCTGGGATCTGCCAAGAATATGTGTTTATAAACTTTTCTCTGTAACCGAGATTGTGTAAATGGATGTCTGATACGTGGCTCTCTAGCTGAATTAATGAGGCCTTCATTCGGTACGTTTCTGATTATTGTTACACTTTTCATTGGTCAATATTTATATACATGGAGTAGCCTTGTCTATTTTTGGCAGGTAAATCCATGAATAGGGTAAGGAAGTTTTGCTAATAACTAAAGACACACATAATAACACACACACACATATGATGGTGTGTACGGATGTGTGTGTGTTATTATGTGTGACTTTAGTTATTAGCAAAACTTTATTACCCTATTTCTGGATTTACCTATTGGATTTCAGTTTTGCGCAGAAAGTACATATTATCTATTTTTGGCATCTATTTTTAGCATGTGATTCCAAAGTATATAAATATTGGCCAATGGAAAACACGGGAATAATCAAGAAAATGAACGAATATAGCCAAGGACAACCAATAGATTTCACGCAAATCGGAAACTAATTCATGTTCAAGTTTTAGTTGACAAGTCTCCTTTACTGTCGAAGGCCCCACCTGATATCACACAATAGTTGAAATAAATGTGGAATTGCACCGAGAGCTACCCGATACGGAGATCATTTAGTGCCTTGACAATTTCAACATACATTGAAAGAAAACGAGAGACAACTCATTCACATTGACCTGGAGATTATTTACAAAATGACTCACACTTGCTTATTTGTTCATCAAAATCTCCGATAAAAGTGTGCTCTCGTGTTGTTATTTGGAGAATAATAGCTTCATTGTGTCTAGATCTGAACAGAGGAGAAAGTCCACGGATTACAACTCTAATGCCTCGACATACGCGTTCTTAAATATGGTTCACTAAACACGCTAGATCGGTAGTTCTCAACTTAGGCCACAGAGCAGAGCTAAATTCCCAATAGTGACCACCACTGACGTAACGCTCAAGACCCGACTAGGAAAACAATTGCCAAGAATTGGCATAACCCAGACAGGGGGCCAGGAAGTCAGCTTAAAGTCATTACATGACGGCATGATCAGAGCAGTGCTCCATCCGGTAATTAATAATAAAAAAGCCATAGCTAGCATAAAAAACAGACAAAAGGCTTAACCATCATACTGAGCCACAATGAGATGGCCAGAATAGCCATAAAAAGAATCGAAGAGAGTCACACCAAAAAAATCTCGTTGGCTCACCAAATATATATAATTACGATAGAAATGGATAGGGTTCACCAACAGAATTGAGGTGAAAGGAATCCCTAAAGGGGACACAGAAATACACAGGCTGCTCCAAAAGGAAAATAGAGGAAACACTATAATCTCTATTAACAGTGAGAATAGCCAAAAGAGAAAATCCAACCTTGGTGGTCATTGTGACCGTAAAGGGAGAAGTCCCAAAATGTCTAACCTTTGCAAATAGGAACACAGAAACAGAGGGCCTAATACCTGAACTAACACAATGCTCGCATTGCCAACGACTTAGGCACTCAAGGGCAACATGTGAAAACAAAATTAGTTGCAGCTACTGCGCAGGCCCACAAAAGATAAGAGATCACACACAAGGATCACGAGATCTCAAACTAAAGGACAAAGTAACTCAATCCATAATAAAAGTAACTAATATAAAGTAATTAAAATATTATATAAATAAAATTAATATACCACAAATACTAAAAAAAATTATAAAACCAAAATTGGAGAACATTAGAATAATTTAACATAACTGTAGGAGTGCAGTTCTAAACCTCCCTCCTATGATGGAGAAATACAAGGAAGAAATGGAAATATATGCATTACAAGAAACGAGGCTCAAAAGAGGACAGGGACTTTATTTCCAAGACTACACAGTTCTCCGGAATGACAGAGATAGCAAGGGAGGAGGGGTAACATTTGTAATTCATAATAAATATATTGTAAATTATTGGGAAACAACAATACCTCCAATTTGGAAGAAATTGGAGTAACGATAAAAAGTAAAAATTAATGTATCAAAATACTAAACCTTTACTGTCCTAAAGGACATTTAACAGATGCTGATCTGGCTGAATTAACTAATAAAAGCACAGGCCATACCATTATAGTGGGCGACTTTAATGCGCATCGCTATACATGGGGCAGCCAGAAAAATAGTTTGGCAGGTGAAATACTTGTAGACTATTGGGGACAGAAAAACCTAGTCATTCTAAATGATAGTTCAACAACCAGAGTCAACCCAATTGAGAACGGACAAGACTCTTGTCTAGACTTGAGTATAGTCACGTCTAGACTGTTCTCAACTAGATGGGAAACTCTGGAGGATGCGGGATCAGACCATTTACCAATAAGAATCACTCTAAAAGGTAAAATGGAAATGAACGACATGAACAAACGACCCACATTTAACCTGCTAAAAGCAGACTAGAAAGAGTTCAAAAACTCATTGGGTTGCCTGGGCAGGAAAAAAATATTTTTCACAACGGAAGTGTCTGCAGAATCACTCACCGACGAAATCCTCAAGGTGACACAACAGGTAAAAGGAAGACCAATAAAATTAGAAACCCGGTCCCTTGGTGGACGCAAACCTGTACATAAATGGTAAAACTGAGAGATAGAGCACTAAGAAAGATCAGAAAGAGAAAATCGAAAGAAAATATAGTAAACTACAAAAATATTACGTTACAAACTAACAAAACTATATACAAGGCCAAATAAGCACACTGGAGATCTTTCTGCCAGACATTAAGCTTTAGAACTCCTACAACAGAGATATGGAGAAAGCATAATCGTATTAGCGGTCCCCAAACCCAGAGCAAAGGTTCCCGCTCTAAACGACAACTCAGCCATATCAGATAAAGAAAAAGCAGATGTCCTGGCAGAATATTTCTATTCGGTAAGCGCACGCATAAACATATCCTAACAAGAAACACTCAGAAGGAAATTTCGACTACAAAAATTGAATGTGGAAAGTAAGAACATAGCCCAAGCACAGTACATAAATGCAGATATTATGTACGAGGAAGTAATTACGGCATTGAGCGAAAAATCAAACACAGCGTCTGGTCCAGATATACTCAGTTATGCTATTTTACAACATGTTACAACAAATATCTTAATATTAATAATTCAACTTTTTAATGAAGTGTGGAATACTGGAAATATTACAATTGCATGGAAGACAGCAACAGTGAAACCGATACTAAAGCCAGACAAGAACCCTAAGGAAGTCGTATCATACAGGTCAATATCATTGACATCACACCTAGGCAAAGTACTGGAGACAATAGTTAATAAAAGAATTACCTTCCACCTCAACAAGCACATCTACAGCCCAACCCAAGCAGGTTTCAGAAAAAACAGAAGCACCATCGACCAACTCATACAATTTGAGCACGAGGTGAAAAACGGCTTTGAAAACAATGCCAAAACCCTGGCTATCTTCTTAGACGTAGCACGTGCCTACGATGAATGTTGGAGAGAGGGAGCGCTACATAAAAAAAAGCATCTGGAATACAAGGTAGAGCGTATAAATACATAGAAAATTTCCTTAGCAACAGAAAGTTTCAAGTTCTCAAAATAACGAAATGTAGGAGCCCCAGATTCAAGAAAATGGAATTCCTCAGGGATCTGTAATATCCCCTACAATATTCACCCTCATGGTGAACGATAAAGGGTGGGGTCGGCAATCTATCGCACGCGTGCCACACTTGGCATGCCAAGCAATTTCAAATGACACGCAGACTCTTCACGTTTCCTGTATAAAGTTTATTATAAATCGATTAGCGGGTTTCCTCGCTCATTTCGGCACTCGCCTAACGAGTGAACATTCACAAAATTGTGTCAAACTCAAAGTGACAAAGTATGTTGTAGATATTGAGCAACTGGCAAAGACCATGCAAGTGCAAGGCTCCCATTAATAATAAAAAAAGTTTGTAAAAAAATCTTTCAAGAAACCATATTTCTTTTAATGTTGTTTGCTACTTTACATATTATTGAATATCACTGTATATTAATTAATTAAAATATAAAAATAAAATATATGGTAAAAATAAGAATAGTGGCCTCGACTTGTATAAATTGATATGTAATGTTGGCACTCTGAATAATTTGAAACCTTAAGTTGGCACACAGTTAGCAAAAGGTTGCCGACCCCTGATCTAGGGGACGAATTTATTGATATGAAAACAAGTCTATCACAATTAGCAGACGACGCAGAAATATGGTATGCAGGAAATAATTTAAAATATTTACAATTGTCCGTCTGATTGTCAAAAAGACAGCTGAACTCAGAGACCGAGTGGATGGAGAGGTGGGACTTCAAGATCAATGCAAACAAGTCAGTTGGAATTGTTTTCAACAGAGGAAAGATACATTTAGAAAGGAAAGTGGAAATCAACAGAACCATGAAAAAGTAATATTTACAAAAAAATACTAGATTCCTAGAAATGACGCTAGACCATAGTCTAAGATGGAATAAACATATTAATATCATGGTTAATAGATGCAGAGGTGAGCTCATTATGCTCAGATACATCAGAGGCAGTGGCTTGGGGGGAGGAGGAGGGGGGATACTAAAACTTTGCTCATATTCTATAAAACCTACCTGAGGGACAAGTTTGAATATACGAGCAAAGTATATGAAGACTCCTCCCCGACAAACATGAAAAAGCTGGAGACTATCCAGCATAAAGCCCTGGCTATTATAGCAGGGGTGTCTATAGCTACATCTGTAGAAGCCTTCAGGTGGCATTAGGGATACTACCACTGTCTCTGAGAAGAAAGGAGCTCAGAGTAAATTACTTCTCAAATATCGGAGCGGATACTTCCCACCCGGCTCACGAGTCATTTCGTTATGACCGTATGCCAGGAAATGTGGCACTGGAGGCATTCAGGAACCCAACAAGATGGAGAACCACAGAGGACTTGAGCAAATACCAAAACTTAAGGGAACTGATAGTATCCCAAAAACATAGTTCAGTAATACCCTCCTGGGAACTAATAATACCAGAAACGGACACCGCACTATCAAACTGTATAAAATCAAAACAGTGCAAACAAGAATGTAGAAACATAGCCATTAATCACATAAATCTGCACATACAACAGAGCTTAAAAGTATTCACAGATGGATCCAAAGGAGAGACAGGACCAACAGGAGCCGGAATAGCAATACCAGAATGGCAGTTAAAAAAAAAAGATATAGCATTCCAGAAAATACATCTGTATACACGGCAGAATTAATAGCAATCCTCAAAACGTTAGAATTAGTATCAGAAAACCCTCCGAAAAAAAACAATACTCACGGACTCTATCATCAGTACAAGCATTACAGAACAAACATGATTATATATATATATATATATATATATATATATATATATATATATATATATATATATATATATATATATATATATATATATATATATATATATATATATATATATATATATATATATTATACATGTAATTATAGATTTATATGATAATGTAAACCTTTATGAAAAAAATAAATTTTTAAATATAAAAATATAAATATATATATATATATATATATATATATATATATATATATATATATATATATATATATATATTTAAAAATTATTTTTTCTTTTTCCACAGTCAGTACCATCTAACATCCCGTCGCCGCCAACCAAGTAACAGTCAAGACGACCAGAGAAGACATCGACGTCCCAATAAACAGAACACTAAGCAGCACAATGTCAACACAGCAGATCAAGTACAAGAACCACCAAAGAACACCACACCTTAAAAAGCCCTTTCAGGGCTAATCCAGAATAGACTTTAGCATCACATCAATGGCTCAAGCAGTCACACCATAGTCCCTATAAGGACTGCCGCTAGGAGGCTCAGCAGCGAACCCTGCTGGAGAGCCACATACTAGCACCAACCAGGCAGACAAGCTACAAACACCACAGGTCCCCAAGCGCCTTGATAAAACCAACCTGGACACCAGTCCTAGGTTGAAAGGGCGGGCCTCGACCAAATCAGGTGAAACCCCTACTTAATAAACAAACAAACAATAAGCTGGGGAAGTTGTCATTTGTTTTATATGTTCATATACCCAGATATATAGACAGTGGTGTAAATCAGTAACACCAAAAGATAATGTGGTGGAGTGTTTAGGTAAGGGGTGTATCGTCTAGGTTATTAGGTTCGAACTTTCTTGTCATCAGTATTGTTGTTGATCTAGCTACATACAACCACACACGCAACTGGACCTTTTCCAACATATGTCAACCATAGAACACTAACACTATATCACGTTTGCCATGTTTTTATTTGTGGACCGTCAGGACCTCTTAGTTTGGGCATTGAACATTGGTCTTAGAACCTCATGCCAGTCTTGTATATGAGGTATCGTTGGCGGATGAAAAAAACGTGTAAGTAGCGCTGCACTTACGAATGGCGCTATGTGTATGTATAGTCGATCAATTATCGATATATATTTGCTGTATGTCTAATGGTAAACCAGCTAAAAAGTCAAACTGGGGTGAGATAGGTGCCCCTGGTGTTAGTACTCTTATGGTCCCGTTATCGTCTGGTGTTGGTGGTTTAAGTGATAATGGTGGTACACTGCACTGTTAATAGAGCAGTAGACAGCGACACAGGCGGTGTAATTTCCAAAACTGGTGCTAACGAAGACCCAGCCATAGGTAGGGGTGGAATCGACACCGTTAGTGTTGTAGCTAGCATGGGCCCACAGCCAACACGGTTACTCATTTGTGACTGGTGTGTCTTTACATGCCGCTGTAAAGATGCAACATAAGAATTGTCATTCTTACAAACAAAACAGTTATACCGACGCTTATTTGAATATTGACCAGATGCCGATTCAGATCACGTGGTCTACTAAAGACTTTCTGACATTTTTCACATTGTGTGTTTATAGAACACTTGGACATAATCTGCGGAAGATAAAGCACACTGTGTAAGTAATAAGACAACTAAACACATGCACACAACACACAAAACAACGCCACATAAACCCAAAACCAAAACAAATGCTAATATTCGTAAAGAGAGATAGGAAAAATGTCATACAAGGTGCCACTAGAAACAGACAAACACCCCATATGTAATCATATAAATCGCATGAACTAGACGGAACGTTAGCTACCTAGACATATATGTCAGATATCACTAGATATGGTATAAAAATAACTTCACAATAAAAGCAAATACTATAAAAACAAATAGGTACTACATACAACCAACGCTTGTACTGAACCATACAACCAACATACAACCAACGCTGAAATCATAACGGCTAATTAGACAACAACAGATTTTAGCTTCTCGGCTATTTATTATAACTATGTAACACACTAGAAAACACGTTGGGTGTGAGTAGTTCAAAAACCACGAATTAATGAGACCACTAAGGACTTTCACTGATATTTATTAGCCCTTATGGTCCAAAATAGCAGTTTCACTAACCTAAGCATCATGAAATATTCTATATGCCTATGTAACAGTCATTTTACTAGTCATAAGCGATATTTTATCACACCAAGCAAAAGCAACACTATCACCTCTGATTATCACTATAGCTGCGCGCGCATACAAGTCATCAATTCTACCAATTGTTTGTTAAATCGTCTTGGTTCTGAACACCTCATCAATATAGAACACCCGTAGCATTCTATAAAGTGTTTTTTTGTTCCCACTGAGTTTTAATTTATTTGGATGTTAGTACGGCACATGTTACTATGCATCAAACTGTACACTATGTCGCTTTCGACACTACCACCAATACTTTTAAAACAGGTGGCAATCTTTTCACAACTAACTCCATACAACGTTTTGATCTGCTTATGTTTATGGAGTGCGTTTATTGGCGACACAAAGGCAGCCATTGAATGTCTACAGCATATAAAACACAAAATAAAACATACAGACACCACATATCGATCCTATAGATAACAAAAAACTAGCAACATATTTATGTTCTCGTTATAGGGTTTCTAGCCGCTTCAACTATGTTCGTGACATATTTTCACATTGATAACACAAACCCAGCAGTCACCGTATATGCTCCTGCGAGGTTCAACTAGGTTCTTAACTTGCTCCTCTCGTATGAGCTCTCCGTGATCCCTCATGAGTCATGAGTCTCAATAGTCCCACAGAATCACTCTATGTTCGCAGCCTAAATTTGCAACATATTCGCAGCCTAAATTTGCAACATATTCGCAATAGATTCCCCCTATGTTTTTCACTCGGGTCATTTGAGTCGGTTTTATCTGTCACAGAAGATGCAGAAATGTCAAAGAAATGTCCAGTGAAGACTAAATTACTTGGAATTGTGAAAAAGACACAACATTAAAAGATATTTGATATAGACACACCATCGAGACCAGATTATTGTCGCGAAGATGGGGCTTAGTTCAACCACCACAAGCTGGAAACTAAGACTGGCAAGGTCCTCCTACCGGCATACAGAAGATTTGGTGGTAACCACCAGTTGCAACCAGACCAACCACAATGTTAAATTATATTTCTAGAAAATGATATGAATGTATAGTGAGGTTTTTTTTGGTGACAAAACCTCCACCAACATTTTATATTTACAGTTTCTATATTATTCTATAGTACTTATTATTATTATTATTATTATTATGGTTGAGTTTTGGTCATCGTCGATTACGACGGACGAACATCATATTTACAGTTATATCGTTTTATGTCGTAATGTCCTGTTGTTGAACATTCCCTCGCCCCCTTGGAGTAGCGGGTCATCCAACTTGTAGCATTGTACTTCGTTACAAAACCTAGATCCTGTGACGAGGACTGTCAAGATCTCATCGGTTTGATGCTGCTTGTAGAACTGATACCAAGATACCAACTTGAGGAAGGGAAAATTGAGGTCAAACCATCAGAAACCACCAGATTGTGATGGTTCTACATGTCTTTCCAAATTTGGTAGACATGGTTTGTGTGCCGGCAGACTTGTTGAATTTAAAAACAAAAAAAAGTACATACAAAGTCTTCAAATTGTGACAATGAGGAGGAGAAAATCCAGTTAGAAAATTCACATGGGACATCTTTATGCAAGTCACACTCACAGTAACAGTGCGCCTTTACGAGTTTATCTGCCACGTATGCCTCAATCCTATGAAGACGATGCAGCGCTGTTTTCTTAATATAAATGCTGTCAGTCACAACCCGAACGGCCTCTGTGGGCTTAAATCTGGCCAATATTGAGACGCGGTTGATATGGCGCATATGGTCGTAATGTCACACTTGTCTAAATGGTGTGCTATAATGGTATAATTATAATCTATAATAGTGTACATTAATGGTACACATCTCTAATAGCGCACCTTAATGTTGTACTTCTATAATGGGAATAGTTGCCAGGTGGTTTCCTTCTGAGATGCCCGTACCTTGCGAATATAAAATCGGAGATATGTCCTATGATATCTACAACATTGGCATATACCGAGGGCGTTGGAAACACCTCTACCACATATTACACATGAGCGAGTTTCTGACCCTTTCCCCGGGTTGCGGAGATGCGCCTTACAATAATAACTACTGCAGCTCTTGCCACAGAGTTCTGTTGAGCGGTGGGGAAGCCATTGGCATGTATTCGTACCGCTAATGTCTATATCCAAAATTCTGCGCTCCTCTAATAGGAGTGACAGAAAGTTACACTATCGGTGGGAGCTGACACTGGCATAGAAATACTGCTTAATCTTCAGGAATACCTCTTGGGTTCCGAATGAGTGTAGGGCCGAAGCGGTAGCCTGAGGTTCGCGGGACGCAGGCATGAATCTTTCATGAGGCTGGCAGGAATCTGGCTTGTGGCTAGCGAAAAACTAACCCGAGATTCGTGGGATGCGGGCGCAAATCTTGTCTGAGGCTCGTGGGAGTCGTGTTTGAGAATAGAGGGAATCTGGCTCAGGGCTGGCGGGAATCTGGCCCCAGGCTGGCGGGAATCTATTCCTGGCTGGCGGGAATCTATCCCAGGCTGGCGGGAATCTGGCCCCAGGCTGGCGGGAATCTGGCCCCAGGCTGGCGGGAATCTGGCCCCAGGTTGGCGACGATCTCTACATACATCTGGTTATTCTGCGGTGGACCGCTAGGTCGGCGGACCTCTGGCTGCCCCCTGGTTTAGCCTGGCTGACCCCTGGTCGACCCCACGCTAACCCCTGACCGACCATTAGCCGACCCATGGCTAACGGCTTGACTGACCCCTGAATGGCCCCTAGCCGACCCCTAGCCTACTCTTGCCGACCCCTGGCTAAAGGTGTCGCCCTTCTGTGGCGTGTAGGCGGCCTGGCTAACCCTTGGCTTACGGCCTGGCTGACCACTGACCGACTCCTGGCTGACCTCTGACTAACCCTTGGCCTGGCTAACAGTGCTGTTCGACAGCTACGTCTTTGCATGTCTTGCTGACGGCCTGGCTGACCCCTGGCTAACCCCCCCCCCCCCGCAAAAGCAAATGTTCAACGTAGCACAAATGCGCCGCCGAAGGTTGATATCCAGAGTCCATCTGGAAAGTTCCCCCCCCCCACGGCTCCCTTCAAAAACTGCTGAGCCCCCTGCTGCACTTCATTTCAAATGAATTTATTCTTCTGGATATTGTCTTGTTTAAACTCCAAGTCTCTCATCCATATGTTGCCACTGGGAAAATGCATTATCTTAAAAGCCTTATTTTAGTGTCATTATTACTACTTTGCCACATCTTTCTCATTTGTGTTAGAGTATTGCAATTGCGTGTCTTCTCCTAATCTCGACTGAACAATCTCCATAACTGTTTATTTATATTTGGTCCCAGATATTTGAATTTGTTTACACATTCTAGTTCTATATTGTCTATCTTGATTATCGGTTTGAAATTTGTTTTCCTGTTTCCCATAATTCCATTTTCTGTTCGTTTATCTATAGATTTTGATCTGACTGTATTTGTTGTTGTGATTAGCTGTTTCATCTCCCCCCCCCTCCCCCAGGATGTGTAGTAAGGAGGATTGTGTCCTCTGCATATCTTATTTCTGGAATCTTGCACCCATTATAATGTAATACTATAGGATAAAAAGAATATTTATAAGCAGTGTCTCACATCCATATGATAGCACCGGAGTAACGTATTTAATTCCTGCGTTATTCCGATGCTATCATGTGGATGCGAGAGCTGGAAAAGCTCTTTATCTTAAACAATACTTAGAGAAAGTAAAACAATCAATATCCATACTATTCAAGAACTGTACATAATAGCTTTGAACAGACAGAATTGGAGAGATCTGACCACTGGCAAAAGGAAAATGAATGAATGAGTGTATTAGAAGGGCGATTAGGGACGGGGAGACTTTCTCATGTTGTAAGCAAGGGTCCGATAAAGTTTAGATACAATGGTTTAGATACACTTCATGTGGTTGTAGGATCTTTGCATCTGAACAGATGGTTATGTCGTATTGTATCATATCTAGGCAGTATTTTTTCCACATACATAGTCTTAATTTGTTTCAGTGTTAATATCATTGAATATAGAGGGGCGGAGGGGGGGGGGGGTGGATGTCAAAGCAAGAAAACGTTATTTCAGATTCAGCATCAACTTTATTTTACCACTCTTGTTTTATTTACTACATTCAACAATATTGTATTATCAAAAGTTTGTTTAACATAACAAGATATATTCATACAGCTTTTTAAAAATAAAAAAATATGGACTTAAATTTGATCTATTTCAGAATCATGTATTGTAAAAATATATCTATTTCAGATTCACAATTGATAAAAATTATTTCAGGTGCATACATTCATACTTCTTTCAGATTAACACATTCCTTTTATTTCAGACTCACATATATTTTAACTATTTCAGAACCATATACGCGTATATGTTTCAGATTCACAATTTCTTATAAATATTTATATTCACACATTATTATATATTGAAGATTCAAACATGTTTATATATTTCAGATGTACACATTCTTTTTTTCAGACTCTCATATTTTTAAAACATATTTCGGCTTAATATAATTTCTAATGTATTCTAGATTCACATATTATTATTTATTTAAGACTCAAGTATTTTTATCTATTTCAGATAAATATTTCGGATAAATATTTCAGATAACTATTTCAGATACCTTCTAGACGTATCCTCCGAGTAGAACACAGCAAATATGCACAAGTTACGGTATATTCTTCTCAGCCGTGTATTCTACATGCTTCCCTGCTCCAAGAGGTTCACTTTCATTGTTTCAGTGACAACTATATTAATTATGGTGTGCATGTTTATACCTCTAATCAGAAACACGTTGCTTTACCCTATCTGGCCCAAGCCGTGGAGGGATATTACGACCTTTGAAATCATGTCCATCAAACTATTTCCCCTGAAAGGTCTAGACAATGACGGAATATCCTGTTCTGCGATGAAACCAACGACTGTGAAGAGATCGGATATAGATACAACCAAAGTTATCTTCTATCCGTTTGTACACACAATTGAACTGCGTCACACAGAGCATGAACGTTTTCTACCAACTATAACAAACGGGGAAAAAGTCACCATGCTTCATACTTATCTCGTCGTTGCTGATACATTACAAAAAGCAAATATTGACTTTTTCATGGTGGAAGGTTCACTTCTTGGTGTTCATCGTCATCACGGTATGGTTCCCTGGGATGATGACATAGATATTGCTGTCAGTGTTATTCAACGTAAACTTGTTCGAGGTCTTCTAGGTTGTATTGAAGATTTCGTTCTTGATACTAAGATAGAGGCACACTGGAAGTTTTTCCAGAATACAACTCAGCCTCGATACGGTTTCCCGTTCATAGACATTTTCTTCTACACTGAAGATGAAGATTATGTATCGGCAGTGACTCACTACTTGCTTCAATCAGACATCTTTCCCAAGAAACAAACATTTCCATTAGCAACTGCCAAATATGAAGGTATTATTGTCCCAGTGCCAAAGGACATTGATTACATTATCAGATCTGTGTTTGATTTAGAAATATGTCAGTCTCCAAGTTACAGCCACAAAATGGGGTTCAGTATCGCTTCCAGCAACATGTCCTATATCCACTGTTCATCATTAACTTACATGTATGACATGTTTAACTTGAAGTACTAAAATCATCACCATGTGACAAGATTCTTTCCAGAGCGTGGTCTTCTTTATGGATTCTTTGAACACTCCGCGGTACTGGGCGAGTTGACCTGCCGCAGCTAGAGACATGTTTATACAATCTGATATATCACATCACTGCACCATCACATCAAATTCTGAACAGTGAATAAAATATGTGCACATTTACCTGGACATATTTATTTTCCAGGTAGTGTGATGTTAGTAGATCTTCCGTTTTATCATCAGCAATAACATTAATTGATTAGTATTTTATTTGTGTTGGAGGTAAATCAGCAAAGACACAGAAGAACAGGAGGTAAACATAAACATACAGGGAGAGAAACTACAACAAGTAAAACAGTATCAATATCTTGGACACATAGTCACAAATGATGACAGATGTGAAACAGAAGTTAAAAGGAGAATAGGAATGGCTAAAAGTACCTTCAATGACATGAGGAAATTATTAATATCTAAACAAATTACAAACAAGTTAAAAATGAGAATTATAAAATGCTACATCTATTCCATATTAATGTATGGCTCAGAAACATGGACACTAAATAAACAATTAGAAGACAAAATTGATGCCTTTGAGATGTGGGTATATAGAAGAATAGGGAGAACATCATGGAAAGAGAAGAAAACAAATAAAGAGGTGCTAAAGACACTTAATATGAAGAAAGAACTACTAAGAGAAATAAAGTTCAGGCAAATAAAATACTTTGGACACATTAAAAGACATGACACCCTATTGAAGACCTTACTTGAGGGTAAAGTAAAAGGGAAGCGAGCAAGAGGTAGGCAGAGATACAAGTGGGAGAGTAAAATTACACGATGGACAGGTTACAGTCTAGCATAGTGCACCACCAAGACAAGAGACAGGAGATGTTGGAGATACGTTGCAGCCAACCTTCATTGCGGAGACGGCACTTGATGATGATGATGGAGGTAAGTGTTATGACGTATCAAGAACTGTCAAACGCCATCTTCCTATGTCGTTGGGGTTGCCATTAATTTTCACAATATTGTATCCTCGGATGTGTGTATCATCTACTCTGCTGCATATCTACAATATCAAATTATACATTATCCTCCGTCTATCCCACACATTATCGCTAATTTCATCACACACTTTCTCCAGTTGTAATACAAACTTCATTTGTCAGATACTTTTTCTCTTTGACTACCTCCACTTATTCATTGCCCTTTCCTACTTTTTCCAATTCACATGCTCTGAGAAATATGTCATCCCTCTACTTCTGCCAACCATGACTTTCCGCGCTTGATTCGTTTCCCTTTATCTCTTGGTAAAGCATCCAATGTGGTACCCCTACGACCCTGACGGGTTACGGGTTTATTGATTGATCTAGTCTATGAGTTGATGTAACGGCGGCTGGTCATTTTTTGTTACAATGAGATATGCTGTTACCTTAGCTCACAATCCCCTGATCTTAGCAAATAATACTTCGAATTGTTAGCACAATCACAAGATCTGAGCAGAGAAATGCTTACAGTGATATTCACAATCATAATATCTGAGCAGAGAAATGCTTACAATCATGTACGCAATCATAATATGAGCAGAGAGAATACTTAGAACTGTGGACTCAATCATAATATCTGAGCAGAGAAATATTATAATATAATTTTTGACAAAATATGATCTGAACAGAGAAATATTTAGAATCATGTACACAATCACCAGATCTGAGTAGAGATATTTAAGATAACCCTTGAATTTTGTAACCTGCCGAAGACGATGTGTCAGGCCATTGGCTCATATAAAACTGCGACACAACGTATTTATAATCTCTGGACTACATCTTGCTAGAAATAACGAACGATAGGATAATTGTCTTGATGCAAGAAAGACCCAGTGGAAGTTTGAGAATGAACGCTGAAGAAGAAGAATGCTGTAAAATCAGAGATTATTACAATGTGTCAGTTTCTGGTCACAATAACTGCAGTAACTTGTCTAAATATTTGTTTAAATAAAAAAATTGTCACATTTGTTATAAATATTCTGCCAACTGTTTACGTTCACTAATATTTCTGCAGTGTGAGCCATTTATGCAGATAGTGTGTATCAGTCAGAAAACATCAAAAATTGTGTGTGTATATCTTCACTAGAACAATCGAAAACACTATGTTCAATTCAAACAATACACTTTATGTAATTGTGAAGTTAACTACAACAGAATCAAACACGAATACAGTATTGCAGTGGTATATTTTGCGGTTAGACTTTCAGATAATTTATTTATTCTTTGTATGAAATACATCTGGGAGAAAATATAACCAGTTCCGGAGATTCTTCAGTTGAGATTAAAAGAAGACTCGAAATTGCAACTCAAATTAACACAAATGAGAAAGCCGTGTCAAGGTAGTATTAGTGACATCCAAATAACACTTTTAAGATCATGTATATTCCCAGTGGCAACAGATGGATGTGAGACTTGAACATTAAAAAAGACAACATCCAGAAGAATAAATTCATTTGAAATGAAGTGCTACAGAAAGGTCCTACGTATATCGTGAACAGATAAAAAGAAGTTGACATTTTGAAATTACTGATTTCTGCAGAAATCCAGGCAATTAGTGTGGCAGCTAAAAAACTGATGAACTCCAACTCTGACCTACAGCCTGTGGTATTCCTGACAGATGCAAGGTCAGTGCTTCAAGCTCTCCAGTCTGGAAAACTAACAGACTTGAAAAAACTACTTAGTGAATTGTCTTACCAGTATAGGGTAACCATGCAGTGGATACCCTCTCACTGTGGAATACCAGGAAATGAAAAAGCAGACCAACTGGCTAAGGAAGGTGCTGCCGAAGACCAACCAGATATACCAATCACCTACCATCAGAAAAAAACAGATGATCAAGTCAATAAGAAAGCCACAAACACCAACACAAGATGACTATAATATTATGAACAGACCAGAACAAGTTATAATTCTACGTCTCAGAACAGGACACAACCGACTCCGCAGTCACATGTATACAAAGTTCAAGATTGGTAATACGGCCATGTGTACATGTGGACAGGCAGCATAGAGTGCCAAACATATACTTCAAGAGTGTTCTGAGCATGAAACGCTGAGGCAGATATATTGGCCAGAGGAAACAACACGGGAATCAAAACTCTATGGGACACTGTATGAACTACAAAAGACAGTTTGTTTTATTAAGGAGACAGAATTACAGATATAGACATGTTTCAAGTGAACGAAAGAAGAAGAAGAAATTACTGATACTAAATGAAAGCGAGGCTTCTAAATACCATCATAAGAATGAAGCTACAGCATTTTGGACACTTGAAAGAGACATGATTGTATCGAAAGGCTGATTCTGGAGGGATGGGTGCCAGAAAAGAGATGAAGATGATGACCACGAAGACGATGGACCAGTGACATCGAAAAATGTATGAACATGTTTCTGGCCGATGCAAGTCTGCTTGCCGGGGACAGAGAAGATTTCAGTGCCCATGATAAAGGCAACGTTCTGGAAATAATATGTCACTTGATATATATGAAATAGAAAATACGGTGTTGTAATTATAATAATTCTTACACTAATTTTGAAACGCAAATCTATCCCAATGGACACCAAATGACAAATCATAAACCCAATCTTCATACCAACATTGTGTTATTAATAACGGACATGAACACTAACAAAAGAACAAGAGAGAAAGCTTAGTACGTTTGAAATTGGATATCTAAGAAAAGCAGCAAACAGAACAAGGAGAGATCGTGTGAGGAATGAAGAGATAACTAGAACTGTTGGAACAAAGTCTGTGGTCAAATATATTGAAAAACAGAGACTGAAATTGTTCAGACACTAAATGAGAAATCCTTATTGGCCAGGGCAAGAGCGTACAACATGAAAATGGAAACATCCATACAGAGGAAGACCAAGAAGAGGGTAGATTGAAAGAGTTACCAACGTTCTGAGACGTCACAATGTTACTGTACATCAACGACTAAACATGACATAGCCTGAAAACCGATCATCATTCATTCTTGCGACGTCTTGCAGCAAAAGCAGAGAAAATGTTATAGATAGATATATGAAAATTACACGGAAAACCAGGAAATCTAATTTAGTAAGTCCCCAGAGAAGCTGGAGTAAACAGACAAATCATAATAAAAATTCGACGCAGACAATTAAAATTTGTATGGCACGTCATAGGATGACCAAATCTTGAACATCTAGTAACCACCAGCAGGGCCGGCCCTAACAATTGAGGGGCCCAATGCGAAAAGGATTGCGCGGGGCACAGTCTGGATAGGGAAGAGGATAATAAAATAAATTCTAATATGAATTTATGGGCCTATGGAGTGCGGGGCCCACTGCGGTCGCATAGGTTGCAATGGCCTAAGACCGGCCCTGACCACCAGAAAGGTCAAAGGAAGAAAAGACAGAGGAAGACAAAGAGAGAAATTGCTTGATTGGTTGTCACTGCATCACGAGAGAATGCTATTAAGTGATCTATTAAAAACACACGAAGAAGTGGATAAACATGATCGCTTGCGCTACTTACACACCCATTGACTGATTTCACTGAGAGTGAAAGGAACACAGATAGCAAAAAGAATTTTGTTGGTTATAACATAAAGGAATGGTCAGTACCGAATATTTTCACAACTGGTACTTTGTATGAATAAGGATATGGATGTTCTCCAGATTTTTTGTACTTTAAGAAACAAAACTGGCGTGTTTCTTTATTTACGTGAATTGAATTTGAATACTCACTCACCGAAGATGGATATGTCAAACCATTGTAGCAAATAACACGACGAAGCGACGCATTTCTATTATCTGGACTAATTCCTACTGGAAATCTAGAATGGATCATGGTCCAGCTACAAAAGAAATCCAGCAGGTGTTAGAGAGTGAAAGCTGAAGAAGAAGAATACTAGAAGGAGCTTAGCTCTAGCGAAGTAACAAACTATATACTCCAAGAAACTGGCTCTAGCGAAGTAAGAAACTAAATACTCATTCCATAAAGCTTGGCTCTAGCGAAGTAACAAACTAAACACTCATTCCAAGAAGTTTAGCTCTAGCGAAGTAACAAACTAAATACTCATTCCATAAAGTTTAGCTCTAACGAAGTAACAAACTAAATACTCATTCCAAGAAGTTTAGCTCTAGCGAAGTAACAAACTAAATACTCATTCCAAGAAGTTTAGCTCTAGCGAAGTAACAAACTAAATACTCATTCCATAAAGCGTAGCTCTAGCGAAGTAACAAACTAAATACTCATTCCAAGAAGTTTAGCTCTAACGAAGTAACAAACTAAATACTCATTCCAAGAAGTTTAGCTCTAACGAAGTAACAAACTAAATACTCATTCCAAGAAGTTTAGCTCTAGCGAAGTAACAAACTAAATACTCATTCCAAGAAGTTTAGCTCTAGCGAAGTAACAAACTAAATACTCATTCCAAGAAGTTTAGCTCTAGCGAAGTAACAAACTAAATACTCATTCCATAAAGCGTAGCTCTAGCGAAGTAACAAACTAAATACTCATTCCATAAAGCTTGGCTCTAGCGAAGTAACAAACTAAATTTATCTGATTAGCAGATGGATTCTGAGATGACCTCTTTTTGGTCGCTATATTTACTCTCTGGTTACATTCCAGACAAGTGACATTTGAACAAACTGAATTATTTACAATTGTAAATATATACATCATTATCACTATAACAATCACCATAACAACCACTGTGTCTTCATATTTTGTAAGTTTAACCAGAGATTATGGTCATTACAACAGCTTGGCGCTGTCAGATCAAGTCTGTGATAGTATTTATATGTGTTTGCATTGGTAGTTTATGTATATATGTTGTACGGTAAGACTGATATCCTCATAGACAGATGTATGTATATGTAACATGATAAGATTGATATCTTAAAAAAATAACCCGTCTCTATGACTACTTGTATACACGTAAGTCATCGTCACCTTGGAGATCGTATTGTTCACTGAGTTCTAGTACCTCTGTGATAAGTACCATTGTTTTCACTGTTTTGTTTTGTTTGTTCACTATTTGTTTTGTAAATTCTTGGGGAAGACCTAACGGTTGAATCGTTCAAAATGTCTTGTATTTTGTTATGTGTATAATTTCGTCTAAATATCTCATAATCTGATAGTCTGTTGATAATTGAAAATCTATGAAAGGTTGTGTTCTACGCAAGTACTATTTATGTGACAATATACTTTTTAATAACACATTATATGTACAGAACTGTTAGATCCCAGATTCCCAATATTTTTTGAGTTACAAGCCCATTTTATAAAAGTGACCTGCAACCTCCATACATTTAAAAAAGTATTTCTTAATGTCGTAAAATAAAACACTTAAAAATTGGTTTTTCAGTATAATAGCATTCAATATAATTGTAACTTACAGAATATTAATGCAATGTAACAAGGCAACAAGTTTCAAATTTATATTGAGTTTTCGTTAATGCCAACCTCATAACATTCTTAACATTAACTGTGTCTATTCTCTTTATTTTAAATGAAAAAAAGCTTTTAAACTCCATTCACACCAAGATATGTAGAAGCACATGAGAGTAGCAATCGAGATGCAAGCACATGAAGATGTATTTATAACTGATACTATACTTCTGGCATATCAAAATTGAGTCGGCATTTGTTGGGTTTTTTTTTAATTTTTAAATTATTATTACGAAATAGCATTCCGTCGCAGCGCCAGACAACCGGACTCATAATTAAAGGGTTATATTCGATTTTTAAACACTGTGATATTATTCAAACTGTAAAATGAAAAGTTGCTCACAAATCAATATTTTCTTTCGTCCATGTGTTGCCGGGTCCTGAAAGGGGAACAAAGAATATGAACACTGTTTACCTTCCATATATATGTATGTCATAAGATGCGATTGAGAATGTTTTGGTACGGAGTTGGCAGTCCCATTCCATATAGGGTCAAATGATCAAAATGTCAGGCTGAAGACGGATATGTCAGCCCGAAAAGCGTGGTTAGCGCAACAAAGTTGTAAACCTCGACACAACGCATTCCGAACTCTGGATTGCAATCTGCTAACCTGTAGGGTTATTCGTCTATTCGGCGAATAGTAAGAACCTGCAGGGGTTTGAAAAAGGACGCATAAGATAAAAGTAAGAATATTTTCTTTTAGTTTTCTGCTACACTCTGCTTATCAAGTGATGATGGCGACTTTCTTGATAAAGCATATTAGATTATTGATTTCTTTTGCAGACGCTCATACCCAGACAATATTTTTTTATCGGCTTTTCTTCGTGCCTGTAAATCGCCGTGCTAATACTTCTCCTTCTGGCAGGGCTCAACTTGTTGCATAACTCTACTATTCGTTAATTCTTGTTCGAACTGTATTCCTTTTTTCAATGTGATTCTCTAACTCGTGCTGCATTCAAAGATTTTCGTCTGGCTGCCCATATACGTGGTAACAGTCTTTAAGAATATCTTGGTCCACAGTCACCTTGAAGCCAATGCTTCGGGCCATTTTGATACGATTCGTAGCAGACGCGTGTGGTGTAAAACGTGTGCCTATGTAGAGCAGATTCATTCCGTGAAATTGTCTTCTTCTTCTTCTGAGTTCGTTCTCAAACTCCTGCAGATTAGCAGGATGTAGTCCGGAGAACGGAATGCGCTGTGTCATGGTTTACAGCATTGCTGCGATATCTGCGCCTTTCGGCCTGACACATCCGACTTCAGCATTGCTTTGGGTCACTGACCTTATATGGGATGGGACAGCCAACTCCATCCCATAACCTCCTTAGTCGCCTTTTACGACATGCATGGAAGATAAACAGTGTTGCTATTCTTTGCTCTCCTTTCGGGCCCCGGCAACACACGTGCGGTGTTATTGTCTAAGACCACATTTACTATCGACGATGGTTTTTACGTGTGAATCCCGTAGTACTGTTTACGTCATTAATTGTAAACGTTGTAACGTAAAATATAGGCCCTAGTGGGAAACCGACATAAAATTAAGTGACAGTTCCTGCCAATATCTTCACGCCATTAATCATAGATCTCATACACCTGTTGCTATGCATTTCAGTGGGCAAATCATTTTGGTGTCAGTGGCATCTAGGTCACTGCAATCAAATCTTGCTCCGCTGCTGATGCTGTTGTTGTCGACATCTAAAATGTTGTTGAGTAGTTCTACTCTTGGCATCACACTGTCATTCGTTATACAAGTAATTTTTTAAAGTAGGAAGCCAGGGGACAATTTTTAAAATTGTCCTCTGGCGTCCTACTTAAAAAATTTACTTGTATAAACAATTATTTGAAGCAAAATTGTATTGTCTATATATGTTATCCATGTTTACAAGAAGACCTATCGGCCCTTGTATAACTAATACGGATATTATGTTATGTGTTTGTTGTTACTGAAGATATTTCAATACCTGTACGGGATGTTTGTTGTTGTTGTAATAGTCCTTGTCTCGATTGGTCCGTTCGGGTGACTTTGTGTGCGCGATTTGAATGGCTTGATGAAATCGCATCTTTTCGGAGATGCGGTTAGTCAAGTACTGAAAAACGCGTGTGCAATTGTTGCTAGGCGATTTGGTGCCGTAGAACGGACTGGTTCAATTCCCGTTAGTCTCAAGAATTTTTAAAAATTGTCCTCTGGCTTCCTACTTAAAAAATTTACTTGTATAAACAATTATTTGAAGCAAAATTATATTGTCTATATATGTTATCCATGTTTACAAGAAGACCTATCGGCCCTTGTATAACTAATACGGATATTATGTTATGTGTTTGTTGTTACTGAAGATATTTCAATACCTGTACGGGATGTTTGTTGTTGTTGTAATAGTCCTTGTCTCGATTGGTCCGTTCGGGTGACTTTGTGTGCACGATTTGAATGGCTTGATGAAATCGCATCTTTTTGGAGATGCGGTTAGTCAAGTACTGAAAAACGCGTGTGCAATTGTTGCTAGGCGATTGTCATTCGTTACAAAAGTGCAGGTCTTCTGAAGTTGACTTAGTGATCCATTGAGCCCACACGAATAAATACACCAAGATGATTGTTCTGATAACTATTTGAAAATGGTTTTATATTGCAGTGTGGTACCCTAAAGCCATTTGGTCTTATTACAAATCATTGATTTAGATTGGGTTCTCGTGTGAAAAGGGTTGGGGATCTTATGTATTCATTCCTGATGTTTTGTCATTCCATTTGTTTTCATCCATTGTTTTTATTATTTCATTCTCATTTTCCCGTGCTTTTCATTGTCTTCTCTTATGGCATTAAGTGAAGTATTTGTGTACGTACGTAACTTTGGATTTTTCTGTTGTTAAATATCTGCATTCTGGTATTTGTGATTTTACAGTTATATTTATTATGTTTGTATTAATCTTGAGAAAATCTTTCGGTTGTTGTGTTGATTTAGTCCGTTTTGTATTGTTATCTATATCTTGTTCGTGTCCGTTAGTCTGTTTGTGAACAGTAAAACTAACTCACATGTGTTTCGGTGTAAGTACCTTAATGGTTATACAGTTATACTGCAGTCTCACTTATTGTTTCATCCTTAAAGAAAACTTCTTCGACCCCGTTTGGAGTGGCGAGCCATGAGTTGGGAACCTACCATTGGAATATTGGAAGTGATTATTAATTGTCCTTTTTAATGTGATCATTACTATTACCTGTAATAATTTAGTCATTATCATGCTAGTGACTTTATCATGACATTATTTTTTTTGGTACTTTTTTCATGAAGTCTTTTCAAGCCAAAAATAATGTCTTTTATGATTGGGGGCACAATTTTCAATTTGGCCTGTGAAGTGTCGAAATGTTAGCTCAACCAGTCTTGGCGTGCACAGATATTCATTATAAATTCCTTGATTAGTTTTGATGTAGTGTTTCTCTGTGGTTGAATCTTAAGTACATGAACATTGATTTTCCATAGCTTTACCTATTTAAATGTGTGCTTATTCAGATTCTTATCATACGTTATATCTGCCATACATATGTTTCTTGTTCTCATACGTTATATCTGCCATACATAAGTTTCTTGGTTTCACATGTTATATCTGCCATACATATGTTTCTTGGTTTCACATGTTATATCTGCCATACATATGTTTCTTGTTCTCACACGTTATATCTGCCATACATATGTGTTTTATTGTTTCATAAGCTAAATATGGCATATATGTCTTCAGTATTACAAGTCTTATTGGTAACAAAGTAATTATATGTTAGTGTTTTATAACGCTTCATGCGTTCACCGTGTTAATTTTTATCAGTTTATAATTTTTCACAAAGAAATGTGTATTCTACTCGGTAGCTTCCTGATGGTGTGTCTATCATCACTATTTATCTTGTTTCATGAGGTACGTTATATTGATCGTCACCGTTCTTCTTTTTTTCGTTTTCTAATATAAGGTCACTGTCCATCTTGTTTTCTGCCCGATGGTGTATCAAATATATGGCCACTGTCCATCTTGTTTCCTGCCTGATGTGTCAAATATGTGGATACTGTCCGTTTTGTTTCCTGCCTCAGGGTGTGTCAAATATATAGCCACTGTCCATGTTGTTTCCTGCCTGATGGTGTGTCAAATATGTCGCCACTGTCCATATTGTTTCCTACCTGATGGTGTGTCAAATATATGGCCACTGTCCATGTTATTTCTTGCCCCATGGTGTGTCAAATATGTGGCCACCGTCCATGTTATTTCTTGCCTCATGGTGTGTCAAATATGTGGCCACTCTCCATGTTATTTCCTGCCTCATGGTGTGTCAAATATATGGCCACTGTCCATGTTATTTCCTGCCTCATTATGTGTCAAATATATGGCCACTGTCCATGGTATTTCCTGCCTCATGGTGTGTCAAATATATGGCCACTGTCCACGTTATTTCCTGCCTCATGGTGTGCAAATATATGGCCACTGTCCATGTTATTTCCTGCCTCATGGTGTGTCAAATATATGGCCACTGTCCATGTTATTTCTTGCCTCATGGTGTGTCAAATATATGGCCACTGTCCATGTTATTTCTTGCCTCATGGTGTGTGAAATATATGGCCACTGTCCATGTTATTTCTTGCCTCATGGTGTGTCAAATATATACTGTAGCAACTTAACTTCGTGTATCTTGAGAGTGTGTGGAATCGATCACCAATTTTACTTGTTAATTACCAGTTAGGTTTGAAATGTGTTTTCGCTAGAAATTAGCTTTCGTTGTTGGATTCGAGAAATGATCATTAATCAACGTAGAAATAAATGATCGAAATTGTCAGCAGTCGTGTAAAAGTGAAGATTTTCAAGTGGAGGATTGGAACATATAGGCCTACATTGACATCTCTCTTGTGCAGTCAATAATTAGGCGACTAATTAACTAACAGCTGTGTATTTCTCAATTGTTTTATTTTATGTATCTGTTAATATTACTTCTGGTTATCTAGCATAAAGTATACAGTGGAGGCTGTTAGAAAATATGAGTAGATTGAATGATTTAATACGATATCTGTAATCATGTGACACTGTTACGAATACCACGAGGTTTACACGAGTGTTAAAATTGTTAACCCTCCTACTCCAAACCCCACCCCGCCCTTTAATCTACGAGCCTAATCTATATCATGGCTTTCTTTTAGTAATAATCAAAACTTCTGTTTTTCAAATGTGAAAGCTACTCAGTTCCATACAGAGCCATGGAAGTTCACTCTCAGTGAATTAATGAGAGTTGCGTCTTATACCATACCGAGCCATGGAAGTTCACTCTCAGTGAATTAATGAGAGTTGCGTCTTACAGTTTCGGTCTGGTGTTGAATTTCTTCATATACCTAATGTGTTTCTTTATGCCGACAATTTTTTTTCTCTATACTACTGATAGCTATGTACAAACAGTGAACTTAATCATAATAAACATGGTTAAGCGTAACTGTAAGTCTACTTTACGAAATGGTTAAGTTAAATATAGTATCCTTGTATCAACGAGGTTGTAGGATAGAAATTGAACCGCAACGACTGGTTTACAGATGCATGTTTTATGAGATTTTTGAGGAATATCGTTTAAGATAAGAAATATTAAACTGCTATGAGATATAATCTCGACAACATGTCGTAAACTGCATTAGGTCTGGTGTTCGTGAGAAATCATAGATCACTCAATAAAGGCTCAAAATAGTATGTTGCAGTGTGAATCAAGAAGGTCTTGAGATGAGACACAACTGTCTTTTCCTTATGGTTTTATCTTTTTTCTAATTATCTATAGTCTATTAATCTTTTCAAAGTTTAAAAAACATAACCTTCACTGATCTGGTTATGTCAAGCTGGGCGGTCAAGAGCTGTAGTTTCCCAAGAGATCAATGCTGAAATATTTGAAAGATCTTTTCACATAATATTTCTTCTTCTTCAGAAGTTTATTCTCAAACTCCCGCTGGTTCTCTCTTGTAGCAGAACAACATTCCTGCTAAATTTCCAGCAGGATGTAGTTCGGAGAATGGAAATGCGTTGTCTCGCCGTTTTATTTGTGCCAGTGGCTCGACACATCCGTCTTCGGCGGACATAGTACTTAAATGCCTATTCTGAAATTCGCTTGGAAGATTACCTATACACGGCTCTCCATGGAATCGTGACCAATCGCCAGTAAAAGCCTAGTAACATAAATCTTTTGTTTTTTCATGTTTTCGACCACTGCCGTCATGTCCTATGGTCACTATTTATATACTCTTTGATATCCGCTAACGCAGGCTAACGAAAAGCACAACAATAATCGAAAACATGACCCAAAAGGCTTAATGTTCTATAAATTGCTACTTGATGGCCTACCAACCTGTCGAAGCCAAATTCTTAGTAATAAAAGTCTTGTTATGAATTGCTAAGTGGGCGAAGAGAGGGGGGGGGGGGTACATATTCCACACCACCCGCTTAATTACGGGATTGTGGTAACGGAGTTTTCTAATAGTGTGTCGTCTGGAAACATATGTTATTCCACTGCCGTTATTTCTTGTGGCTTTTGTTGCTGATGGTTACTGATCCAGCGGTCAATGGGCTCATGCCCTTTGACCTAATGCCATTAAATTGCTGGGAAGTCTGTGGATTTTAGACACACCCCGGGACAGAGCCAGAGAATAACTATCACACCTCCAGGAAGGTAGGTTTCAACCTATTCACTGCTCCTAGCCACTGTAGCCAAGATAGGGTTCACTGCGCTCATTCCCCGCCTCCAATTGACTACTGGTTATGCCGAACTTCTCTATTGCTCTAGACATGCAACCAAATGTTCAAGTCAAAAGGATTGTCACGTCCTGAGTCACTGTGCCTCTATGATGGGTCTAAGCCATAAGAAAAAACAGTGCTGTCAGTTTCCTCCTCCCCAGTGCTGCACAGTACATCTCTGGCTCCCTCCCAACCACAGAGGGTGAATACATATATATTCAGGTAACCATGAAACACATTTCAACAACAAAATAAAAGCATAATTATATAGATGACGTGCCATGAACTTCTATAAGAAGATAACCTCAATATAAAGGCATGTCATCCACTAAGGTTTTCTGTTGCACGGGTGGTTTGTCTAGAGGGCCATTGGTGAGACCGACAGACGCAACCATATGCATTTTGTTGCTGATCCGTATGGAAAACTTGCGTCCAGATATTTCTGGGATATTGGACTTTTAAGATTTGAAATGATAAATTTCTTTGACTTGTGTTTCTGCGTGAGTGGTCTTGGAGCTTATGTTTGATATTTCAGATAATATTTGGTACAATTAGATGGTCGCAAGAGCAAGAAAGTTCTACTGCGTCATGGAGTCCCCCAGGGAGGAGTCCTGTCGCCCACACTTTTCTTGGTTTACATCAATGACCTAGTTGCTGAACTACCACACGGGATCAAAGTGGCAATGTATGCTGACGACCTGGTGATCTGGTGCACAGAAGAACATGCGACAGTGGCCACTAAACAAATACAAAGAGCTATCGATGCCCTAACCTTATGGGCTAATAGATGGTGCGTCAGCATTAACACAGATAAGTGCAGCACTACACTTTTTACCCTCTCACCAAAACAAAAAGCCGGTCATATCAAAATAGATGGAGAGCTCTTGAAAGAAGACAAACAACCCACATACCTCGGAGTTACTTTTGATGATAAGCTGACATGGAAGCAGCACATAAACAAAGCAACAACAAAAGCCAGGAGGAAGTTAGCTATCCTGAGAAAACTAAGTGGAACCACATGGGGAGCCAATGGGAATATACTCAATAAAGTTTACCAGCAAGGCATAAGACCACACCTGGAATATGGTTCAGCAGCATGGTGTCCTGCATCAAACACCACATTACAAGATCTAGATAAAGTGCAAAACCAGGCACTTAGAATAATGTTGGGAGCAATGAAATCAACGCCCATAGCAGAGATGCAGAAAATGGGAAGAATGCAAACACTTGGCGAACGCAGAGACACAAAAGTACTAATTCAGGCAAAAAAGTTTCAGTGTATGCCAAGTCATCCAATGAAGGAAAGATTCCAAAATCTAGCAATGGGACGACTGAAAAGAAGCAGCTTTATCCATCAAGCTAAACGTCTCCGCAGACAACTTACAGACATACCTGAAGTTGACAGCCCCTTAAGGCCTGTACCAGAACAAACCCCGTGGAGTGAAAGGCATGGAATGCCAATATACATTCAGACCCATGTGAAAGGAATACTAAGCGAGGACGAACAGAACAGTGTGCAGCGAAGGACAGTCACCCTCAGTTTCCTGGATGAGGAATATCCACAAGATATATGGGTCAGAGTATACACAGATGGGTCAGCACAGAATGCCGTGAGGAATGGAGGTGCAGGTGTATATATAGAATATCCACACAAGCCTAGAGATACAATCAGAACACCGACAGGAAAATTCTGCAATAATTATGATGCAGAAATCCAGGCAATTAGTGTGGCAGCTAAAAAAACTGCTGAACTCCAACTCTGACCTACAGCCTGTGGTATTCCTGACAGATGCAAGGTCAGTGCTTCAAGCTCTCCAGTCTGAAAAACTAATAGACTTGATTAACTACTTAGCGAATTGTCTTACCAGTATAGGGTAACCATGCAGTGGATACCCTCTCACTGTGGAATACCAGGAAATGAAAAAGCAGACCAACTGGCTAAGGAAGGTGCTGCCGAAGACCAACCAGATATACCAATCACCTACCATCAGAAAAAACAGATGATCAAGTCAATAAGAAAGCCACAAACACCAACACAAGATGACTATCATATTATGAACAGACCAGAACAAGTTATAATTCTACGTCTCAGAACAGGACACAACCGACTCCGCAGTCACATGTATACAAAGTTCAAGATTGGCAACACAGCCATGTGTACATGTGGACAGGCAGCACAGAGTGCCAAACATATACTTCAAGAGTGTTCTGAGCATGAAACGCCGAGGCAGACATATTGGCCAGAGGAAACAACACTGGAATCAAAACTCTATGGGACACTGTATGAACTACAAAAGACAGTGAGTTTTATTAAGGAGACAGAATTACAGATATAGACATGTTTCAAGTGAACGAAAGAAGAAGAAGAAGAAAAAGATAATATTTCTGTAGTTTTTTTGGTTGAGTGTCCATAGTTCAGGAGATATAAATGTCATATTCTGATTTCATAAAGGTGGGGGTCAATATCATAACACCCCCTCCCCTCTTTACTACGAGGTTGGACTGTATACAATATATGTTTCATGAGTGAGCCGTGAATTATGACCAATTATTTTAAACTGTGCGTTGTTTTAATTATATATGCGTTAAAATAACTGCGCGGAGGAGCGCGGTAGCCTAGCTGATAGTGAACTTGCTTGTTGTCACCGGGTTACAGTGTGCCAGGTTCGAAACAACGATTTTGAACATTCCGGGTTGTGATTTCACGCTTGATGCGACCACTCCTCCAGTCGACTCAGCTGTAAATGAGTACCTGGCGCATGAGTTAGAAGAGGTAAAGACAGCAAGGAAAGGAGCTGGCCACCCCACCTAATAGTTACTGCGGTTTAGTACATGAAACGTTATCATCATCCATGATGGCAGTATGCTGTCATGTGACCTACCTTTACCTTTATACAAGTGATTTTTAATGAACTGATTAATTATTGATTGCGAGCCAACGTCACTGCACTCGGATAAAACCCCTGTGTGCTCAGTCTCTTCAAGCAAATTGTTATGTGCGTGCGTACTATGTTACATGTGGCCATGATCGGATCCTGTGTAGACATCTCAAAATAATGTAAACACACTTTCATTCGTGACGTTGTTGATTATTTTCCTGATTTTATTTGTTCACTATTTATAAAAAATCAAGCTATTGATAAGCTATATGTGTGTATGTTTGTTTTGTGAAAACACATTTAAAAATAGAGACCAATTGAAATATTTTGCACACTAGCAAGTAATTTAGCATTGGTACGAAATAATGTAGGTTCAGCAACCGATCCCAAGTGGAATCACAACCATGCAACATGTTAGAGATGCATCCAAGTAGCAATCAACCGTTTTGTTCGCCTGTATGGTCAAATTGGCCGAAATGCGGCCACAAGTACTAGACGAACATTAACTTTCATGACAGAATCATCACATTCAAAGATGACCCTATAAATCCACAAGAGCTGGTCAATAGGATACGCGTGACCCGATAAACAATCTATAAGTGGTGTTACGTGTCCACTGGTGACATTTTGCACAAACAGATAACGATGTCGAGCATGTTTTGCAAAGCTGCACACCAAAACATGGATGGTTTGTGTGTATCATACAATATTTCACTGTTGATTGCAAGGTCTGGAAAGCCACACACAATTGGTGAAGAGCTTATTTTCCCTTCAGTCAGTGAAGTTCTGAGCACTGTTTTGCACCAACCATCACATACTATGAATAGGAAAATTCCACTCAGTAATAGTTAAGTTCAACGACGCATAGATGAAATGGCTGAGAATGTGGAAGATACACTGTGCAGCATATTAAAAACAACAGAACTCGCAGTGCAACTGGATGAGTCAACTTTACCAGGCAAAGAATATTTGCTTCTTGTATATGTGCGCTTCATTAAAGATGAACGTTTTTCTAAGAGATGTTATTTGCAAATCTAGCTAATAATAGATACTAGAGGAGAATCTATATTTCGTCTTTTAAAACATTTTTCTCAACGAAAAGAATATTCCGCTCACGAACATATGTGCTTGTGTAACTGATGGGACACCGATAATAACTGGTCGCTATCACGGATGTGTTGCGTACTTGAAAAAGTGCGACTGCTTGAGACGTTTTTATGACTTTTTGGATACTGTTGTGCAGTTTCTTGAAGGCAAGCTTAATTTCCTCAGCATTGAACTTAAAGAGGTTAGATCTGTCGTTGCCTTTTTATCAGATTTATTACCAAATTCAGTGATATTAATCTGCAATTGTAAGGCGATGTGGTCAATCATATTAAGGCAAATTCCGTCATCTGTACTTCTTCGCCTTCTTCTTTCCTTCCTCTTTTACCCTTTACGGGTGGCGAAAGATATACAGTGTTCTTGTTCTCACTTTTCTGGCAGCTTCAGATAATGTTATTTGGTGTTCGTGTAATGTATCTTTGATGTTGTCGATCCAGCGTACTCTGTGTCTACCCATGGCTCTTCTTTCTGCTTCTCCTCTCGTCATATATGCTTTATAAACTAATGAATCACACGGAATTCTTTCCAGATGACCGACCATTGTAATTTGTTTTGTATGTATTGTAGAATTGATACGACACCCACTCTTTTTCTTATGACCTGTTTCTAATTCTGTGTTTTCTGGTCCTCTGTACGTTTGTTTCAAAGCTAACTCTTTTCAAACGCAATAAAGCTAGGTTTTCGTGAATTATATCAGTTTCCGAGTCTGTCGCTGTTAGAACAAAAAGAAAGAAATGGGATACCGGATGATAGTCTGCAGATTTACTGTGACCATTTAGGTATGCTGCATACAACTATGTCAGAGCAATTTAGCGATCTTCTTTCAATGGAAATCCCCGACTGGGTGATACATTCATTTACACAAACTGGGGAGGTTGACCATGAAGCATTAGATGAAGAATTGTTTGAATTTTAAAAAAATTGCATTGAGCTCTAAGCCCAAGTTTAAGAAATCGTGCCAAGATTTTTGGTTACAGAAGGAAATTTACGATCGCTATCCAATACTTTGGAGAATTGTAAAATATTTGATTATTGCATTTCCCACATCATATTTGGTGGAACGTGTGCTTAGTACAGTCGTTAGAAAGACTTTCACACAAAAATCAACTGTATGTTGCTCAAGGTGGTGATTTCAGATTGCTGTTACGTGATTTTCAACCAGACATTGATAAAATGATTTCATTTCATCAAGTCCAGCCATGAGACACTGAGTATTTCCTGAGCAACAGTGAGTACAACATGAGAAACTGAGTATTACCTGCACAACATTGAGTACAACATGAGATTTGTATATTGTAAACAATGAGAATAATCAATGAAGTTGAGCATTAACTAAACTGTTTCTTGACTATCATCATCATGTAGCACAATTTTGAATGAATACGCAATTCTTTCTCTCCGAAATTGTTAAATGTTTTACCTACCCTTGTGATACGAGTGTGTTAAAAGGGGTGGGGATGGCAGTACATAATTTGTGGCTCAAGGGGGCAATGGACCACACAAATAGGATTGAGAAACACTGACTTAGAAGATTCATATAATAGTCAGTTTCGGCAATCTCGTCCACTTGATAACTTGACCTCAACATCGGCATTCACTGGAACGGGGCATCGGGGTGCTCACGACATTCAGTTTATGGTAATTAAGTTGTGCTTCTCTGACGACAGGACCCGTCTGGTGCTTGAGAACCGCTACATTTACCAATATGGTAGTCTTAAACCCGACGACATATTTGAGCGCCTGTCACATGTATGATTCTAGTTACTCTATAGTTTATGTTTGTTTCGCGTCACATGTATGTAGTCATTTTTTGTATATTCCTTGTCCGGTGTCACCTCTTCCGGTAAATCTATATTACACATGCCAATGTGACGTGACCGTCCATATCGTCACTATTAGTTTTCCGTTGTATGTTTTAATTTTGTTTCCATTTTTGTCTTGATAAAGGCCTGTTTGGCGAAACGTCGATTTGTGTTCGTGTTATTATGTGTCTTTAGTTATTAGCAAAACTTCATTACCCTATTCCTGGATTTACCTATTCGATGGATAGCAGTCGTGTTCATATCTAAACCAATCGCATCCCGTGTGTTGCCGATTACCGGAAGGGGAGCAATGAAAAAGCGACGCTGCTACCTTCCATGTATGTCCTTAAAGACGACTAACAAGGATCTGGGTGTGAATTGGCTGTTCAATATAGGGTCAAAATGACCAATGCAGAAATCGGATGTGTTAGGCTTAAAATTATAGATATAACAACTAAACTGACACAACACATTCCGGTCTACATCCTACTAATCTTCAGAAGTGTGAGACTGAACGCAGAAGACCAGTTGTTTTGAATTTAGAATCCCGCACCTCATTAATATAGTACCAGGATTGCCTCAGAGATCCACATTGTCACCCTAACCTGTAAACCTCTACACCACGAGTGGGCAACCTTTGCTGGTCTACAGGAAGTAGTGATGTTGTTTGTTTGTTGTTGGTTTTTTTTTTGGGGGGGGGGGATGTGGCGCAAATAGCATTTTTGTAAAAGTCATTTAGGCTTGCAATGAGTATTTTCTGAGCTCTCTAGCCAACGAATGTAATGTTGTGTAACTGTTGTGACCTTTGGCCTGGATTCACGGTGTTTCCTAACCTCCACCATTGTGACTTTGCAGTGTTAGATAAGTTGTGTAAGATTATAGATTTTGGTAAATGGGGGTTAAAAGGATTAGAATTAGTTTTATAGATTTTTTTGGGAGGGGGGAAAAGGGTTAGAATCAGTGTTTAGAATTAATAATTAATTCTCTAAGAATTCTCATTCCTAAAACCACGTCGCGCTTGGACCATACTTTTTGCTTCTGCGGTGTGACGTCACGGCATCCATTAATTTCATTGGCAGTGCGCGGAAATCCATGACGTCTGGTAGTCCGGAATATAAACATTGCATCTCCCCCCCCCCCCTCCTCAAGGAAAAGATCGTCTGGTTCTAGTTGAACAACAAGGCAGACACACTACCAACCAATACCTGCAGTGATTGGGGGAGGGGAGCGCGTTTTTGCATATGAATTGTCCTAGGTTCATTCCCCAGAAGAGGAGGAAATGTTTTTTCAGATCGCAACGTCTCCTAGGTCAACCAAGCCTGAGTTGGGTACCGGATTAATCCGGGAAGTAAAGAATGTAAGGGAGAGGAAATAGTCGCTCATATAGCAGAGACACTGAAATGTGAGATTGTTACACATCTCTCACCCCTACGACGTTAATAAATGCTACTGGTAATTTTGTTAACCACCTCCAATGGCACCAACGTAAGTCGTCATCATCAAGTGCCGTCTCCGCAACGGGGGTTGGCTGCAACGTATCTCCAACATCTCCTGTCTCTTGTCTTGGTGGTGCACTTTGCTAGACTGTAACCTGTCCATCGTGTAATGTTACTCTCCCACTTGTATCTCTGCCTACCTCTTTCTCGCTTCCCTTTTACTTTACCCTCAAGTAAGGTCTTCAATAAGGTGTCATGTCTTTTAATGTGTCCAAAGTATTTTATTTGCCTGATCTTTATTTCTCTTAGTAGTTCTTTCTTCATATTAAGTGTCTTTAGCACCTCTTTATTTGTTTTCTTCTCTTTCCATGATGTTCTCCCTATTCTTTTATATACCCACATCTCAAAGGCATCAATTGTGTCTTCTAATTGTTTATTTAGTGTCCATGTTTCTGAGCCATACATTACCAACGTAAATAGGGACCATTAAATAAGTAATAAACACGTTCGACATGAGTCGGTATTGTGCGAAACATGTTGACAATGACCTTCAGAAAGCTAAGAAGGTTATCAGTACAATAAATGTCATGACATTCACGGAGATGAAGCAACGAACCATTAATTTACTAATGCAGGAAATGGTACTCTCTGTGATGAACTATGGTATAGGATGATTCAAACTGTTGTAAGCATAAATTGATAGGCAAGAGAGTAGTTCTAATATGCAGGGCCAGCCCTAACAATTGAGGGACCCAATACGAAACGGATTGCGCGGGGCCCAGTCTGGGTAGGGAAGAGGATAAAAAAATTAATTCTAATATGAATTTATGGGCCTATGAAGTGCGGGGCCCACTGCGGCCGCATAGGTTGCATTGGCCTAAGACCGACCCTGCTAATACGCACAGGAGATAACCCCCCATCGCTACTAAGAAGTTTCTTCTAGAACAGTGTTTCACAACGTGGGGCGCACACTTCCACAAAAGGAAAATTTGATTGTTCAGGGGAGACAATTCAAACAAGTTACAATTAGCCTTTATTTAGGAAATAATTCATTTTTGAATAAACAATTTTTGTTTATGTTAACAAGGGGGGGGGGGGAGATCAGATGTTTAGAAAGCCATAAGTGGGGCATAGTAAAAATAAAAGTTGGGAAACACTGTTCTAGACGACGTCATCATTAAGGTCAAAGATCGAATTGCACAGAAGAAAGAATAGTTTAAAATTCTGTAACAATGACCATCACCCTTTAAAACAACATCTTGACAACACAAAAAGAAGACACGTCGAATGCGGAATATCTTGGATGTCAGAAGCAAAGACGTCTTCTGTGGAACCCAAACAATAACCCACATGGACAAGTACCGAGTCAGGCATTTCTTGAGATAGATCTCACCTTTCACAACTGTGAGAAAAATAAATTGATTGACCACAGACGTGAGATTTTCAAATATAATATTCACTGTGCACAAATGTCATGCCATGGTGTATCATGACACTATGTCGGCGAGACTTACATACCACATGAATGACGATCTGCAATACGCTGTAAGTATCACAGAAGACAGCAAAGCAAATCCACCATAAAACAATATACCTTCAAATGCACGTGCAAGAAAGACTTCTCAGCTTCTTGATAATAAAAACGTGGAAATTAAAGACAGAGTGAGACCTGATATTTGTCGATCCGCCATGTTGGACTACGGAGATAGTCTGAACTGCATGGTTAATTGTGAAGTAATAACAACTATGATAATGTATAGCTGTCACTGTTAATGCTTTAACTAATAAATAGTAAAACTAATGTCAATAAGAAACAACAACAAAACTAAACAAAAGTATAATGTTTTTATTTTACGCTACCGTCCAATAGGACCTTTATCAAGACAAATCTAATCTAATCAAATACAAACACACAAAACTATCAATGCAAAGAGTTGGTCTCACAGCCCCATCTCGTTGCATTAGAAAATAAATTTTTTTAAACACTTTACAAAAAAGTGTGCATTGATTTTATCATCTAATGATAAAGATAAGGTTAAATTGGAACCCATGTAACAATTTGTGTGTACCCTGTACTTGTTTGAGATGGTTATCATTGAGAGGAATTATTTGTGTGTACACTGTACTTGTTTGAGATGGTTATCATTGAGAGGAATTATTTGTGTGTACCCTGTACTTGTTTGAGATGGTTATCATTGAGAGGAATTATTTGTGTGTACCCTGTACTTGTTTGAGATGGTTATCATTGAGAGGAATTATTTGTGTGTACCCTGTACTTGTTTGGGATGGTTATCATTGAGAGGAATTATTTGTGTGTACCCTGTACTTGTTTGAGATGGTTATCATTGAGAGGAATTATTTGTGTGTACACTGTACTTGTTGAGATGGTTATCATTGAGAGGAATTATTTGTGTGTACACTGTACTTGTTTCAGATGGTTATCATTGAGAGGAATTATTTGTGTGTACATTGTACTTGTTTGAGATGGTTATCATTGAGAGGAATTATTTGTGTGTACCCTGTACTTGTTTGAGATGGTTATCATTGAGAGGAATTATTTGTGTGTACCCTGTACTTGTTTGAGATGGTTATCATTGAGAAGAATTATTTGTGTGTACCCTGTACTTGTTTGAGATGGTTATCATTGAGAGGAATTATTTATCTTGGTCTCGGCAATTGCAAACTGTCGAAGAGTAAAAGTCATACCAGCATTTACCGTTTTTATTATTTCAAAGCATGTACTGAGAATCAGACATTATAAATGCCCTTGTAAAATGTCTCAGTGAAGCATTGAATAGCTGCAGTCACAGTCGCGAACTCCGTCTTTAAACTGAAAGTAGTCGTCCTATTTGCTTCCTTGTAACTAGCAATCATTTTACCACTTACACTAGCTATACAACTCCATCCAGATTTATCACCACGACGGACAGATCCATCTGCGTACACTATGACATCATCATATCCTGAGTTATCAGCTATTAGTTGATTAATTTCAAAGTCCGCTATTCAACTTCCCCATTCTCTACATTCTCCGCCAAGTTTAACTATGACTTATGAAAGTCTATCATTGTTTCGTCAATCAGCAGTCCGTTCTTCTCCTTTTGGTAAGGCATAAACAGTTGTAATCACGACTACTGTACTTTTCGCCACTGTCATCCTTGAGATGGTATGTTAATTCTCAAGCCCTGGTGGTCACTAGTATTCTTACGCTATTCTCTATCTTATGCTCTGACATATATTGAGTGGGAGAATGACGATTTATTACTAACAACGTCTTGAATTTACTTTCTTTTGCCCGTTGCTATTTGTTCCTTATAGAGTTGTATCTTTGATTGATGGTGCATGACATGGAGGGCTGTTTTATCAGACTTAATGTTGTCGATTATTAATGCATCATCTATTCCCCTTAAGCCACTTATTTCTTGACCTGTCTTTGCTAGTCTGAATTTTCACGTTGTAAGTTCTTGCAACTATGAGTGTGCTATCAATCTTGATGAAATCCCGAAGCCATGCCAGAGATCCTTCTACAGTGGTCATTCTATGCCCCGAACTGCCCAGGGACATTTACAGCTCGAATAGGGCTCATTAGTCTTCTACGAACTCATAATCAAAAACATAACTCTAATTGAATTTTCAAAAGTGGATGTAACAAATGGTCATCAGCCATGCCATTTCTTTGTGAAAAATGTATAAAGAATATAACTATTACAAACTGATAAAAACGAACACGGTGAACTCATGAAGTGTAATATAATAACACGCATGAAGTGTAATATAATAACACGCATGAAGTGTAATATATACAGGGCCGGCTCTAACAATTGAGGAGCCCAATGCGAAACGGATTGCCCGGGAGTCCAGTCTGGGTAGGGAAGAGGATAATAAAATAAATTATAATATGAATTTATGAGCCTATGAAGTGCGGGGCCCACTGCGACCGCATAGGTTGCAATGGCCTAAGACCAGCCCTGTATATATATATATATAACACTAACATATAATAATCTTGTTACCAACAAGACTTATAATACTGGAGACATATATGCCAGATATAACGTATGAAACAAAGAGGCTTATGTTTGGCAGATATAAACATGAAACAAAGAGGCTTATGTTTGGCAGATATAACGTATGATGATAAGAATCTGAATAAGCACAAATTTAAATAGGTAAAGTTATGGAAGATCAATGTTCTTGTACTTATGATTAAACCACACAAAAACACTACATCAAAAATAGTCTATGAATTTAAGATAAATATCTGTGCATGTGAAGACTTGTGGAACTCACAGTTCGAAACTTCACAGACCATACTGAAAATTGTGGCCTCAATCATAAAAGACATTATTTTTAGTCACTAGAATGATAAGCAATAAATTATTACAACTATCTGGTAATAGTAATAATCACATTAAAAATGACAAGTGATAACCACTTCCAATGGCAGGTTCCCAACTCATGGCCCACCACCCCAAACGGGGTCGGAGAAGTTTTCTATAAGGTCGTCGAACGAAACATAAGGTCGTCGAATGAAACATAAGGTCGTCGAATGAAACATAAGGTCGTCGAATGAAACAATAAGTGAGACTGCAGTAAAACTGTTTAACCAATAAGGTACGGACACGAACAAGATATAGATAACAGGATAGATAACAGGATAGATAACAGGATAGATAACAGGATAGATAACAGGATAGATAACAGGATACAAAACAGACTAAAAACACAACAACCTAAGATTTATCTCAAGATTAATACAAACAGATTTTGGATCACTTTAATCCTATATGGAATGGGATTGCCAACTACATTCCAAAATATCCTCATTTGCCTCTTATGACATACGTGGAAGGTAAATAATTTTCATATTCTTTGCTCCCTTTCGGGACTCGGCAACACATGGACGAAAGAAAATATTGATTGTAAGCAACTTTGCATTTTACAGTTTGAAAAATATCACATTTTTTTAAATCGAATGTAACCCATCCATTACGAGTCCGGTTTTCCAGCGCTCCGACGGAATGGTATTTCGTAATAACAAAAACAAAAAATAACTGGCCGACTCAATTCTGGTAAGTCGTGTATCAGTCATATATAATTCATTGTGCTTGCATCTTGATTGCTTCTCCATATCTTATTGTTACTGTAGTCTAAACTCTTTTCATTTAAAATCGAAAGAATAAACACATTTAATTTTAAGAATGTTATGAGGTTGGCATTAACTAAAACTCAATATAAATTTGAAACGTGATACCTTGTTACATTGCATTAATATTCTATATGTTACAATTATATTGAATGTTATTATACTGAGCAACCAATTTCCGTTACCACATTAAGAAATAATATTTAAATGTATCGAAATCGCATGTCACTTTTATAAAATGGGCTTGTGACTCGAAAAATATTGGGTAAAATATATAAAATCTGGGATCTAACAGCTTTGTACATACAATTGTTATTAAATAGTATATTTTCACATAAACAGTACTTGCGTAGAACACAACCTTTCATAGTTTTTCTATTATCAACAGACTATCGGACTATGAGATATATAGACGAAATCATACACATAAGAAAATACAAGACATTTTGAACGTTTCAACTGTTAGGTCTTCCTCAAGAATTTACAAAACAGTGAACAAGCAACAACAAAAAGAGCAAAAACAATTATACTTATCACAGAGACCCTAGAACTCAAACAGTAAACAGCAGGATGTCCAAGTTGACAATGACTTACGTGTAAACAAGTAATCGTGGAGATGGGTTATTCGTAAAAGGATACTGGAACAGTATTAAACAACTATTACTGACAACAACAGGACGGCAATGAAACTAGGACCACACCAACCAAAATCTAAACAAATTAATGATCGGAATTAAGTTCCAAAGGCCCAAGAATGGGACCAAAAATATAATACTGAAATACAATATTTAGGATCAAAAGGTGCAGATATCACAACAAACAAACACATTAACGATTTTCAAATAACTACAGATGAGAAAAATACTGTTATTGTTGTATTTCTCTATTACCAACTATGTTATGTGTCATGAGGTCAGAATCGTGATAATGGTCTTTACTTTCCAAAATTCCTTTTCCGACACCCTTAGGCTTGTTTGATCTGGAAAACGTTTGGGATATTTCCACACAATTTGAGTATCCTACCATTTTGAAAAACGGTAGCAGTCAATAAACACTATCACGGTGTTTAGATACATGTGTCACACAACATAACAGGAATATAACAATATAACAGAGAGAACATGAATATAACATTATAACAGACAGAACATGAAGTATACTGAAAGAACATGCCGTAGCAAACGACATAAAATGCGTGTCACTTTAGCGTGAAAATTGAGAATGGAAAATAGTATAATAATAAATGCAGCTATAAATTAGCAAGGAAAACAATGTCATATGTAGATGGAGATAACAGGAAGAGTAAATGAAGTATGACTTCAAGTACAGGAATATCACGATGAGACAATGGATAAATACATTCCAAGGTTGTCTTTTGTTATGAAATAAATAGTTGGTTCATTAACAGTCAGTTACTTTTCGTATGTTTTAGTAGCGTTTACAGCAATCATTCTCAACGTCTCCACATCATTTCTCATTTTTTTGGGGGGTTGCGAAAAAAGAGACCGGGGAGAGATTGACGAATTCGATGGGAGGCAACTAAAATTTAATACTGATACGATTTGGACAATGTATAATAAGAACGAGGCTATAAATCCTCGAGAAAACAACGAGAGTTCAAACAACATTGAGAGTTCAAACAAGACCGAGAGCTTTCGTTGGTCATTACGAGCCACGTAGACAATTCTCACCAGAGAGTGGGTTAGGATTGAAAAATAGGTTGAGAACCACTGGGATAATTCATATTGGAAGACTAAAGACTGTCTCCGCTGTTGTCATGCAGTGTATGGGTTGGATTTCAAAGTACTTCTCGGTACTATAAAAAAACATACATGTCTTTGAGGATATCAATCTTATCATGTTACATATACATACATCTGTCTGTGAGATATCAATCTTATCATGATAACATATACATACATCTGTCTGTGAGATATCAATCTTATCATGATAACATATACATACATCTGTCTGTGAGATATCAATCTTATCATGATAACATATACATACATCTGTGAGAATGTTACTTCGCAAGAACTAAGCTACTTGGAATGAGTATTTAGTTTGTTGCTTCGCTGCAGCTAAGCTTCTTGGAATGAGTATTTAGTTTGTTGCTTTGCTAGAGCCAAGCTTCTTTGAGTGAGTATTCAATCAATGTAAATAAGGAAGCACGCCAGTTGTTTGTTTTTGTTTTGAATTTTGTTGTTGCTTAAGTACAAAAATCTGGCGAACATTCATATCCTTACTCATAGAAAGTAACAGTTGAGAAAATATACCCTGACCATTCCTTTATGTTTAACAAAAATATTTCTTTAGTTACCTCTTTTTCTTCCACCCTCTGTAAAATGAGTCAAGGGGTATATGAGTGGCCTAGGCGATCATTTTTATCCGAAACTTCCTCGTGTGTTGTTAATAAGATCACTTGATGGCATTCTCTCGTGATACAGTGACAACACATTCATCAACTTATCTCTTTGTCTGCCTCTGTCTTTTCTTCCCTTGATCTTTCTGGTGGTTACTAGATGTTCAAGATTTGGTCATCCTATGACGTGCCATACAAATTTTAATATTCTGCGTCGAATTTTTACTATGATTTGTCTGTTTACTCCAGCTTCTCTGGGGACTTCTACATTAGATTTCTTGGTTTTCTGTGTAATTTTCATATATCTATCTATAATATTTCCATCTCTGATTTTGCTGTAAGACGTCGCAAGAATGAATGATGATCGGTTTTTAGGCTATGTCACGTTTAGTCGCTTGATGTACAGTAACATTGTGACGTCTCATAACTTTGGTAACCCTTCAATCCACCGTATTCTTGGTCTTCCTCTGCCTCTTGCTGTTTAAATTTTAATGTTGCACGTTGTTGCTGCTGGTCAATATGAATTCACTCTTATTAAATCGTCGAATCATTTCAGTCTCTGTTTTTTCTATATATTTGACCACAGACGTTTTGCCAGTAGTTCTTGTAATCTCTTCATTCCTCACATAATCTTTTCTGATTGTCTCTATTTTTCTTAGACATCTCATTTCACAGGTTATCTTATTGTATCTCTTATTCTTTATTTAGTGTTGTTATCATATTATTTTGTCCATGTCTGACATGGATAACAGTTGGTAGGAATTTCCATCATTCTATAAAAAAAAAAACATTTTAGTAGCCTATAGTTCACTTTGAACTTTTGTGTACTGTCAAGGCTTCACATAAGTAAGTAAAGTAACCCATAGCATTTATTAATACAGTAGGGGTGCGAGATGTTAGCGATTCCTTAATGCTTCACATATCAATCAAAAAATCTGTAACCCTTCAGGGTCGTAGGGGTGCCACATTGGATGCTTCAGCACATAGAGTCCTCCAGCAATTTCTATATTCTCTGTGCGTGATTATCCATTGTAGTATTTCAGTGTAATGCTTCACGTACATTAAGATGAATTAATCCGATATAATATCCTAGCACTCAAATTTCTATATACATTGATAGATGCTCCACCCGTAACTATTTCCTTCAGGATAATATTTGAAAGTGAATGGTGTCTTGCTACATGTCATAGGCACCACAGGTTGTTATGATGTAGTCCATTCTTCCTGTTCCCATAACGTGCCCAAAAAAAATGTCCTCTTCTGATACAAATAACCAGTTCGCTTGTTGAATATTCTTGCAAATTGCTTGATTATTATTTTTTGTTGTTCATGGTTTCTAGTAATTATTGTATAAAACCATATCTCCTTGTTCCCACATAAATGCTCACTATTCTGCTGAATATCTATGATTCGCTACATTAGGGTTGGTTCAATTTATCTTTTAATAACTATATTTCTCAATTAATACTGACTTGTTATTTTTGGTTGAACACACATATTTCCATCTTCGTCTTGCTATCCAAGAGAACAACAGTTTTCCCTTGGTAACCATAGAGTTATCAATAAAACATAGAACAATCATATTCTCGACTTGCTGTACAATATCACGAGGTTGAACATCTAACTGATAGAGGTGTGACATATTATGGATAATGATAATATCATTGTCACGCTAATTTAATATGTTTATAAGTAATACTGTCTTGTTTTGATCTTTGATTGTAACTGTACGGACGGTTGATCGTTTTCTTTGAATAATCTGTATAAAATCCATTGATCTGTTTGACAATATAATAGGAGTAGTCAACATTGTGACGATCTGTTAAGGGTGACATTTCATGGAAATATAACAATAATATAGTATGTATCCGATAATTTAACAAAGGAACAATAATTCTGAAATACAAACAATTACATTTCCAATTAAATTATTTTAAAACAACGAAAACATATACAGTTCTTTTAAAACACAGTGTTCATTAATCTTCTGTTGCGCGATGTCCTTTCAATCGTTGACATAAGTCCAATATCATGTATATGATCCTAAAAATAATGGAAAACTTCCAGACTTCACAGTCTCTGATATGGTTATATATATATATTACAATTGTTTTAAACAATTATATTTTATCATCATCTTCATGTGCCATGCCGGCTGGCGTAGGCGGTCATGGCTCTCCACAGCTCTCTGTCCACAGTATTATGTATCAAAGTTGTTGTTGTTTCCTTGCCGTGCCAGGTTGTCAAACTGTCGAATATTTTCTCACGTTGTCGCCCTCTGTCATTGTTACCTTCAATTTTGCCTGTTGTGACTTTGTTCTCTAAACCTGCCTGTCTCATGAAGTGAATATCTATTTATCTATTGTCTTTTCTCTGTTTTTGCTGTAAGACGGCGCATGATTGAATAACGATTGGTTTTGGGGCTATGGCACGTTTGGTCGCTTGATATGCAGTAATATTGTGACGTCTCAGAATTCTTTAACTCCTTCAATCCACCCTCTTCTTGGTCTTCACCTGTATCTTGTTTCCATTTTCATGTTGTATGTTCTTGCTGCTGGCCAATTCGGATTCATTCTCATTAAGTTTCCTAACCATTTCAGTATGTTTTTCAATATATTTGACCACAGACGTTGTTCCAACAGTTCTTGTGATCTCTTCTTCATTCCTCACATGATCTCTTCTTGTTTTGTTTGCTGCTTTTCTTAAAAAGCCCATTTCAAACGTAGAAAGCTTTCTCTCTTGTTATTTTGTTAGTGTCATGTCCGATATTGATAACACAATGTTGATATGAAGATTGAGTTTATTATTTGTCATTTGGTTTCTTCTTCAGCGTCTTCAGTGTTCATTCTCAAATTCCCACTGGATTTCTCTAGTAACAGGACAATGGTCCTACAATATTTCCAGTTGGATGTAGTCCAGAGAATGGAAATGTGTTGTGTTGCCGTTTTATTTGCGACAATGGCCCAACACATCCGTCTTCGGCAGGGTAATTTGGTTTCATTGGGATAGATTTACGTTTCAGAATTGGTGTAAGAATTATTACAATTACAACATTGTATTATTTATTTCTTATATATCAAGTGACATATTATTTCCAGAACGTTGTCTTCATCGTTGATATTCTGAAATATTCTCTGTCCCAGGCAAGCAGGCTTGCATTGTTCAGAAAAATGTACATACATTTTTCGATGTCCCTAGTCCATCGTCTTCTTTGACATCCTCATCTTCTCTTTTCTGGCAGTCTGCCCTCCAGAATCAGCACAATCATACAATCATTTCTCTCTCAAGTGTCCAAAATGCTGTAGCTTTCTTGTTATGGTGGTATTTAGAAGCCACCCTTCATTTAGTTTCAGCAATTTCTAAATTTCTAACTTCTTTTTCTGTGTCCATGATATACGTAGGACCTTTCTGAAGCACTTCATTTCAAATGAATTTATTCTTCTGGATGTTGTCTTTTTTAATGTTCAAGTCTCACATCCATCTGTTGCCACTGGAAATATACATGATCTTAAAAGTGTTATTTGGATGTCACTAATACTACCTTGACACGGCTTTCTCATTTGTGTTAATTTGAGTTGCAATTTCGAGTCTTCTTTTAATCTCAACTGAACAATCTCCGGAACTGGTTATATTTTCTCCCAGATGTATTTCATACAAAGAATAAATACATTATCTCAAAGTAAATATACCACTGCAATACTGTATTCGTGTTTGATTCTGTTGTATTTAACTTCATAATTACATCAAGTGTATTGTTTGAATTGAACATAGTGTGTCCGCTTGTTCTAGTGAAGATATACATACACAATTTTTGATGTTTTCTGACTGATATACACTATCTGCATAAATTTCTCACACTGCAGCTATGTTAGTGAACGTAAATAATTGGAAGAGTATTTATAACAAATGTGACAATTCTTCGGTACAAATGTTTTTTTAGAAAAGTTGCTGCAGTTATTGTGATCAGAAACTAGCTGCTTTTACAGCATTCTTCTTCTTCTTCTTCAGCGTTCATTCTCAAACTTCCACTAGGTCTTTCTTGCATCAAGACAATTATGATATCATATTTCTAGTAGCATGTAGTCCAGAAAATAGGAATGTGATGTGTCGCAGTTTTATTGCGCCAAATGCCCGACACGTCGTTTTCAGCGGGTTACATAATTCAAGGGCTATCTTAAATAACTCTACTCAGATCTGGTGATTGTGCACATGATCCTAAGCATTTCTCTGCTCAGATATTATGATTGCGTAACATGATTGTAAGCATTTCTCTGCTCAGATCGTGTGATTGTGCTAGCAGTTATAAGTATTATTTGCTAAGATTGTGATTGTGAGCAAAGGTAACAGCGTATCTCACTGTAACAAAAGATGACCAGGTTCCGTTACACCAACTCCTAGACGAGATCAATCAATAAACCCGTAACCAGTCAGGGTCGAAGGGGTACCACAATGGATAGCAAGAGATAAAGGGAAACGAATCAAGCGCGGAAAGGCATGGTTGGCAGAAGTAGATGGACGACATATTTCACAGAGCATGTGAATTGGAAAAAGTAGGAAAGGGCAATGAATGAGTGTAGGTAGTCAAAGAGAAAAAGTCTCTGACAAATGAAGTCTGTATTACAACTGGAGAAAGTGTGTGATGAAATTAGCGACAATGTGTGTGATCATCATCATCAAGTGCCATCTCGGCAACGAAGGATGGCTGCAACGGATCTCCAATATCCCGTCTCTTGCCTTGGTGATGCACTCTGCAACCTGTAAATCGTGTAATGTTACTCCCCCACTGGCATCTCTGCCTACCTTTTCCTCGCTTCCCTTTGACTGTACCCTCAAGTAAGGTCTTCAATAAGGTGTCATGTCTTTTAATGTATCCAAAATATTTTATTTGCCTGATCTTTATTTCTCTTAATAGTTATTTTTTTCATATTAAGTGTCTTTAGCACCTCTTTATTTGTTTTCTTCTCTTTCCATAACTAATCAATTAATGTTATTGCTGATAATAAAACGGAAGATCTACCCGCCGAAGACGGGTATGTCGGACGATTGACGCAAATAAAACGGCATTACAACGCATTTCCATTATTTGGACTACATCCTGTTGGAAAGCTAGTATGACACTGGTCCTGCTACAAGGGAGATCCAGCGGGAGTTTGAGAATGAACGCTGAAGAAAGAGAAACGGAAGATCTAATAACATCACCCTGACTGGGAAATAAATATTTCTAGGTAAGTGTGCACATATTTCATACACTATTCAGCATTTGTTGATTTTTATGGTACAGTGATAGATTGTATAAATATGTCTCTAGCTGCGGCAGGTCAATTTGCCAAGTATCGCGGAGTGTTCAGAGAATCCATAAAAAATACCACGTTCTGGAAAGAATCTTGTCACATGATAATGATTCAGCATTTAGTACTTTAAGTTAAACATGTCATACAGGTAAGTTAAACATGTCATACAGGTAAGTTAAACATGTCATACAGGTAAGTTAAACATGTCATACAATTAAGCTAAGGGATACAGGGCCTGTTATTGGAAGTGATACTGGACCCATTTTTGTGGTTGGAACATGGAGACTGGCACATTTCTAAATAAAACACAGTTCTGATAACTTAATGTCTTCTGGCTCTGGAACAATGATACCTTCATATTTGAAATGGAAAAGAGTATTGATGGAGGGAGCAGGACCGTGCGGTAGATTTTTTCAGCATGATGATAGTCTTCAAAATAGCACCCCCTCCTTCTTTAAACGGTTCTTCTTCGAAATTCCGTCACTTTAATGTATTGTGATTTTTTCTACCTGATGCGACCGCTGCTCTGCACCATAACACGGCACGGCCCTGGAAGGGAGCAGAGGCAAAGATCGCCTATGCCGTCGGTGGACAAGTGATATCCACGAATGTGTGCACATGTCGTTGGAGGAGGCTGGATAACTCGCCCAAAACGGAGCAGATTTCAAGAGATTCATAAGGAAGACAACGTTCTGGAAAGAATATGTTACACAACAACAATGAAAATGTGTGTTTCTTGGCGAAGATGACCGTTAAGCCAAGCAATCAGTCACTGCCCACAAAAAGTCTCCATCCTGAGTATAGAAGAAAATATCAATAAAAGGGAAACCGTATCTAGGTTAAACATCTCATATATGTAAGTTAAACATGTCATACAGGTATGTTAAACATGTCCTACATGTAAGTTAAACATGTCATACAGGTAAGTTAAACATGTCATACAGGTAAGTTAAACATGTCCTACATGTAAGTTAAACATGTCATACAGGTAAGTTAAACATGTCATACAGGTAAGTTAAACATGTCATACATGTAAGTTAAACATGTCATACAGGTAAGTTAAACATGTCATACATGTAAGTTAATGATGAACAATGGATATAGGACATGTTGCAGGAAGCGATACTGAACCCCATTTTGTGGTTGGAACTTGGAGACTGACATATTTCTAAATCAAACACAGATCTGATAATGTAATCAATGTCCTTTGGCACTGGGACAATAATACCTTCATATTTGGCAGTTGCTAATGGAAATGTTTGTTTCTTGGGAAATATGACTGATTGAGTCAAGTAGTGAGTCACTGCCCACACATAATCTTCATCTTCATTGTAGAAGAAAATGTCTATGAACGGGAAACCGTATCGAGGCTGAGTTGTATTCTGGAAAAACTTCCAGTGTGCCTCTATCTTAGTATCAAGAACGAAATCTTCAATGCAACCTAGAAGACCTCGAACAAGTTTACGTTGAATAACACTGACAGCAATATCTATGTCATCATCCCAGGGAACCATACCGTGATGACGATGAACACCAAGAAGTGAACCTTCCACCATGAAAAATTCAATATTTGCTTTTTGTAATGTATCAGCAACGACGAGATAAGTATGAAGCATGGTGACTTTTTCCCCGTTTGTTATAGTTGGTAGAAAACGTTCATGCTCTGGGTGACGCAGTTCAATTGTGTGTACAAACGGATAGAAGATAACTTTGGTTGTATCTATATCCGATCTCTTCACAGTCGTTGGTTTCACCGCAGAACAGGATATTCCGTCATTGTCAAGACCTTTCAGGGGAAATAGTTTGATGGACATGATTTCAAAGGTCGTAATATCCCTCCACGGCTTGGGCCAGATAGGGTAGAGCAACGTGTTTCTGATTAGAGGTATAAACATGCACACCATAATTAATATAGTTGTCACTGAAACAATGAAAGTGAACCTCTTGGAGCAGGGAAGCATGTAGAATACACGCCAGAGAGGAATATTCAGTGACCGTAACTTGTGCATATTTGCTATGTTCATCTTGGAGGTGTGAATCTGAAATAGATAAAAAATACTTGAGTCTTAAATAGATAATAATATGTGAATCTAGAATACATTAGAAATTATATTAAGCTGAAATAGGTTTTAAAATTATGCGAGTCTGAAATAACCAACTGGAATGTATGAATCTGAAATACATAAAATGTTTTAATCTACAATATATAAGAATTCGCGAATCTGAAATATATAAGAATGTGTGAATATAAATATGTATAAGAAAACGTGAATCTGAAACTTAATACGAGTACTTGTATATGGTTCTGAAATAGATAAAATAAATGCGAGTCTGAAATAAAAGGAATGTGTTAATCTGAAAGAGGTATGAATGTATGCACCTGAAATAATTTGTATTAATTGTGAATCTGAAATAGATATATTTTTTTTAAATTGTGAATCTAAAATAGATATTTTTTAAAAAAAACATTTTTCAGAAATACGTCAAATTGAAGTCTACATTTTTTTAAAACTGTCTGAATACATCTTTATTATACCAAACAAATATTGATAATAAAATATTGTTGAATGCTGTAAATAAAACAAGTGGTGAAATAAAATAAATGCTGAATGTGAAAGAACGTTTTCTTGCTCTCACACCCCCCCCCCCCCAGCCCACTTTCTTTATTCAACGATATTTACACTGAAACGAATTAAGACTATTTATGTGGGACAAAAATTGTTTAAATTAGATAAACACGACAGAACCCTTTGTTCATATGTAAAATCCTGCAGCCACATGAAGTGCATCTAAACAAGTGGTTCTAAACTTTTTCGAACCCGTATTCCCTTGCATAATATGAGAAAGTCTCCCCCCCCCCCCCCCGTTCGTAATCGTTCCTTCTAATACACTGCTTATAAAATATTCTTGTTTCCTATTGTATTACATTATAAGGGGTGCAAGATTCCAGAAATAAGATATGCAGACGACACAATCATCCTTGCTACACATCCTGAGCGACTGAAACAGCTAATCACATCAACAAAGAAATACAGCAAGATCTAAAATCTATATATTAACGCACAGAGCAAAAATTAAGGCAGCAGACAAAACAAATATCAAACCGATATTTAATATAGACAATATAGAACTAGAATGTGTAAATAAATTCGAATATCTGGGAGCAAATGTAAATAAACAGTTCCGGAGATTTTTCTGCGGAAATTAGAAGAAGACACGCAATTGCAACAATCAAATTAACACAAATGATAAAGATGTGGCAACGTTGTAATAACAACACTAAAGTTACCCTTTTAAGATCATGTGTTTTCCCAGTGGCAACATATGGATGTGAGACTTGGACTTTAAACAAGAAAATATCCAAAAGAATAAATTAATTGTTTGTTTGTTTGTTTTTCGTTCGCTCCATTGTAACCATCACGGATATCCGTGCGATTTCCGCCGGGAGCGTGATTACGTTGTGCCACCGTTATGCGCATTGTAGGCCTAGCACATCCGATTTCGGCATGCCTTGACAATTCGGGTGGGCTACCCTTAGCCTGTGACAGCCTCTATATCTGTCTCCAGGCACGCGTAATGGAGCCTCTTCGCCCAGACGATTTTTTGTTCTCGTCTGACTCGAACGAGGTGTTCCACTGTCTATGAACTTGCCTCGTGTAATTGGACGTGCTGTGCCTGTGCCCATTGGGTACTGAACCGTTTCTCATCCGTGAGCCTGGTTCCTTAAGGGGAAGAACTCAACAGATGAGTTGGACCCTGGCTCTTTCGCCCTCTTAGCCGAGGTGTCATTCACCGACATCGTGTACCCCTTGTCCAAGTTCGAGTCTCACACCACGCGTTTGAGAGCAAGGCGTTCTCGAGCTGAGCGTCCTTGTCCCAATAGCGCCTGAGCCCATCAGGTACTGAACCCTTTCTCTCTTCAAGTGTCTTTCCGGTGTAGGAAAACCTGACAGTAGAGTTGGGCCAGGGCTAAATCGTTGTCCCTTTCGTGCCTGAGCGTATCGAGTACGGAACCCTTTCTCTTCGCGAGCATATTTCCGGTTTAGGAAGGCTCGACATTAGAGGTGGGTTAGGACTTCGTGCTTTACCAAACGCCAATGGATGGGTCTGGGTCTCTGCCTGTAAGGAACACAGGTAACTAGAAGCTCGTCTCGAGCTGACGGTGCTTGTAGTTCCCCTTTCCTAGGGACTTTTCATTTTCTATTTGCAGTTCGCGCAGCCCTCTAGCGCTGTTCTGCCTTTTCATTGTTTCATTGTACTCGGTTTGAAATCTATTTGTCTCTCGCCATGCATCTATCTTTACGTGCATTTTACATTGGCCGCCCCTCCAATGTTCGGACTGGACTGCCCTGCTTCACTGTATGTCGACAGTGTCGCTATATGTGGTGATGCTGGTGGTGTCGGAGATATTGTCTGTCTCTTGTGCAGTCAAATCTCTTTCCATCTGCTACCTCCACATTCTCGGACACGATCCCCAAATGATTTGGCCAGAATCAGCTCGAGCTGCTGTATTTCTGTTTCCAGGGTGCACCGCGTGGAGGTACATTTGGGATCTTGGTTATCTGCTAACCCTGGGTCCGCCTAGAGCAATGCGTTCCCTTTGCACCCCAATAAATTAATTGAAATCAGTTCTACAGAAAGATCCTACGAATATCACGGAGAGGCAAAACGAACAATGAAATCTTGAAATTACTGAAACTAAATGAAGGGTGGCTTCTAAATACCACCATAAGAAGGAAGTTACAGTATTTTGGACACTTAAAGCGACATGATGGTATCGTAAGGCTGATACTGAAGGGCAGAGTGTCAGGCGAGAGAAGAAGAGGAAGAACAAGACGACGATAGACCAGCGACATCGAAGAATGTATTAACATGTCTCAGGCCAATGCAGGCCTGCTTGCCCGGGACAGAGAGGCGTTCATAGTATCTACTATGAAGACAACATTCTAGAAAGAAAGATCACTTGATATATTACATTACAATAGTGTAAATGGACATATATTATAAAAGGACTTCCAGTAAAATGTCGCGAAGTGACAGCTGTGTTATTTCTTGTGACCACAAATCAAAGTTCAGTTCAATGTTTCAGGACCATTCTCATGGAATATGTGGTTTCTTCCTGTATGTATTAGTTAGAGATCGCGGTGTAACCATGTGAATTTCCTAATACAACACTGAGACAGGATTAGCAAACCGTCAGTGAGAGCACAATGTCTCGTAGTAAAATGGAGAGTTTTCTGAAGACGACTATTAGTGACATCTCCAGAAAACTCTTATACCCCTGACGCTGATAGGCAACAAAGGGTTTAGCGAATAGATAGATAGATACGATAGATAGATAAGATAGATAGATAAGATAAGATAGATAAGATAAGATAAGATAAGATAAGATAAGATAAGATAAGATAAGATAAGATAAGATAAGATAAGATAAGATAAGATAAGATAAGATAAGATAAGATAAGATAAGATAAGATAAGATAAGATAAGATAAGATAAGATAAGATAAGATAAGATAAGATAAGATAAGATAAGATAAGATAAGATAAGATAAGATAAGATAAGATAAGATAAGATAAGATAAGATAAGATAAGATAAGATAAGATAAGATAAGATAAGATAAGATAAGATAAGATAAGATAAGATAGATAGATAGATAGATAGATAGATAGATAGATAGATAGATAGATAGATAGATAGATAGATAGATAGATAGATAGATAGATAGATAGATATGAAAGATAGATATGAAAGATAGATAGATAAGATAAGATGGATAGATAGATAAGATGGATGGATTGATAATATGGACGGATGGATAATATGGACGGATGGATAAGATGGACGGATGGATAATATGGATGGATGGATAAGATGGATGGATAAGATGGGTGGATAAGATGGATGGATAAGATGGATAAGATGGATAAGGATGGATGGATGGATAAGATGGGTGGATAAGATGGATAAGGATGGATGGATGGATGGATGGATGGATGGATGGATGGATGGATGGATGGATGGATGGATGGATGGATGGATGGATGGATGGATGGATGGATGGATGGATGGATGGATGGATGGATGGATGGATGGATGGATGGATGGATGGATGGATGGATGGATGGATGGATGGATGGATAGATAGATAGATAGATAGATAGATAGATAGATAGATAGATAGATAGATAGATAGATAGATAGATAGATAGATAGATAGATAGATAGATAGATAGATAGATAGATAGATAGATAGATAGATAGATAGATAGATAGATAGATAGATAGATAGATAGATTAACTTTGATTATGTAGTGGAGCTTTACAAATATAATAACAATAAATAAATTTAATGAATGATTAGGCTTGATGGAAAAATGTTAAAAATTATTAATTACATGTTAAATATTAAATGTATCACGAAAATTCCTACTTGAACAAACAGTTCAATAGAATCATAGATTATTGCGATTCAAAACAGATCAAGATCACAATTAATGAGACACTGGAGTTGTTAGTTATTTGCCACTGTTTGGAAACTTGGCGGGGTTCTTGGAAGGGTACAATATAGACCATTGTCAGCATACAATCTACTGTGCTGCTTCGTTTTCACTTGCACTAGAGATACAATGTCTGCCACACACAGATAATTTGACATAAATAGAGGCACTGTATTGATAGCTCCTTTTATACATTCACACATATGCACATAAAGATCAGAGAAATAAAGATTAGGCAAATAAAATATGTGTACACATTAAAAGACATGACACCTTATTGAAGACCTTACTTGAGGGTAAAGTCAAAGGGAAGCGAGCAGGAGGTAGGCATAGATACAAGTGGGAGAATAACATCACACGATGGACAGGTTACAGTCTAGCAGAGAGCACCACCAAGACAAGAGATGTTGGAGATACGTTGCAGAGACGGCACTTAATGATGATGATATGCACATTTGAACATAAGTATATACATATGTACCCAGGACATATTATTTTAAATTCCGGATTAATGAGATCAAATAAAAACAAGAACATACATACGGAATAACTATAAGGAGTTTATATGTGGATGGTTGTAGACCTATATTTACTATACTATAAATAATAGTATAAAATTAATTCACACACTTTGATATTAATATTATATTATGTAACCACATCGAACTACTGAACGTGTTTATCGATATTGTCTAGAAAATCACTACAGCCAAAAAATGCTGGGTTGATGGCTACGTGCTGAATAGGTTACGCTAACTTGTTTTCCCCCAATTGCCGACATCATTAGCATGAAGTTCTGAATGTTTTCACTATTAATTTATTAGACCAACCATTATGTAGCAGCTAACTTTGGATGACATGCCAATATAGCTCATCCTATAACCACTGTCCTATTGTGCGTTCATAAATATTTGTCCATCGATATTGTCTATTTTCTCTGTAATTACTGAGAGTATATGCTTCATATTTTGCATGAGTGCATTATTTCATAACCACCTTACAGATTTAATACTACTTATTATCTAGATTAAACTGATTTATCGCAGCAGTCGCTACGAATGTCGTTTTTAAGGTAGTAATTATTTTATTTTATGTGAAAAGGAAATTTTACAGTAATTGCTGGTATAGGCGTATCGTTCATTTGTTGTTGCATGGGTAAAAATGAAGTATTCCGAATATGCAACGAGATATAAAGTTAACTGTTAAATGTTTATGAAACTGTAATATTATTTACAATCTGGTCAGTTTAAAATAAACGTAACCATACATTGTACTTACCGTAGTCATCATCATCTTTGTCCTAGTATGAGCAATGTAAGAACTAGTGATGACATTCTGGAATCTTCGACCAAAATATTTTCTAAGTACATTCTACAATGCGGAGTAAAATTAAACGAATGCGTATCCAGCATTTAATATTATCAGTCTAGGTCTTTTGTGTTTCACCTCTTACCCTAACACTTTCTAGTTTACTCTGCATGATTGTTTTAGAGAGAACATTTCTCATCAACGTCGGCACATATCTCTTAATAGCTTCATCCTTCAGATGCAGTTATAGAGCACATTGCTGGGCAGACTAGATTCTGCTGTTGTAGAGAATATAATTATAATCTTCAGATACAATTTCGTATAATACACTCTCAAGATCCCCTCACAATGAAAACATAGACTTGAGAGTTAACATCTTTTCAACAAAAAAAGGTTCAAAAGATTTAGAGGAATGACTTCACTGTACTCGGTTTCTCATATGTACTCGGTCACTCTCAACGAAACAGCACGCTTCCTGCCGAGAGTATCGCTTATAGCACGTAACACACGCATGTGGTTGTGTCTGTGGGTCTCACCAATTACCCATGCAACAGAATACCTTAGTGAATGACATGCCATTATATTGAGGTTATCTTCTTAGAGAAGCTTCATGGCACGTCATCTATACAATTAAATTATGCTTTTATTTTGTTGTTGAAATGTGTTTCATGTTTACCTGACTATATATGACTATATCTGTGGTTGGGAGTGAGCCAGAGATGTACTCTGCAGCCCTGGGGAGGAGGAAACTGACATCACTGTTTTTCCTATGGCTTAAACCCATCATAGAGGCACAGTGACTCAGATTGTGACAATCCTTTTGACTTGGAACATTTGGTTGCATGCCTGGAGCAATAGAGAAGTTCGGCATAACCAGTAGTCAATTGGTGGCGGGGAATGAGCACAGTGAACTCTATCTTTGCTACAGTGGCTAGGAGCAGTGCGTAGGTTGAAACATACCTTCCTGGAGGTGTGATAGTTTTTATTTTCTAGCTCTGTCCCAGGGTGGGCCGAAAAACCACAGACTTCCCAGCAATATAAAGCCATTTGATGGCATTAGGTCAAAGGACATGAGCCCATGGACCGCTGGATCAGCAACCAACCAACCAGCACGTAACAAGGCGAAAAGCTTAACGACTACGCTAGGGAGATCCCCGAACGTTTACTATACCATCTTTTACTATCACCAAGAGTTACTGAAATCTGTATTTACAACCGAGTCGCCACCTAGAATACTTTACGGACCAAATCCGTGTACCATGACGACGGGTCAAGATATTTACACACACCTGACCACTGACCTACATTCTTCAAGTAAGTCATCGCTGACCTCAATACGGTGTTTACAATTTTGACGTACAACTTGCTGAGGGAAAGACTAAGGTGTATGTAACTATTCATGTTGTCATTAAACTATGTTTTCATGTAACTATTTCATGTTGTCGTTATTCATGTTGTCTGTAAACTGTTGGTATAATGATGACTTATGTGTGTGATAATTGAGTTAACACATGCTACAGGAACATGTCGAATTATAGATTAAAAATAATGTGGATTAATTATACTCGTATGTGCAGTTAGGTCTTGTCCTGAAAGGAAATAGTATGGGAGTGTAGAAAGAGCGTAATTCCCAGATGTGACCCATGACGCGTGTAACCACCATATCCCATCCTAATGATCGCGTGCTAATGAGAACAGTTACATTCTGAGGAGAGGGAGTTAGAATAAATCACTAGGTTGCTCTTGAGATAGTGAATGATTGTGTGAGTATTAGTACATACGTTAAGACGTAGTATATTTTATAATTGGTACCTTAGCAATCAGATAATTGCCTTCAACTTGTTGCAATGGTCCATTAGACTTGAAGACCATTCGAATCTCCCAACTAAAATGATTAATTCGACATTCATCTGAAGAAAAATAACACTCAACTTTAAATCCGTGAAATTACAATCTATTGAACTTCTGATTATCGATTTTTATTTAATTAACGAACTGCTGATCTAAGACCAATGAACACGATCTGAAAGAAACGACTGAGACAAGGATCCCTAACTGAACTTTGAGCCCATGAATCCCACGAGCTTACCGCTTTTATTTTCCCGACTCCACTCATTATCACAATTCTTCCATCACATGGTTATCCATCTGGACAAATCATGTCTGCACTTGTTAAGGCAGCTCATGTCACATCATATGTGTCAATGTGATACAATATCTAAAAATAAGCCCCTCTCACATCTGGGAAATTAATCACATGAGTCCACTTGTGGTCGAGCTGTGGGTCGTCACTATTACCGTAACCACTTGGGAGTTTCACTTGTCGCGCATCGTTTAACAAGTCTCCTAAACTTTGAACTGTTCACCTCGCACAAATCTCCTGGTCTATCTAGCTATATATCTATCTTTTTATCTATCATTTCACTAAACCCTTTGTTGCCTTTCAGCGTCAGGGGTAGAGGAGTTTTCTGGCGATGACTCACGTGTGTGCTGAGTACACTGTGGAATTTATCGCCTCTTTTATTTCGGTGGTCCATCGTTTTCGTGGTCGGCCTCTAGGTCTGCCTTCACTTTATCTGTGTAGCATAGCTTGCTGTGGTATTCTGTCTGGTGGTAGTCTGCTGATGTGTGCAAACCATTTGATCTGTTGTCTCTTAATATATTCAGATTGGGGTGGTGCCGGTTCTTTGTTTAATGCCCACATTCCTCACTCTGTCTCTTAGCGCTATTCATATGATACTGCGCAAGCATGCCATTTAAGCTGTCACACGTTTATGTTTGTTTTGTGCTGTCGTTGTACATGTGTGGTATTGGTAGCACAGCGTTGGCACAATAATAGCTTTGAATAGTGTTATTTTGGTGTTTAAATCTAAATTTTTGTTTCTGAAGATTGGTGTCATTTACCGTAGGACTTGGTATGCTTTAGTACATATATTGTGTATTTCTTTACTGCTCTTGCCGTCTGTTGTTATATTGCTTCCTAGGTATGTGAATTCTGTCACGTGTTTAAGTCTGTTGTATCCAATATATATATTGGATATATATATATATGTTTCTTTCTGTTCATCCTATCTGCATTACTTCGGTCTTTACTATATTTATCTTCATGTTAAAGATTTGGTATATTTGATCTAGTCTATCTATTTGTCTTTGTACTTGCTCTTCTGATGATGCTTCTAGTGCTTGGTCGTCTGCAAATAGCAATTCATTTAAGTTATCCGTCGGGTTGTTGTATTCCGTTGTCTTTGCTACTTTGCAGATGTGATCTATGTATGTTATGAACAATATGGGGAATAGTACACATCCCTCCCTCACTCCCGAGTGAATTTGGAAATTATCGGATGTACCTGTGCTCGTTCTTACTGCACATTGACTATTGGCATATATGATCTGACATAGGTTTATCAGATGTTAGGAAACTCCATATGTCTGTAGTGTTATCCATAGTTGTGCTCTATGCACACTGTCAAACGATTTTTCTTGGTCCACGGAAGCCAAATATAAGTCTTGGTTATGTTCTGTTGCTCTTTATGAAAGTCGTTTGAGGGTGAAGCTAACATGTGTACAAACACTGACCATAAGGCAGTAATAATAACAGTCAAAACAAACAGAGCAAAAAATAACAAGCACAAGAAAAACACAAATCACCAAGGGCAACTAGATATACAGAAATTGGAAGAACTAAACGTACGCGAAAAATATATCCAGGAAGTTAACGAAGAATTCGCAGAGAGCTGTACATCTGTACAGCTTTCATTTTTCCGAAAGCCCAATGCTGTGTTGTTGAGCTGTGGTTCTCTATATGCGCGCATTCTCTTTAGTATCTTGCTAAAGATTTTTCCTATATGGCTTAAGAGTGATATGCCTCTTTACTTAGTGCAGTCCCTCTTACTGCCTTTCTTTCTTCCAGATGAGAACAATGACCGCTGTATTCCACTCTTGTGGTGTCTTTTATATCTTCCTATCACATTGAACAGTCTGTGTAGCCACTTTATACCCTTCACTGTTAGCCTTTTTGTTAGTTCTATGTTTAACTGCGTCTTCAATTCCGGACTTAATTAGGTCTTCTTCTATTATATTTATTGGTAATCATTTCTCATTCCTTTAAGTTTAATAGTTGATCAAAGTAATTTTTCCATCTTTACATGATTTTATGGGGGTTTATTTAATACGTTGCTGTGTTCATCGTTGATTGCTTCTGTTGATTCGTGTCTTTTTTACTTCTCATGTTTTGTACTTTCTTGTAGAACATCTTTGGTGCGTTTTGTCTATCACTGTTAAGTATTTCTCTATATTCTTATCATGACTTAGTTTTTGCAGATTTGATGATTTTCTTGGTGTTATTCTTTGTTGTCTTGGTGTTGTTCTTTGTGTATTCTAAGTAATTTTCACTCGTTTTGCTTGTTGCACATTTATTGTAATTTTTTTAAATCTTTCGTTGAGTTCTTTACCTCTTCTGTCCACCAAGCTGTTATTTTTTGTTTCGTGCCTTCATTGTTTTTTATATCCGCATATGTTTCCTGCTGTTTGTATGATGGCATTTTTGAAATATTTCCTTTCTTCATCTAAATGCTGGGTGCTTTCTGGTAGCTTTGCGAATTCTTCGTTAACTTCCTGGATATATTTTTCGCGTACGTTTAGTTCTTCCAATTTCTGTATATCTAGTTGCCCTTGGTGATTTGTGTTTTTCTTGTGCTTGTTATTTTTCGCTCTGTTTGTTTTGACTGTTATTATTACTGCCTTATGGTCAGTGTTTGTACACGTGTTAGGTATTACTCGTAAGTCTGTTATTTGTCGTCTAATGTTTCTTTTTGTGATTATAAAGTCTATCTGGCTCTTGCATTCTAAGCTATTCCATTTTTATAATGTGTACAAAAAAACTCCTGGTGGTTTGTTTATACAAGTGATTAATTTTAGGCTCGTGACACTTCTTGGTCCAGCCTATCGTTGTTTGCTTTACTGATTGTTGATTCGTGCAAGAAATATGGCATAATCCTACCAAACTTGTTAGGGGGAAATATATGAGATCAATAGTTTTAATAATTCAAATCTCCTCTCTCTCTTTATTTTTCTCTCTTTATATGTTCTCTCTTTGTAACATCATTAAAAACATCGTCCAAATGTGTGCTCCTACACACTTTTGTCAGCACACTGGGAAGATTTGGATTTCTACCTTTTCCACGCCACGTTCTTCTGGGAAATAACTACAGAGTTTCTTCTCGACCATGAACATCTCTCTGGTTATGATTTCCCTATTTTGTATTATCAGATTTGCAAGTGACACTGCCCTTTAGCACTGTGCTGCTTCCACCAATGATGTTGTATTCGATTAGCACACACTACCAGAGACTCATTTACTAGTCTTACTATCGTGAGCAATTATGTATAGTCAACTTTGAGTCAATTTTCAGCAATATACATCAATTTGCCTTGTGACAGATTCAACGTGAATTACCGACCAAGACTATGTATTGAGAAAGCTATATGTATACACAGAGAATCAATGATGAGACGTTGTAAATTGCACCAGCTGCATATGGTGTCCTACCTTCGTTGTTAGCATGTGATATACCTTGTTATGTTTAATGTCTTGCTTATTTCTCTCTTGTTTGTTCTATTATTAAAATATTAGTTTTACAACTTTGTTCCAATTATTTATTTTAGCCAATAAAATCTTAGTTTGGATATATTTTGTGTGTCTTTATTTCCTGCAACCATTAAAATATTGCTCAACTATCTGTTTCAAGACACTGTGTTACATTAATGTGTACAGATCTTTAATATTAATGCTGCACTGTTTTTCAATTTTTATTTTGAATGAGTGATTTTTTTTTACCTAAGATTTCCACCTGCGTTCATCTGTAGCCTGAAAGGGAGCAAGGAATAGTAACATTGTTTACCTTCCATGCATGTCGTAAAGGCGACTAAGGGTTATTGAAGTTTAATTTGCTGTTCATTCTATATAGGGTCAAAATGATCAAGAAGTCACGTTGAAGTCGGATGTATTCGGACGAATGGCGCAGATATTGCTGCTAAGCTGTAAATCATGACACATTCTGTTCTCCGGACTACATCCTGATAATCTGCAGGAGTTTGAGATCGAAGAAGAAGAAAATATAAGAAATGTTTATTCTTTTGTACATCAAGATGTAAGTGCGCCGCAGTAGTACTATCGTTTCTGTACATCAAGATGTAAGTGCGCCGCAGTAGTACTATCGTTTCTGTACATCAAGATGTAAGTGCGCCGCAGTAGTACTATCGTTTCTGTACATCAAGATGTAAGTGCGCCGCATTAGTACTATCGTTTCTGTACATCAAGATGTAAGTGCGCCGCAGTAGTACTATCTTTTCTGTACATCAAGATGTAAGTGCGCCGCAGTAGTACTATCGTTTCTGTACATCAAGATGTAAGTGCGCCGCAGTAGTACTATCGTTTCTGTACATCAAGATGTAAGTGCGCCGCATTAGTACTATCGTTTCTGTACATCAAGATGTAAGTGCGCCGCATTAGTACTATCGTTTCTGTACATCAAGATGTAAGTGCGCCGCATTAGTACTATCGTTTCTGTACATCAAGATGTAAGTGCGCCGCATTAGTACTATCGTTTCTGTACATCAAGATGTAAGTGCGCCGCAGTAGTACTATCGTTTCTGTACATCAAGATGTAAGTGCGCCGCATTAGTACTATCGTTTCTGTACATCAAGATGTAAGTGCGCCGCAGTAGTACTATCTTTTCTGTACATCAAGATGTAAGTGCGCCGCAGTAGTACTATCGTTTCTGTACATCAAGATGTAAGTGCGCCGCAGTAGTACTATCGTTTCTGTACATCAAGATGTAAGTGCGCCGCAGTAGTACTATCGTTTCATTTGTGATTCTTGATTAGGAACAGGCTTCACAGCACTGGGGGCATTCCCATATATGCTCTGCTTACCGATTCGTCGGCCATCTAAAAGTGTATAAGCTCAGTGTCCCAGTCAGTTGCTGATTACGCGTTCTTCTGATCTTTCCGGAGAAGGAGCACTGTCTCCCATAACTTCTAGTCACTCCCATTCACTGAATATGTACATTGTCGAGTTTGACTTCCTCCTAGTCTTCTCGTAGGGTATCCATGACTAATCAATTCAATCATGTCCCTTTTTATCTCGGTGCTGTTCGCCACAGCTTCACCAGCCAACACATCGGCTCTTTCGTTTCCCTCCACCCCAACATTCTTTTATATTGTACTACACTAGGTACAGTAGTACTGTACTACTAGCCACGGTCGACAATGGTTCAGGAATGGGTACAAGAACACATCTTTGTTTGTTGGAACTATACTGAGCACAGCACCAAGAGTGTGTCCTTGATCTAGGGCAAAATATGACCGGGCCTAACCTGGTTCGATAAACCGTGGCTGTGGGCAGTAAAGATTAGTTAATTATGACCTCATTCGTTACATTTATAATTATTGTCGTGATTTTCGTTGGTCACTAATTATATATTTGGAGTCGCATGCCAAAAATAGCCATGGCAGACCACCGAAATGCACGGAAATAGTCAAAATGATCCATTTAGGTTATATTTAATTTTTGTGTACACAAGTTTTACACACTGAAGATCCGTCATGAATAAAGCAAGCTGAATTAAAAGTACTATAATACGTGTCATAATACGTGTCATAATACGTGTCGTAACGCTTGCCCCTCAAACTCATTTTCTCTCTTGTGTTGCTAGAGCACAAAAAGGGAGCAAAGATTAGTGATACTGTTATCTTCAATGCATGTTGTAAGAGGTGGTTGAGGAGGTTTTGGGATGAAATTGGCTGTCCCATCCCGAGTCCAAGTAAACAATAACCATGCTGAAGTCGGATGTGTCGAGACAAATTACAGCCATGCTGTAATAACACAACGCATTCATTTCTCTGAACTACATCCTGCAAATCTGCAGGAGTTTTAGAATGAACACACGCCCGTGTGTTGCCGGGGCCCGAAAGGGGAGCAAAGAATAGCAACACTGTTTACCTTCCACGCATGTTGTAAAAGGCGACTAAGGAGGTTATGGGATGGAGTTGGCTGTCCCATTCCATATAGGGTCAGTGACCCAAAGCCATGCTGAAGTCGGATGTGTCAGACTGAAAAGCGCAGATATAGCAGCAGTGCTGTAAACTATGACACAACGCATTCCGTTCTCCGGACTACATCCTGCTAATCTGCAGGAGTTTGAGAACGAACGCAGAAGAAGAAGAAGAATGAACACAGAAGAAAAAAGATGAGTTGCAAAGCATATCCTTCGAGAATGTACAAACTATGATACATTAACCATTATGGTTCACATACAGACCTTCGGTTGTGATGACGGTTGTGTTGTTTCTATGTCGTCCCAAATTGGATACAGTGAAGACAGACCTAGAGGCCAACCACGAAAACAATGGACCACCGAAAAAAAGAGGCGACAAACTCCACAGTATATTCAGCACACAAGAGGGCCGTATCCAGAAAACTCTTCTACCCCTGACGCGGAAAGGCAATAAAGGGTTTAGAGAATAGATGGACTAGCCTTCTGATACGTCAGGCGATGAATGTTAAATTTCATAGTACAGAACAAGAAAAAAAAACATAGTCCAATTTATACAAGAAATAATACGCCAGACACAGACATTACCAGCGAACAATTTATACAAGACACAATACGCCAGATACAGACATTACCAGCGAACAACTTATACAAGACACAATACGCCAGATACAGACATTACCAGCGAACAATTTATACAAGACACAATACGCCAGATACAGACATTATTTGTAGAAGAGAAGAATTGTGTATTCCATGTGAAAGATTTGTTTACAGTTCACATAACAAGCTTGAACAACGGAAATGTCATTACAGCTAAACTAAACTCACTAAAGTAATCTATCAAGCTTGTAACTTGTATTTGCTATTGAAATATGTAAATACAACTAAACTCACTAAAGTAATCTACTAAGATTATGTAACAAAAATATGTAAATTAGCTAAAATAACAATACATACTGCTGGTTTGAAGCCCCAGAAAACGTGTTATGAGTCCTTCACTGAACAACAACGAGTAACACTACATATTTACATATTGCAGAGATTATAATCCCACTATACGTCTGCATGAGTCTTTCAATTATCAGCTAAAGTAACTCTACCACTACAAACTGTAGGGAATATATTGATAACCCCACGTGTAGACTGGACGTACAGTCCGAACGAGTCCTTCAATAAACTAAAGTAACAGATTACAAACCACTGCGATAGTTAAGCAAGTATTCGGTTATATGAAAGTCTAAAAGAGATGGTTTTGATCAGGGTTACCACTCAACATTTTGCAAAATTGTGCCGAGCGACTAAGATCTTCTTGTTCGGGTGCATGTTATCTAATTTAGTTGCATGATACCATGGTTGCAGGTGCGCCTCACTGCCTAGTATTTCCGACTTCAGTCAGTAGTTTATTATAACAAGGGAATGGGATAGGTTAAATATTTTGTAGAAACCACTATTGGTCAACGGTCAGTAGTTTATTGTAACAAGAGGATGGGATAAGATAAATATTTTTCTATAAACCGCTATAGGTCAACGGTCAGTAGTTTATTGTAACAAGGGGATGGAACTGAATAACATATTTTGTATTACTGTTGGGTAGCACTAAACATCACGCTCTAGCTTCATAATAGAGAAAGAGTTCAACTCCAACATACTCAAGCCTTCCTGTATCTATAGGTTGCATTAATTTCATAGTCGCTAACACTCTGAGCTAAAAACTTAGATTGCTGCTTACTCAAACAATCACTACTGTAAGATGATCTCCTTTCATTTTGTAATTCATTTCACAAGGCAGACATGAAAGTCAGAACAAGGTTATTGTCACCCATTTATTTTCTCGGTACAGAAGGCGCATGTGACCTTGCTGTTATTATTCTAGACCAGGAATGATAACGCAACCAAATCTCGGGGATGGCTTAAGCCATGCATATTTCTACATGATAATATAATAAAAATTATAATTGTAGCGCAGCATGTCTAGGGCGTTGGTTTTAAGCTATTCTTGAATTTTGAGACATCAGTAATCCACATAAACATTGCACAGAAGCAATTGTTACGCTACGCCAGCTAAGCGAAAATACATTTGAATTGATGTATTTATCGACCAGGAAAAGTATTTGAAAGAATTGACAGAGAAATATTCTAATATTGGAGGACTATGAAATACATGGACAATTACTGGTCAACATGAGAGACTTATAGAAAAATTGTCAAGGCATTATCAAATCTACCAAGATCGCAATAGACCTATTTAAAATAAACACCTAGTCGAAGACGGATGCCTTAGACAAAATAACGCAACTAAAACGGCGACAGCCGCCAGTGTGTTGCCGGGGCCTGAAAGGGGAGCAAAGAATAGCGACACTGTTTACCTTCCATGGATGTCGTAAGAGGCGACTAAGGAGGTTATGGGGTGGAGTTGGCTGTCCCATTCCATATAGGGTCAGTGACCCAAAGCCATGCTGAAGTGGGATGAGTCAGACCGAAAGGCGCAGATATCGCAGCAATTCTGTAAACCTTGGCAACTCATTCCGTTCTCCGGACTACATCCTGCTAATCTACAGAAGTTTGAGAACGAACGCAGAAGAATAAGAAGAAACGGCGACAGCGGACTTCCATTCTCTGGTCTACATCCTGCTAGAAATCTAGTATGGCCATTGTCCTGCTACAAGAGAGATCCAGCGGGAATTTGAGAATGAAGGCCGAAGAAGAAGAAATGAACACAAGCGTCAGACAAGGTTGCGTACTATTACCACCTTATGTTAGTAACATAAGTAGACATGAACTAAAGAAGAAGAAACCAAGAAACGAACCCACTACTGCTGGGAAACCAAATGAAGAACACATTTCACTAAAAGAACTGCTATTCGAAGATGATCAAAGTTTAATATTTTCTCCAATTTTCCATGAACTGCTATTTTATAGAAACTACTATATAATACGTCTATGGTCCAGTAGTTTATTGTACAGGGGGATGGGGCATATTTGTATTACTGTTGGGTAACGCTAAACGCCATACTCTAACTTCCTAATGGAGAATGAGTTCAATTCCATCATCATCAAGTGCCGTTTCTGAAACGAAGGTTTGCTGCAACGGATCTCCAATATCCCCTGTCTCTTGTCTTGGTGGTGCATTCTGCTAGACTGTAACTTGTCAATAGTGTGATGTTATTCTCCCACTTGTATCTCTGCCTACCTCTTGCTCGCATCCCTTTGACCTTACCCTCAAGTAAGGTCTTTAATAAGGTCTTTTATTGTATCCAAAATATTTTATTTGCCTGATCTTTATTTCTCTTAGTAGTTCTTTCTTCATATTAAGTGTTTTAGTATCTCTTTATTTGTTTTCTTCTCTTTTCATGATGTTCTCCCTATTCTTCTATATACTAACATCACAAAGGCATCAATTCTGTCTTCTAATTGTTTATTTAGCGTCCATGTTTCTGAGCCATATATTAATATCGAATAGATATAGCATTTTATAATTCTCATTTTTAACTTGTTTGTAATTTGTTTATATGTTACTATTTTCTTCATCTCCTTGAAGGTACTTTAACCATTCCTATTTCCCTTTTAACTTCTGTTTCACATCTGCCATCATTTGTGATTATGTGTTCAACTCCACCATACACCAGACTTCATGTATCTGTAGGCTTCCAGTAATTGCACAGTCGCTAACACCCAGAGCTGTGCTCAAACAATAACTATTGTAAAATGATCTCCTTTCAATTTGCTATTCATTCCACAAAGCAGACGTGTAAGTCAAATGTGTCAGGGTGACATTGTTACAGACTGTCGGGCTTGCAGGGAGTCGGACAAGAAAAATTGTCGAAGGATTATACTAAAATCAGCTGTCCTTTATTTTGTTTACTCTTTACTTTAAAAAAAATTAAAGATGAAAAAATTAGAAAGTAATTCTTAGTAAGTATTGACGAGGTTAGTTAGCGGGAATATTAAACCAGCCGTGATCGAAGCATGAGATGGTAGGGGAGAAATTATTGCCAAAAACTGTTAGTTTAAGAAAGGATGGGTATAGAGTAGAATATTCTGAGAAAGATTATTGACAACCTTGAATGTCGCAAATTAGAGTAAAACTAAATTAGTAGGAAAATATTTGTGGACAAAAGGGTAAATATGCACGAGTATTCAGCAAGATTGAGATCCAACAATACGTCCAAAAACGTGAACATAACGGATTGTAATCAATCTTGAGTGATAAGTCGTTCATTCACCAGCAACTAAGTCACAGCTCAGCCATGTAGCGGAGGATTAATCGGGGATCTGTCCATGAAGCAAGACATGGTTCCTCGAACTCTATAATTTTGTCAAGAGGATTGTTGGAGTGCAAGCTGTAGAACGTAATGTCACGAGAATTCGTCACATGTTGGATGTGTTAGGAGCTCCTATGCTATTGTAAAGTGTTAGAATAGCAGTAGAAAGGTTAGTAATATGTTTATATAAATTTAATACATCAATCAGGTATTTGTATAGATGTCGAGAACGTGACACCATGTGTAGTTCACTTTTGATGAAATTGCTTCTAAAAGAATAGAATTGTCGTAGAATATGAAATATTCTGATGATTTGGTTAGAGAGAGAAGGTCAAACAGTGATGAAATTCGAGAAGATTAAAATCTCTCCTAGGAAATCTTCACCTTAGAAAACAGGTAGGGAAAGTGAGATGCTATACTGTCATACGTCGCCATATGCTCAATACAGCAGGGCATAGGAAATATTGTGAATGTGTATTACCACTGAAGAGTTTGTTTAGTCATTAGTTAGGTTTCTAGGTTGTTAGATCTCTCCAACGTGACTGATCGCCCAGTATTATAGAATGCTCCATTTGATGTCTTTGCATAAGCCATAATGGGAGATAAAATTACAGAGGATTTATTGGAAGCTTTGTCGATTAAAACTGCATCTTTTTTTTAAAAAGTCGTTTTACTAGAGTCCCTGCCTTTTTAAAGTCTCATTTTTCGAGTGAACCTGTGTTAAGTGCTTACTTTTCCTCACAGAGAAAAATATTGTAGTTTCTTTTCTTGATGTGCAGCGTATTTTTATGATAGTCTCACCAGAGTTACTGCTTGTCTTATTTACCAAGTGAACCTGTATAAAGGGCTACTCAATCTTCGAGTCTGTTTCGAGATACAACCAGTCGGAAACCTTGAATTTGGATGAACCTGCTATCTTTTCCTGAAGACCCAGCCAGCCAACTCTGGGAGTAATCGTCCTCGAGAGTGCAAGATGTCCGTTTTTATGCCAATGGAATGCCTTAGTGAATAAACTGTGAACAGTTATCGAAATCACACCCCTTGTTAAATTGTGTAAATTCACAAGTCAATGGATGAGCCAAGTTTATGAACAGTGAACACTACGTTATCAGTCACCGCAAACTTTATTTTCTATCTTATTTGGATAGCCGGACCAATCATATAATTAAAAACTGCGAACCATTGACTTCAAGAATATGCGTATAGTTACTGACAATCAATTTCTGAACTATTTGTTTAGTGATAATTAGTTAGGTAGGATAGTTGGGGAAAACCCCCTGATATGATGTTAGAAACAATAGACGGTCAGCCTACAGTCAGGAAATCAATTGCTTCCTTTTCTGTGAGTATAACGATTGAAATGATGTGTTATATGCCATAACAAAGATTGTCCTCACATAATTTATGTTCATGAAAGAAATTTGTTATTAAAGCTATCTATGTGTCCTTTAATACAGTTTCCTTTCTTTTAGAAGCCAAGACTAAGTTAAGATTTCAGATAGTACCAGTCTCTGTTAGTTCACAGTCGCACATCGAACAACAGAAGAAGTACTTATAACATCTACAGAAATTCTAGATTTGGAAACACTATACGGATATGGAAGAAAATGAACCACGGACCATAACATCCACAAACACAAAACAACAACTAAAGAAGATAGGCCGAACCACTATAGAGGAGTTTCAAAGTGATATAACCTTATCAAAGAAGTCATTACATAATTGTAAACCAAACACCCCCCCCCCCTGTACATGCGGTGCCCCCCTTCAATGACAACACCCCCCCCCTCCGGCACTACATGAAGCGCATACATATTATCCTGAATACAAGAATACAAATGAGTCCCCTTTCCTCGTATTTCAAAAAAAAAATTCTGAAATTAATCTGGATTAAGTAGAATACCAGGTTAGTTAGTTTGTTTGTTTTTCGTTCGCTCCATTGTAACCATCACGGATATCCGTGCGATTTCCGCCGGGAGCGTGATTACGTTGTGCCACCGTTATGCGCCTTGTAGACCTAGCACATCCGATTTCGGCATGCCTTGACAATTCGGGTGGGCTACCCTTAGCCTGTGACAGCCTCTATATCTGTATCCAGCCACGCGTAATGGAGCCTCTTCGCCCAGACGATTTTTTGCTCTCGTCTGACTCGAACGAGGTGTTCCTCTGTCTATGAACTTGCCTCGTGTAATTGGACGTGCTGTGCCTGTGCCCATTGGGTACTGAACCGTTTCTCATCCGTGAGCCTGGTTCCTTAAGGGGAAGAACTCAACAGATGAGTTGGACCCTGGCTCTTTCGCCCTCTTAGCCGAGGTGTCATTCACTGACATCGTGTACCCCTTGTCCAAGTTCGAGTCTCACACCACGCGTTTGAGAGCAAGGCGTTCTCGAGCTGAGCGTCCTTGTCCAAATAGCACCTGAGCCCATCAGGTACTGAACCCTTTCTCTCTTCAAGTGTCTTTCCGGTGTAGGAAAACCTGACAGTAGAGTTGGGCCAGGGCTAAATCGTCGTGCCTGAGCGTATCGAGTAGGGAACCCTTTCTCTTCGCGAGCATATTTCCGGTTTAGGAAGGCTCGACATTAGAGTTGGGTTAGGACTTCTTGCTTTACCAAACGCCAATGGATGGGTCTGGGTCTCTGCCTGTAAGGAACACAGGTAACTAGAAGCTCGTCTCGAGCTGACGGTGCTTGTAGTTCCCCTTTCCTAGGGACTTTTCACTTTCTATTTGCAGTTCGCGCAGCCCTCTAGCGCTGTTCTGCCTTTTCATTGTTTCATTGTACTCGGTATGAAATCTATTTGTCTCTCGCCATGCATCTATCTTTACGTGCATTTTACATTGGCCGCCCCTCCAATGTTCGGACTGGACTGCCCTGCTTCACTGTATGTCGACAGTGTCGCTATATGTGGTGATGCTGGTGGTGTCGGAGATATTGTCTGTCTCTTGTGCAGTCAAATCTCTTTCCATCTGCTACCTCCACATTCTCGGACACGATCCCCAAATGATTTGGCCAGAATCAGCTCGAGCTGCTGTATTTCTGTTTCCAGGGTGCACCGCGTGGAGGTACATTTGGGATCTTGGTTATCTGCTAACCCTGGGTCCGCCTAGAGCAATGCGTTCCCTTTGCACCCCCACCAGGTTAGTTAAATGTATGTCAATGGTACACAATTAAAGCCGATGAATGGAAAAATGAATGGATGAATGGAAAAAATCATTATATATACCCCTCCCAAAAAAAGGCGACCTTCAGATTTGCTCTAACTACCGAACTATAGCACTTATAAGTCAAGCAAGTAAATTAATGCTAAACATCATAATGCAAAGAACCAAACCGAAATTATAGATAGAGATAAACGAAACATAGGCCGGTTTCAGATCGGGCAGAGGAACAAGAGATCACATTCTTAATATGAGATTGATCATAGAAAAATGTAGGGAATTTTCAACTGACCTGCACATGTGTTTCATAGATTACTCAAAAGCGTTCGACTGCGTCCAACACCAGCAACTATGGGAGATAATGAACAGCATGGGTTTCCCAAGACATCTGATTCATCTAATAGAGGAACTTTACCAAGATCAAAAGGCTGCAGTGAGGTTAGAGGACGATCTCTCAGAGTGGTTTGAGGTACAGAGTGGAGTAAGGCAAGGGTGCACACTCTCCCCATACCTGTTCAACATCTACGCTGAAAGTATAATGAGGAACGTGAGAGAAGACATACACAACACTGACTACCACGCTTTAAACATAGGTGGATTCCTAATCCCGGAACTACGCTACGCAGACGACACAGTACTTCTTTCAAACGATATAAAGGGATTGGAACAACTAATCAAGAACACAAAGAAATATAGCGAAGCACAAAATTTGTATTTAAACACGCAGAAAACAAAAATCATGTCAACAGATATAACAACACAACAACCAAAAATCAGAATAGACAATACCGAGATAGAATGTGTGGATAAATTTGAATACTTAGGAGCAAACATCAACGGTGCAGGAGACTGCATGGCAGAAATAAGGAAGAGATTGGCAATGGCATATTGCAAAATAACACGGCTGAAAAACATATGGAAAAACAACAAAATAGAAACGAAAGTGATAATGTTACGAACTTTTATTTTTCCGGTTGCAACATACGGCTGTGAAACATGGACTCTAAGTAAAACAGCGGCAAAGAAGATCAACGCCTTCGAGCTGAAATGCTACAGAAAGATACTTAGAATATCATGGAAGGATAAAATCAGAAACTCAGATATTATAAACACACTGAATATTCCAGAGTGTTGGTTACTAAACACAATAACAAAAAGAAAACTACGCCTGTTTGGTCATATAAAGAGACATAACTGTTTAGAAAGACAAATAATGGAGGGAAGAGTACCTGGGTAGAGGAGAAGGGGCAGACCAAGAAGACGATGGACTGACGACATTAAAGATAATATGAATACATCGCTATAAAATGCAAGCCACATCGCCCAAGACAGAGAGAGGTTAGGAGAGTTCATTGGGAAGACAACGTTCTGGAAGGAATACGTCACATGACACACAATTAAAGCAGGTCTCAGAATTGAAATATTTAGGAAGGTCTTTAAAGAGGATGTCAAAGGTAGGTCCCATGGCAGCAACCTGCCGCCGAGATAAAGATAACTCTGCATGCATTAAACCGCAACAACTGTGGTGGTGGCTGGTTCTATTCCATGCTGTGTTTGCCTTCCCTAATTTATTCGTCAGGTACTCTTTTACAGATGGGTAGACTGGTAGGAGTGTCGTATCAGGCGAGAAAACTGGGATAATTGTACTGTCCTGACGTGGTTTCGAACCTAGCACGCTGTAAACCCGGTGATAGTAACCCTGGATGGCAAACTCGATAGAGGCATAGAAACAGGATATTAAAAAGTCATTACTGTGACTTACCAAATGTTGCCAATAATCAAATAATCTTTATGGCAACAAACCGGAAATTGTTAAACAGTATTTGTATATCAACTCAATGTTATCAATGTCAAACTTTGTCAACTGACAAAAACACTAGCGAAAAAAAATTATCATAACATGCGATATGAGGTGTTTAATGAAAGTTATAAATGTCACCAGAAGAGACCGACGGAGAAATGAAGATATCACGAAACAAAAAAAGACCATCTCATGTCACGACTACATCGAGAGACCACCTCATGAGAATGAAACCATCGCAACCAGACTTTCGCGCATACAACAGCAGACGGTTTGACTACAAGGTAGAAAGAAGACCAAGAATTATATGGATGAAGACAGTGAAAGAAACTTTAAAGAGACACTGCGACCTAAATGACCTAAGACCCTTAGCGACACAAGTGGAAATGGCAGTAGAAATATAGACAAATAAACTCAATCTCGTCGCGAGTTGAAGCAAGCTCGCCATAATGTATCGGGCCCAATATGCCAGAATGTACCGAGCCGATCTATGCTTATACGCTATAATGTACCGAGCTGATCTATGGTAATATACCAGAATGTACCGAAGCCGATATATGGTTAATAAGTCAGAGTGCGCCAAACTGATCTATGGTGATATACCAGAATATACCAATCCGATATATGTTGATATGCCAGAATGTACCCAGCATGTCTATGGTAATATGCCAGAATGTACCCAGCATGTCTATGGTAATATGCCAGAATGTACCCAGCATGTCTATGGTAATATGCCAGAATGCACCGCGCCGATATATGGCAATAGACCAGCATCTACCAACTGATTTATGGACATATAACAGAATGTACCTAGCCGATCTATGACGGTAAGTCGGAATGTACCGAGCCGATATTTGATACTATGCCAGAATGTACCGAGTTGATCTTGGTAATGTCAGAATGTACTGAGCCAGTATTTGGTAATATACCAGAATGTACTGAGCCCAATATGCCAGAATGCAGCTGAAAAGAGGATGTTTTGCCCACGTGAGGTTGTAATTCACCAAACACCAGTTTGATGTAGGCTACTGATATTACATCAAATTTTCAACTTCAAAACATATCATAAGCTGGCTGACAAATAGGACTAGAACCAGGTCCAACTGATTCGTTTTCACTAATTCAATCCGCTGGCACAAGTCATAAGATTAGTGGTGGGTAAGAGTGCACAGCACCTGCCCCTTTAGGAAATCATAACATGACTTTTTTTTAACGAGAATTTAGTCAACAGGTGGGTAATCCCTCAACAGGTGGGTAATCCCTCAACAGGTAGGTAATCCCTCAACAGGTGGGTAATCCCTCAAAAGGTGGGTAATCCCTCAACAGGTGGGTAATCCCTCAACAGGTAGGTAATCCCTCAACAGGTGGGTAATCACTCAACTACTAACGATTTCTCTCTAAAAACGTCCACTTTCTAAGAAAGTGGGTATTACACGAAAAAGGTTATAAACTTTCTCATCACAAATTGTTGATTATACAACAAAGGGCGCAAGATCTTTCTTTATGTAACCTCTTCCCCTTCCGTATAGAAGAAGTATCTACGTCCCTGTACTGGCACCCCATCACCACACCTACTACCTTAAAATTGATATCCTAATCATGTGTTACACACATTTGTATCTCACACATATATAACTATTCAATAGAGACTATGCCCGTGTGTTGCTGGGGCCCGAAAGGGGAACAAAGAATAGCAACACTGTTTACCTTCCATGCATGTCGTAAAAGGCGACTACGGAGGTTATGGGATAGAGTTGGCTGTCCCATCCCATATAGGGTCAGTGACCCAAAGCTATGCTGAAGTCGGATGTCAGGGCGAACGGTGCAGATATCGCAGCAATGCTGTAAACCATGACACAATGCATTCCGTTCTCCCGACTACATCCTGCTAATCTGCAGGAGTTTGAGAACGAACGCAGAAGAAGAAGAAGAATAGAGACTAGAGTCCCGGGCACATAACCACTGCATGGTACAGATGTGTACGTAATTGATGCATCAAGTAACAGTTACCTGACAGATTTAATAATGAGGTGTACACTACATATTCTTTCATAACTATTGACATTTTATAAACGACATAAGTTAGTGTTACCGTACATACTATACATGGTGACATACTATAGTATGTGTGCAGTGTTAACACAGCCTGTACATTACTAGCATGTTATAACACAGCCTGTACATTACTAGCATGTTATAACCATTTCTGAATTATCATAACACTATTTCCACCTTGAGTACATAATCTCAAGTTTGTGGATATTTGGGATGGGGGGGGGAGGGGAGTTTAGAGAACCCCTACCTAGAAAATTACAACATGATAGTACTAGGAAGCAGGTAAACGATGAGTACCCTCCCCCCTTCCCCCTCAGATATCAAAAGCGGGGTGAATAGCTTTTGTGAAGGTAACAGCCTTTTCGTTTACCGAAGACGTATCACGTGTACACTTGTAATCACCTGTATACTTATTGTGTATTGCTTATAAACTGACGCCATTACACTCCGGGCAGACCTATAGTACTGAGTCTCCCTTGGCGCGCATGTGGTTGGGTCTGTGGGTCTCACCAATAGCCCACTAGACAAACCACCCATGCAACAGAAAACTTTAGTAGATTAAATGCCGTTATATTGAGGTTATCTTATAGAAGCTTCATGACATATCATATATACAATTATGCTTATTATGCTGTTATTTTGTTGCTGAAATGTGTTTCATGTTTACTTGAATATATGTATGCACCCTATGTGGTTGGGAGGGATTCAGATATGTACTGTACAGCACTGGGGAGGAGGAAACTGACAGCACTGTTTTTTCCTATGGCTGAAACCTATCATAGAGGCACAGTGACTCAGGACGTGACAATCCTTTTGACTTGAACATTTGGTTGCATGCCTGGAGCAATAGAGAAGTTCGGCATAACCAGTAGTCAATTGGTGGCGAGGAATGAGTACAGTGAACCCTATCTTGGCTGCAGTTATCCAGAGCAGTGCATAGGTTGAATTTACCTTCCTGGAGGTGTGATAGTTATTCTCTGGCTCTGGCCCGGGGTTGGCTGAAAATCCACAGATTTCCCAGCAATATAATGTCATTTAATAGCATTGGGTCAAAGGGCATGAGCCTATGGACCGCTGGATCAGCTACCAACCAACCAACCAACCAGTCTCCCCTGGCAGATGTTGGAATGCAAACTTGCTGCCAGATCCAGTGGCCCGCTGATTAAACATGCTCCTTACTCTATTCCTGCACTTATCCTTCCGGTATCTCACATTTATATTTCAGAAAGGCAGCAGATTAAATGGTTTGGCTACATTATAAGAATGTATCACGACAAGTTACACATGAAGTCATATAACCAAATGAGATCAGGTTACAAAGCCAGAGGAAGACCACGAAAAAGATGGATAGAAAACGTCAGGGACATCTTGAAAAAACACAGTCATAGTACAGCCAAGACTACACATCTGGCCTTTGATCATAAGCTCGAGCTTCCATCACCCTCTACCCTTAGAGGCAAGAGTGGATAACAGGAAAGACAATAGATAATTCTAATCTCACAATCTTTAATATTATCAACCCATACCCTTTTGTCCCTTTTTCTTCTTGCAATCTCTACTGTTCCGTTCAGGATAGTCTTGGAAAGAGAATCATGCCTTATCACGTAAACAAACACCACAAATTATGTCCCTGAAGGACTTCTAATGATGCCCTCCTATCTGTCTTTGGTCTTTATGGACGATACCTCGCTCTTTATATGCAGTGTATATGCCTTTCTGGAGTCTAATTCACTCCAATTCTACCCCATCGAGTCCAACTCCTTGACGTGGAGATGAGGCTTACTCCAGCCAACAGAGGCTGGAAACTAAGATTGGTCGGGCCAACCAAATATCGAGCAGGGTCACAATCCTGCCCAAGCAAGCACAGTGATGAAGTAAGAGATGCCAGGCCGAGAGGTGCACCAGCAACCATGGTATCATGCAAACCGAATAGTTGACCTGTCTGCACGCAAAAGATGTATGGGAGCACTGAGGAGCTTTCAAATACGGCAGCATTTATTAAGAAAACAGGACTTGATGTGTAGACATGTCAAACTCCGAACGAGAAGAAGAAGAAGAAGACTCCAATTCTATAGAGCTAGCAGAACCATCTAGAGGGGATCCCTTCTATTTGGATCTACAGTGGGTGAGATTTTACATATATACGAGTATATATATATATATATATATATATATATATATATATATATATATATATATATATATATATATATATATATATATATATATATATATATATATATATATATATATATATATATATATATATATATATATATATATATATATATATATATATATATATATATATATATATATATACTACTATTACTATTACTACTACTACTACCACCACCACTACTACCACTGCTAATGCTACTACTACCACTATCACCACTATTACTACTACAGCTACTACTACAGCTACTAATATATATATATATATATATATATATATATATATATATATATATATATATATATGTATATAGTGATGGTGATTGATATATATATATATATATATATACTCATGCACGCGCACACACAATATTTAACTCAAAAGTAATTAAGGTGTTAAGGTGGTCGAAATACTCAATGACCTGTTTCTCTAGCCTAATCTGGTGGCTTCTTTCTTCTCATAATTCTTGTTTTTCAGCTACTTACATCAATTTCACTCTTATTCGGTTCTTCAACAATATTAATCTGTTGCACTGAGAGTATTCCTCTTAGAAACTATAGCCACTTCATTAGCAAAATATGACTATATAATAGAGGTAGGGGATACATTATTTAAAACATAAATTATACTTCATTGTCTTACCTAGTACTTGTGTCGTAGTGGAGTATCCTAGTGCATGTCTCGAGAAGGAATCATATCACTTGCCTCGTGGAAACATTAATGAGCATGTTTTCCATGATATTTCTTCTTAGGTCTGTCTGTTGGGAGCTTAAGATTGTCGCACTCGATGCGAGTTCACTCTTTTATGTTGTCGATCCATTTCTGCTCTGTTTCATTTTTCTTACCAATATTTAGTTTAGTGAAATAATTTTGCCAAGACATTAGCATTTAATCACTTTTCTTTACTTCTCTTCGTTGTTTTAATTTGTGTGGCTTCTTTACTTGATTTCCTTGTGTCGTTCAGGTAAGACGAACTAGACTGGTAGTTGAAAGTACACATCTGAAATAGGGGAAAATGTAACTAGTCACTTCACAAGTTAGAGGAATACAAAAGGGGTGATTTGACCATTCATTTTCTACATGAATTAGAGATAAATACGACAGGCGTGAACAAGTGGAAAAATAGACACGGGGATATTAATATAAGTTATAAGGAACTAGCAGCTGACATTAAATATTACAGCAGTAATAGTTATCATATTCGTTCTCCATTTTGTACATAGAAGCAGTAGCTAGAGTAGAGTTAGTAGTAAATGTAGTAGTAGTAGTGATGGTGATTGTAGTAGTAGTAGTAGTAGTAGTTACAGCAGCAACAGCAGCAGTAGTAGTAGTAGTAGTAGTAGTAGCTGTAGTAGTAATAGTGGTGATAGTGGTAGTAGTAGCATTAGCAGTGGTAGTAGTGGTGGTGGTAGTAGTAGTAGTAATAGTAATAGTAGTTGTGGTGGTGATAGTGGTGGTAGTAGTAGTATTAGTAGTAGTAGTAGTAGTAGTAGCAGCAACAGTAGTAGTAGTAGTAGTAGTAGTAGTAGTAGTAGTAGTAGTAGTAGTACCTGTAGTAGTAATAGTGGTGATAGTGGTAGTAGTAGCATTAGCAGTGGTAGTAGTGATGGTGATTGTAGTAGTAGTAGTAGCAGCAGCAACAGCAGCAGCAGTAGTAGTAGTAGTAGTAGTAGTAGTAGTAGTAGTAGTAGTAGTAGTAGTAGTAGTAGTAGTAGTAGTAGTACCTGTAGTAGTAATAGTGGTGATAGTGGTAGTAGTAGCATTAGCAGTGGTAGTAGTGGTGGTGGTGGTAGTAGTAGTATTGATCACTTAAAAATAAATATTTAAAAACTTGGCAATGTGCAAGACAGCTATAAAACGCGACATCTGCTACTCATAGTTATTTGTGGATTGACCTCCGACAAGCAACACCGGATCATTAGAGATTGCGAAGTTATATATTTCCTGGTGAAAATCAAATAGTGTACGTGCCGAAATAAAATGTCTGATTGTTGGAAGAGAAACGGAGCTACGTTAAAATTCTCTGTGTCGGGCCAAACCAGCCGAGGTGAAGAGATGGAATCACACCATTCCTAGAGCGACACCACCGGGACCATCCGACTCGAGTCGTACCTACACACCTGATCTGGAGTGACATTCCGAAGTCACTACATAACACCATTCCCGGAGTTGATCTTGCTGATAGGTGACTCCGGAGTGACTATATGAGACTACTTACGGAGTCATTCAAATTCTTGCTGACCACATACTACTCTCGTGCGCGTAGTCATGGCAACAACTAAGATATAATCAATGCTTACATGATCGAGTCAATCAGCCATGTCACGAGAAGATGACGAGTATTATATATTCCTCTTTTACATTCTATTCAAGTCCACTTTTTGCACAAACTAGTGGCCTTTGTTACCTCTAATATTGTATGGTAGTGCGTCCTGATATAACCTAATTTGACCTTGCTGTCCGCTGGTAGAAAGGGCGAGCCTCTCCCAAAGAGTGGTAAACTCATTAACTACTTACTTACCATTATTATCAAACCACTCCTTAAAATGTCATCAATGTCAGCTTTATTATTATTATCAAACGACTCCTTAAAATGTCATCATTGTCTGCTTAATTATTATGATCAAAATCTTCAAAATGATAAATTTTAACACCGTTGTTATTCTTCTGCTTATATTCGCACACTTCTGCAGATTATCAGTATGTAGTCCAGAGAACGGAATACAGTTATCCCTCGCTACTTCGCGGTTCATTTATCGCGGACTCAGTACATCGCGGGATTTCTAAAAACATATTTACAGTATGTACACTTGAGTTACATCTACTTATGTTACACACACACATGTATCATATTTATATTATTTATACCGTATTTTATGTATGTTATTTACACTATTAATATTTTATTTACATGTTTGAAACTATTCTTTAATGTTCTAATGATAACATATGCACTTACATGGTTTCATATACACTTATTGATATTATACATACACAAAAAATGTACGTGTGTTAAAAATGAGAGGATGACACTACTTCGCAGTTTTTCACTTATCGCGGCCGGTTCTGGTCCCTATTAACCGCGATAACTGAGAGAGGACAACATTTGTCATAGTTTACAGCTTAGCTGTAATATTTATGCCTTTAGCCCTGCCACTTCCGACTTCAGCATGAGAACGAGAAAGTCTGGGTCACTTTGACCTCTAACATACAGCAGCCAACTCCACCTCAAAACCTCATTTAGTCTGGAGATGGGTTTAGCTGCTGCTATGTCATGACCAGTAACTCCCTTTTGGGGCAAGCTTTATTCCGTGTCTATCCCCTTAGAAACTGTTAAGTTCTTCAGGTCTTGTTACTATATATAGCATTATCCTCATCAGGAGCGTCTCCGCAAGAAGTTTGGCTGTTACGAACCTCCAACATCCATTCTATCTCATATATCATTCAAATAGTCACATTTCTGTGGTTCTCTCTAGACCGGTCGGTGGTCCTCAATTTTTAAATTGTTCTTCCTGCCTCTTTGGCAATGGATTTGGCCCCCAGAATTGGGGGGGGGGGTGCGAGGTCTTCTTTAGGAGGATATCTTGGCTTACGTTGAAAACCGCCGATCTAACGCGCTTAGAGAACCATATTTAAGAACGCGTGTGTCGAGACATTAGAGTTGTACTCCGTGGACTTCGCCTCTCTTCTGATCTAAACAAAATGAAGCTATTATTTTCCCAATAACAACACGAGCCCACACTTTTATAGGGGATTTTGATGAACACTCACGCAAATTTGAGTCATTTTGTAAGTCATCACCAGGTCAATGTGAATGAGTTGTCTCGTTTCCTTCCATGTATTTAAATGTATGTTGAAGTTGTCAAGGCACTGAATGATCTCCTTATCGCGTGCAATTCTACATTTATTTAACTATTCTGTAATATCACGTGGGACCGTCGACTGTAAAGAAGACTTGTCAACAAAAATTTAAACATGAACTAGTTTCCGTTTTGCGTGAAATCTGTTGGCTATTTTGTCTATTTTTGTTCCTATTCTTGATTATTCCCGTGTTTTCGGTTCGCAAAAATTTATATACTTTAGAATCGCATGCCAAAAATAGCCAATGCTACTCCAAGAAAATAAATGCTAACCAATGGAAAGTATAACAATAATCAGAAGCGTACAGAATGAAGGCCTCATTAATTCAGCTAGAGAGCCACGTATCAGACATCCATTTACACAATTTCGGTGACAGAGAAAAGTTTACAAACGCATATTTTTGTCAGATCCCAGAAAATTATCACTTGAGGTTACTGAGTTAAGGGCATACGTGATATTAGTTATACTCTCGGCAGGCGGTGAATCGTTCTGTTCAGAGTACAATGAATTCAATTCTTTACTCCATTTGACTTTTTGTTACGTTTGTGTTGCATAATGGGCATATTTATCTAACTATTTAGCCTAGGGCATCATCCGTCGTCCACAACAACAATACATAAATCAAGAAATGCACTCCACAGACTAAACACATGGTCTTATTGTGAGTTTCTAGCAGACACAAGAAATGCACTCCACAGACTAAACACACGGTCTTATTGTGAGTTTCTAGCAGACACAAGAAATGCACTCCACAGACTAAACACATGGTCTTATTGTGAGTTTCTAGCAGACACAAGAAATGCACTCCACAGACTAAACACATGGTCTTATTGTGAGTTTCTAGCAGATACAAGAAATGTACTCCACAGACTCAAAAGGTGGTCCTATTGTACACATGGTCTTATTGTAATTTTCTACCAGACACAAGAAATGCACTCCACAGAATACACACAAGGTCTTATTGTACAAATGGTCTTATTGTACACATGGTCTTATTGTGAGTTTCTACCAGACACAAGAAATTCTTTTCACAGACTAAACACGTGGTGGTGTTTTTATTTCTACCAAACACAGGACATACACTCCAAGAACTAAACACAAGGTACTTATTGTGATTTGTCGTTCTACAAGGCATGAAAACGGCTCAGGTGTCACTACCAATGAGACGTAATGGGAAAGTACGAAGTTGGGAGAGTTGTTACAGTGAATTTAGAATTATGTTTATCTCCTTTACTCCACAAATGTGTTATAATACTGATTTATTGACATTAGCTCAGTTGATAATATCAAAATGAGCAGAAATAGGTATTCTTGTTGCCAAATTAAGCCGATAAAAGAACCTAACAACGGGACACAGTGGCAGAATTTTCGACTAAAAAGCCTTCATCAGGACAAACAAAATGACACAAACACCACATTTTACATAGAGATACATATATGGTAAGGAGGAGCTGCACTCAAATACTCCTTAATAGAAAAAAATACAGTATAACAGTTTTTGTCCCCCACAGTTTACACTTACATGGTAAAGAGGTGATAGGAAGAAAAGGAGGGAAACGAGAAGATGGTAAGAGCAGAGGAAGGTTAGCATGACAGAAGAAAGTGAAAGAACTGATGCAGGGAAAACTTGTTTCTCTGCTTTTCTTCCTATCACTTTCTATCGGACTCTCAAAGTATGCTGCGCAAGACAAAAGTGTATGATCAAAAAATGAATGGGTCTCTCTTCTCAACAACTCGCAGAGAATTACATGGATCTACTGTCCAAGTCATGATGGGGTCTGGGGAAACGAAAGAGCCGATGTGATTTGCTGGTAAAGCCTTGGATAAGAAGAGACAGGATTGAATTAATTCGAGCAGTCATTGATACCCTACGAGAAGATAAGGAGCAGGTCCAACGAGACAATGTACATATTCAGAGAATGGTAGAAATGGAGGGACTAGAGGCGATGGGAGAAAGTGCTCCCTCTCCGGAAAGATTAGAAGAACGCGTAATCAGCAACTGACTGGGACACTGAGCTTACACGCTTTTAGATAACTTTTTCGTTGTCCCTCACTCTCTTATAACCAGGACAGTATATCCATATGATGCACTGGGCGTTGTTGCAAGGAATGTCCCACTCTTTTCTTATCATGTATTTTCCTATCTTGCGCAGTATACTCTGGGAGTCTGATAGATTCATTGTAGTTGTTGTATCATCAGCCAAATCAGAGCCGCTGTTACTGTATCTAACTCTATTCTCGTGATAGATGTTGTAGTGGGGTAGGCATACAATTTTATGTTAGACTTCTGTTTGAGCAGATTGTCCGTCTCTTGATTTATTTACCAAACATCGTTATATGTTGACTAGTTCATTGAAAATTCAAACAGAATACCAATTAAATGTGTCTGTTTATGTCAGTATACACTGAAAATACTAAAGGTCTATCAAAAATTACGCCAACATTTAATGGTGGGGAGTCTAAAAAAGTTCGACATTTGCAGACAAGGGAAGGGGGGATTTATTAATATTGACGTCAACAAAATTATGTTCATACACCAATAAAATGGTTTGAATTTGAACTCTTGAATTTGACATATGTGTACATGGAAGTATGATCAATAACTGAACTCTTGACATTTGTGTACAAGGAAGTATGATCAACAACTGAACTCTTGACATTTATGTACAAGGAAGCGTGATCAACAACTGAACTCTTGACATTTGTGTACATGGAAGTATGATCAATAACTGAACTCTTGACATTTGTGTACATGGAAGTATGATCAATAACTGAACTCTTGACATTTGTGTACAAGGAAGTATGATCAACAACTGAACTCTTGACATTTGTGTACAAGGAAGCGTGATCAATAACTGATCTCTTGACATTTGTGTGCAAGGAGGTATGATCAACAACTGAACTCTTGACATTTGTGTGCAAGGATGTATGATCAATAACTGAACTCTTGACATTTGTGTACATGGAAGTATGATCAATAACTGAACTCTTGACATTTGTGTGCAAGGAGGTATGATCAACAACTGAACTCTTGACTTTTGTGTACAAGGAAGTATGATCAATAACTGAACTCTTGACATTTGTGTACATGGAAGTATGATCAATAACTGAACTCTTAACATTTGTGTACATGGAAGTATGATCAATAACTGAACTCTTGACATTTGTGTGCAAGGAAGTATGATCAATAACTGAACTCTTGACATTTGTGTACAAGGAAGTATGATCAACAACTGAACTCTTGACATTTGTGTACATGGACGTATGATCAATAACTGAACTCTTGACATTTGTGTACAAGGAAGTATGATCAATAACTGAACTCTTGACATTTGTGTGCAAGGAAGTATGATCAATAACTGAACTCTTGATATTTGTGTACATGGAAGTATGATCAATAACTGAACTCTTGACATTTGTGAAAAAGGAAGTATGATCAACAACTGAACTCTTGATATTTGTGTACAAGGAGGTATGAGCAATAACTGAACTCTTGACATTTGTGTACAAGGAAGTATGATCAACAACTGAACTCTTGACATTTGTGTACAAGGAAGTATGATCAACAACTGAACTCTTGACATTTGTGTACAAGGAAGTATGATCAATAACTGAACTCTTGACATTTGTGTACAAGGAAGTATGATCAATAACTGAACTCTTGACATTTGTGTGCAAGGAAGTATGATCAATAACTGAACTCTTGATATTTGTGTACATGGAAGTATGATCAATAACTGAACTCTTGACATTTGTGAAAAAGGAAGTATGATCAACAACTGAACTCTTGATATTTGTGTACAAGGAGGTATGATCAATAACTGAACTCTTGACATTTGTGTACAAGGAAGTATGATCAACAACTGAACTCTTGACATTTGTGTACAAGGAAGTATGATCAACAACTGAACTCTTGACATTTGTGTACAAGGAAGTATGATCAACAACTGAACTCTTGACATTTGTGTACAAGGAAGTATGATCAATAACTGAACTCTTGACATTTGTGTACAAGGAAGTATGATCAATAACTGAACTCTTGACATTTGTGTACAAGGAAGTGTGATCAACTACTGAACTCTTGACATTTGTGTACAAGGAAGTGTGGTCAATAGTTGGCCTATAGCGTGTTATGGGGGATCAATCAAGTGCCATGCAAAGGGGTGTAGGCGATCATACTTCTCCACAGATCTCTGTTTCTTGTGTTGTTACTAAGTTCAGTTGGTGACTTCTTTTTGAGCCGCAGCGACAACCCATCCAGAAATTTCTCACTTTGTCTTCTCCTGTCTCTTCTTCCCTTGATCTTTCCGGTGGTTACTAAATGCTCACGTTTTACTTTTCTCATGACATGCCCTAAAAATTGTGTATGTTCCTAATGTTTGCTATAATTTGTCGTTTTACTTCAGCATCACTGAGAACTTCTACATTAGTTTTATTGGTTGCCCTTAGAATTTTGATAATTCTTCTAAAAACCACATCTCAGTTGCCTCCAACTTATCTTGGGCACTTTTGTTTACTGTCCATGGGTTCGCTTCCATGAAGAATGATTGGCTCAATATAAAATCCTAGCACTCGAACTTGTGTATGCATTGATATTACTCCATTGCGTAGAATATTTAACATTTTTTAAAATGTTGATATGGCCTATGCTATCATGATTTTGATCTCATTGGAGCACATGTCATCTGATATTAAAATGGTGCCAAGATACTTGAGATTCTCTAACCTACTCTAGGTTAAACTGTATGTAATACATTCTCCAAATTACTCTAGGTTAAATCTGTAAGAAATAACTTCTATAAGCTACTGTAGTTTAAGCTTATAAGAAATATCGTCTCTATGTCTCTTTACGGTTTAACAAATAAACTTATCTAAGTTACTCTTGGTTAAACTGTACGAAATACATTCTCTAAATTACTCTAGGTTAAACTGTAAAAAAAATAACTTATCTATGGTTCTGGATAAAACTGTAAACAGTAACAGTATACAATTACTTAGAGTGGTTGAACTGTATGATGTAACGCCGCGTGAAGCGGCTGCAGATACTAATCAATGTTACAACCGCGCAACGCCGTAAGCAAGTAGTTTTTTGTGTGGCGGAATATACATGATTATATAAAAAATAATTGTGGATATTACGATTATGAATCGAAGATGGAGCGGTGTTTTACTAACAAACGTGACAGAAGAACATCTCGTGTGTTGACAGCAGACATGACGTGAAGAATATATCGTGTGTTGACAGCAGACATGACGGGAAGAATGTTTCGTGTGTTGACAGCAGACACGACGTGAAGAACATCTCATGTATTGACAGCAGACATCACGTAAAGAACATCTCGTGTATTGGCAGTAAACATTACGGGAAGAATATCTCGTGTGTTGACAGCAGACATGACGGGAAGAATATCCCATGTATTGACAGCCGACATCAGAGGAAGAACATTTCGTGTGTTGACTGCAGATGAGAATATTTGACCGTATTTTCACAACAGATACCGATATGTATCAAGTAAAATCAAATGTTTTGAACTGCGTTTAGCAGTATCAGATTGATTTATTTTTCTTTTCGCCATCCTATCTTGGGTTACTGCTGGTAGATTACCACAAAATAAGAATAAAGATAATAAACGATAAAGGGCACATATGTATCTAGAATCGTTGTTTCTTTTTGTCACTATCTCTAAAGATTACGAGCAACTTTGCTCTTACTATGTGCAGTGCCGTGTCGCCACCCCCCCCCCCCCCCGAGCAATCGCTCATGCCCATATGAGTTTAATTCTCTGAGGTGCACGTAATATCATGAACAAAAGCCTCCTACTTAGAATGGGTCTGTATTACTTTGATACTGTGGGATCCCTCTATAGCGCATTCGTTTATAATACATTTTCCTATATAACACACTTTTTTAAAATTCCCAATTATATTTATGCTTTATTATTTGTACTGTATATAACAAATGTCTATACACTATATAGCGAATAGTATAGAGCGGTGGTCTCACACTCGTGAGATCCAGAGTTCTATCCCCGGTAAGGGCTGGGTTTTTTTTAATTCTGCCGGAGTGTAAGTTTAAAAAAACTCACCCTGAACATGACGTGGTGACAGCAATGGCATGCAGCCTTTATCACACATGCCACTGAAATATTCCCTGTAATTTCCTAAAGGGGAAGTACAGTGGGTTTTTTTTAATAGCCGTTTCTGTTACTACATTCATATTTTGGTAGTCTGGGTGCGCCAACACATCCAGATATGATATTTAACACTGCATCTGTCTAAGTGTGTGCACAAAATGTGCTTCCAGATATTTTCTAGACACATATCTTTTGTGCAATGCAGAAGCTGGTATTAAAAGCTTTCTTTCATACCACGGAGTACCTGCACTCTGTTGGCGTATCCAATACGTGAAGTGTGCCTTCTACTTTGAGTGGGTACAGTTGCAGTGAGACATTTGCTATCTAACATGTTGTGAGTACCCTCCAGTGTGTGCTTCCTGCTGCAAAGGCACTTAGCATCTACTCAAGATGTGAGTTATCTTAACGTCATCTACTCATATTGGGGGAGCATCGACATTGGTCACCCATGTTGTGACCTTTCATTCCAGCTACCCGATCCGGAACATGCTGCGTGACTTTGTGGTTGCGTTGATGGGGATATTGGTTGTCTTGTTGCAATCAAATCACATTCTATCTGCAGTAGGGACAGTCCCGTACTAATCCATAAAAGTGTTAGCTAGGTATGTATGTAGGTATGGCCCCTTTTCGTCTTGCAGACGGCCATTTAGCAATAAGAAGCAGCAATCCGTCACAATAGCCAGGTATACTACACGGGCTATGGTACATCTGCTTCCATGGTAAACCACGTATCTTTTCTTGGTTATATCGTGGCTCTCGACGTTACAGGTCTTCCAGCTGAATTAATGAAGCCTTCATTTGTTCTTACTATTCCAGTGTTTTCCGTTGGCGAATATTTATATACTTAGAATCGCATGCAAAAAATAGCCAAAGTTACTCCAAGTATACAAATAGTAACCAATGGAAATCGTGACAATAATCAAAAACGTACCGAATGAAGACCTCATTAAGTCAGCTAGTAGGCCCCTGTACTGTCTAGAGCCACTGCTATATGCTAACCCTGGGAGAATCTCACAAACGCAATACGGAACCCTTTGCATCCCATTTATCTAAAAACAAATAATTTTATATGTTTGTGTGCGTGTGTTGCCGTTTAAATGCCATGTTTGTGTTTATTTATTTGCGTGTATGTTAGTTTTTATATGAATGTATTTGTCTGTTTCATTGACTAAGTGTGCACATACATATGTGCGTATATGGCGTTATGCGCGATAATACAATCACTATTCTATTCGTAGAGGTAAACGCAGATAATTGGTACTCAGCTTGGATAGTGTTCATAAAAAATGATGACGGTGACGCTGGTGATGATGACGGCGACGACGATGATTATGGTTTTACGTTTGTGTGTGAGTACAAAATCAAATACGTGTTGAAAATTGTATCCAAACTGAACATGTTTGAGGAGACTGTGGACCATTGAACTATTTTTGTCTTTAGACATGCTGCGTTGAGCAGAAGTATGTGTGAATTTACTGTAGTGGTTGTACCAATCATCAATTTTTGTTTAAAATTAAATGTGTTAGCTATGTATTAAAATGCGTTTAAATGCCAATTTTGTTTCTAATCTTTTTAAGTTAATCCGGGAGCTCTAAATTTAGCAGATTTAAAGACAGGTGTATTTCTCCTGTGAGCCAGATGAGTTCACCATGGATTGGTCTTCATCAACTCCATTTCATGCTTACAGAAGCAGACTGTATCACTACCCAATTATCTGGTATCTTGGTGGGTAACAGGTTAAACTCTCAATGGGTTGAAGTACGTCTCCAGTTAAACTCTCCTTTGGTTGAAGCATGTCTCCGGTGAAACCTTCCTTTGCTTGAAGCACGTCTCCGGTGAAACCTTCCTTTGATTGAAACCCGTCCCCGGTGAAACTCTCCTTTGGTTGAAGCACATCTCTATCAACTACGAACAGAGTTCATCCTGGTTATGTCGATTGCATGAACAGAAATCTCAGAAATAATTACATGGTGACAGACACCATCTAACTTGTCATAAACATGCAAATATTATATGTGATACCACAAAATGATGTTTTTCAATGTTACTTTTTATCAAATGTTAATGTGGGCGAGATAAGAGATGTCAGATTGCGACTAAAAGGCCAATCATCGGTGACCGTAGTTAGCTTTCAGCGTGGTGACAGCGGGTAGGTACAGAAACTAGTCCTCTCGTACGACTGGCCGACTAGCGATATGGTTGCTCATGTCCATGGACAAAACTACGTCCTCCATTCAGTGGAAGTAATAAATCACTGAATTCGTTTGTTACGAACGCCGAAATTTGATGTGTCGGTCCATTTGCAATGCATTTCCATTCTCGCGACTACATCGTGCTGGAAGTCTTCTATGATTATTGTCCGATATAAGAGAGATTCATTTGGAGCTTGAGAGCTAACCCACCAAATATCATGAATAAATGAGCAGAGTGATCTTTCTTCTTCTTCTTCTTTCGTTCACTTGAAACACGTCTATATCTGTAATTCTTTCTCCTGGATAAAACTCGCTGTCTTTTGTAGTTCACACAGTGTCCCATAGAGCTTTGATTCCAGTGTTGTTTCCTCTGGCCAATATGTCTGCTTCAGCATTTCATGCTCAGAACACTCTTGAAGTATATATTTGGAACTCTGTGCTGCCTGTCCACATGTACACATAGCTGTATTGCTAATCTTTAATTTTGTGTACATGAGACTGTGCAGTCGATTGTGTCCAGTTCTGAGGCGTAGAATTACAACTAGTTGTGATAGTCATCTTGTATTGGTGTCTGTGGCTTTCTTATTGACTTGATCATCTGGTTTTTTTTTCTGATGGAAGGTGATTGGTACATTTGTTCAATATAAACAGTGATTAATATAAATTATGAAAACAAAGAAGTTATTATTTCAAGTTGTGACTAATGGGTCTTTGTCAAGTAACATAAAAACACACAAAAATAGATAGATCTCATCAAAGAAAACGTTCCAACGCCTTTATTTATATATACATGTGTGTTGTGTTTAATGCTATCAGACAAATTCAATTTTTGCGTTTATGTCAAAATTTGACGCACAAATAACAATTACAACTAGTCCCAAACCATGAAATCACATTGGTTATTTTTTTTAAAAAGCTATCACGTCGAGATATAGTCACGTGAGACTTCTGTAGTAGGTTATTTTAAAAAATGACATGTCTCTGTTGAAAGAGGATTTAATTCCCACATAAAAACAATAATAACAAACAATGTTGTGAGTCATTTGTGAATAAATACGTTATGCTGTTAGTGTACATCAAAGCTACGATGCCTGCGCTTTCTACGCATGCATTCACTTCCGGTAATTATCCGGTATTTTTATTTACTATGAGACATTGCAGCAACTCACCTCAAAGCTATTTAGTCACCTCTTGCGCTATATATAACATATTACATCGTTGCAGTTACAGACGTTCATGTGATTGGGTGTCATCTTACAACATGATGGGACCTGCTTTCTACACTCACAAGTTCATTTGGTATGACGTTTCTGAAAGCTTACTGCTGATAGATGGGTGTCTTCTGAAAGTTTACGGATGATAGATGGGTGTCTTCTGAAAGCTTACCGCTGATAGATGGGTGTCTTCTGAAATCTTACTGCTGACTGATGTGCGTCTTCTGAAAGCTTACTGCTGATAGATGGGTTCCTTCTGAAAGCGTACTGCTGAGATAAGTTTTCTAAAGCTTACCGCTGATAGATGTAGTCTTCTGAAAGCTTACTGCTGAGATGTGGTTGTCTTCTTAAAGCTTACTGCTGATAGATGGGTGTCTTCGGAAAGCTTACTGCTGATAGATGGGTGTCTTATGAAAGCTTACTGCTGATAGATGGGTGTCTTCTGAAAGCTTACTGCTGATAGATGGGGTTTAAATCACCATCACCCCCCCCCCAATCTAATTTGCACATAGGAAAAAATAGCTTCACCCCTCGTAATTTTTGGGGAACGAAACGAACATATCTACTACGTATACTAGATCAATTATAATCACTGCAGAAGGTGAACCAGAACAAGTGTGTTGCAGGGACCAAAAGAATAACAAAACTATTTACTTTCCAAATATGTCGCAAGAGACGACTAAGGAGCTTATAGAGTGGAGTTATCTATCCCATATACGATCAAAGTGACACAGGCGACATGCTGAAGTAGATTTTGTCACGTCAAAATGCGCAGATATCACAGCTAAGCGGTAAACCATGACACAACGCACTCCGTTCTCAGGATTACATTCTATTTATCTGCAGATGTGAACAAACGCATGATAATGAGAAGGAAGTGAGCAATATGTCTCCCTCTCTCAAGTATACACCAGTTACACTAATATATATATATATATATATATATATATATATATATATATATATATATATATATATATATATATATATATATATATATATATATATATATATATATATATTCGTTTCAACACATACACACATCATACATATCAGTAATATACTACATGTAGAAGTAGTATGTTAGGCCTGAAAGACGCATATATCTCAGTCGCTGTACATTATGCCACAACACATTTCCTTCTCCGGACTACATCCTGCTAATCTACAGGAGTTGAAAACACATTTCCTTCTCCGGACTACATCCTGCTAATCTGATGATGATGATGTTCGTCCGTCGTGATCGACGATGACCAAAAACTCAACCATAATAATAATAACAATAAATAATAAAATAATAGAGTTAATAGTGCGTTTTTAAATGACTAGCAAGTCCAATGCGCGCACAAAATGTTCTTTTACAGAATTGACAACAATAGAAGGTATCTGTGTGACGTTGAGATGTTTTTTCTTTTCTACGTGTCCGCTTCTGTCTTGCAGTTTCTTGTCTGAATTCCTCTGCCGCTAGTGCTCCCGTTCTAATGCTGTAACGCCATGCTGTTCTATCCTGAGCGAGGCTCTCCCAAGAGCCTACGTCAATGTTAAGATGTTTCAAGGATGACTTGAGCGTGTCTTTGAAACGCTTTTTCTGTCCACCAGCTTTTCGAAATCCTGCCTTGAGTTCTCCATAATATATTTGTTTTGGCAAACGCGAGTTCTCCATACGCACAAGATGGCCTGCCCAGCGTGCCTGCGCCTTCATAAGTATTGTGTGGATGCTTATTGAGGTTGATTTTTCCAAGACCTCGTAGTCTGGTACTTTGTCCCACCAATGGATGTTTAGTAATTTACGTAGGCAGGTAAGATGGAAATGATTTAACTTTCTTGCATGTCTAGCATACACTGTCCACGTTTCGCAGGCGTATAGTAAGGTTGGTATAACAGCAGCATGATATACATGTAGTTTGGTGGTTGTTATTATACCTCTTCTGTCCCATACATTGTTGCGTAATCTGCCAAATACAGCACTAGCTTTTGCCAGTCTATTGTTAATTTCCACATCAATGTTGACATCGCGAGAGAGAGTGCTTCCAAGGTAAGTAAAATTGTCGACTACCTGCAGTTTTTCCTGATTGACGATGATGGAAGTAGCAGTATGTTGGCTATTTGATGTTGCTTGGTGCATGACTTCTGTTTTTTGGTGTTAATAGTGAGACCAAAGTTGTTGCAGGCCTTTGAGAAGCGGTCTATGGTGCTCTGCATGTTTACGACAGAGTCAGCATACAATGCACAGTCGTCAGCATAAAGTAATTCTCTAACAGTACTAGATTTAGTTTTCGTGTTTGCTTTTAGACGACGTAAATTGAAAAGACCACCATCCGTTCTGTAGTTGATCATTATGCCTGCTGTTTCATTACTATGGTGTGTTTCCGTTAACATGGCTGTAAATAACAGGCTGAAAAGAGTAGGGGCCAGCACACATCCCTGCTTTACACCATTTGTGACAGGGAATGCAGGAGATACTCCTCCGTCGCAGATAACACTAGCCATCATACCGTCATGAAATTGTCGTATCACAGTGACAAGTTTTGGGGGGGCATCCGAACTTTGTAAGCACCTTCCACAGTCCTTCTCTGTTAACGGTATCGAATGCTTTAGTTAAGTCCACAAATGTTGCTAAGAGTTCACTATGTTGCTCTTGTGACTTTTCCTGAATTTGTCGTGCAGAGAATATCATATCAACTGTACCACTACCTGCACGAAAACCGCACTGACTCTCTGGGAGTAGCTCGTTTAGTAGAGAATTATTTAATCTGTTGAGTATGACACGAGCGAGAATTTTACCAGCTATAGACAAAAGTGATATGCCCCTATGATTATCGCAAGACTGTTTGGTACCTTTGCCTTTATATAGGTGCACTATAGAAGCATCTTTTAGATCTTGAGGCAATGTACCTGAGTTCCAGAAAAAATTAGTAAAGATAAGTAAATAAATGGGTTGAGAAATGACTAGCGCTGAAGTTGGTTTATAGTGTGGAAGAGTTGCGCTAATCGTCAACCACACTCTCTCTCCTGAGTTTTATCTTGGTCCAGTGGCAAGACAAAGTCGAGACAACTGGGAGAAAATCAGGTGCAGTGGATGGCCAGAGCGTACTATGTGTCTAACTGTGCCCTATGCTGTCCACACAGATATGCTGTTAGCGCCTATGTACCCGTTGAGTTACCTGCCAACTTCCTCCTGCTAATCTACAGGAGTTGAAAACACATTTCCTTCTCCGGACTACATCCTGCTAATCTACAGGAGTTTGAGAAAGAGCGCAGAAGTAGTATACTATATATAATACAACTACCACTAAACTTTCTTGTTGTGGGTATAAAGTAAAAAAAATGTCAAACACTAGTGCACACAAAAAATACATCAACAGCAGATATGATATCGCTGAAATAGCTAGTCAATATGTATACAGCCTATTAAATCGGTTTATTGCATCCAATAGGCAACTAAAGTCAAAATAATGTCACTAGGAAGCCACAAAATTAAACCATAAGTAGTTTTAGACACGTAGTTAATCCCCTACTCGACACACACTCGGTTAGTCAAATCTAAAATGTACAGTTTCATATGATAGATTTTACAGGTAGACGACAGGTCGATGATAAATGTCGATACTTGTTAAATTTCTCACGATTTTTACAATAATATAAATGTAATTCATAAATCTAGGGTTTGCATACCCGCCAACTTGCAGGAATATCATTCCGTTTTGTCCAAACTACAATTACAAATATTTATTTGAACCCCCAAAATGTTGTTCATATTATGTATATAAAAAGCTTCGACTACACAAATAAAAAGGTCAATATTAATATATTCAATAAGACTGGAGTATTTCTCACAAAAGATACGCAACAAAAATTGAAGCCTGCTACATGGATATCTTATGACAATTGTGTATGACTTTTCGCGACCGATATGTGCGTCTGTGAGTATCATACCGTGTCTGTGGTTTTATTGCTATTTTTTATTGAATCGAATCTATGGTATGTAAATCTGAAAGAGAATACAAGAACTAGACAAATCAAGCACAAATAATGGACTAGGATACTAACATCCAGACAACAAAAACCATGATCATCACCAAAATCAAGGTGGAATAAACACTAAACATACAAACACATGGAACTATACCCTGAGGGGGGTGGCTAACGACCCCTACAAAGAGCGTCCACAGGTCGGTGATAGTGGAAGAGCCTCTATAGAGGCCAGGTGTGAATAAGCCTCTGGGCAAATAAGCAGCCGCTGACCAAACCGGTGTTACTGACCACAAGGACGGGGTGGGATATCAGGCGGCGCTAATATCTCCACTGAAATACCTCATGTGTCCAGTGTCCGACAGCATCAAGCGAGTATGAGCTCTATAAGCTCAGGTTGCTGGTTTGGGGTCACTGACACCATAACAGAAACGTGCCACGGGGAGGGATAGGGATTAGGTAGGGTTACAGGGTTGGGTAGGGCAAGGGGAAATTACGGATATTGGAACAAGAGAGAGCAATACTTTTAAATCACCATCACTGAGAGAGAGGTGCCTTAGATCACAAGAGGAAGGATAATGAATCCCTGGCAACAACAAAATTATCATAGGAGGAGGTATGAACACTACCACAATCACAGAAATGGAAACATGCACAGGTTTGCCATCAATGGAAGAAAGAATAACTGAAAAAAATTCTCTCCCACTTGTATCTCTGTCTACCTCTTGCTCGCTTCCCTTTGACTTTACCATCAAGTAAGTTATTCAATAAGGTGTCATGTCTTTTAATGTGTCCTTCTTCTTCTGCGATCAGTTTCCTATGCTCATAAGTCTATATAGGAAGGTGGGCCGCCTCCATGAATTCAGTCGTCAGCAGGAGGTCCTCACGGTTGCCCGACAGCTTCACCTTCAGATCTGTCTCTTGGGGCCATATTTTGGTTCTCACGTCATCAAAGAGTGGGCATGTCTGCAGAATATGTTCTGAAGTCTGGGGGCCCTTTTGATATGGGCATTGGTCAGTTTGGGCAGCCTTAATTTTGTGGGTTTATTTCTTAGTAGTTCTTTATTCATATTAGGTGTCTTTAGCACCTCTTTATTTGTTTTCTTCTCTTTCCATGATGTTCTCCCTATTCTTCTATATACCCACATCTCAAAGGCATCAATTTTGTCTTCTTCTTCTTCTTCTTCTGCGTTCAGCATGTGGTAATGTTATACCGTCAGACCTGTCGTCAAGACGAAGTCCACTATCTTCTCCAGGTCAGAGCGGCTGCCCCATAGCTTTTGCCTCAAGTCTGTATCCTCTGGCCAGGTCTGCTGTCTCTGCTCTTTGTATATTCGGCAGTCCTGAAGTCTGGGTTTCGGATCCACATGGACATTCATCTGTGTATGAGATCATTAATCGATAAAGGTGACCCAACAGTCAGCAGTGGCCTGTTCTAAGGCGAAATATTGTGGTCTGTTGATATCTTTGGAGGAGATGTATTGCATGATGTTCGTATTCCCCTTCCATTTCTTTCTTCTACTTTGCTGTGTATGTGTTGCGGATTATTGTTTTTACTTCTCCGTAAGACAGTGGGTGTCTGTGTTGCTCCATTTCGCTTCCTGCCTTTGACAGAGCATCCGCTTTCTCATTTCCCATGATTCCACAGTGTGATGGTATCCACTGAAGGGCAATAGCTGTTGATTTTTTGATCTGTCTTATTTCATGTCTGATGTTGTGCAGAAGACTTTCGTTTCTGTTGCTCTGGATTAATTCCAGTAGGGATCTGCAATCTGTGAATATGGCTATCTTCTTTGGTCTTGGCAGTCCTGGTTCAGTGAAGGCTTTCAGTGCTTGATGGAGTGCAACTGCTTCTGCTCTAAAATTAGAGGAGTATTTCCCGGTTGGAAAAGCTTTTGATATTGTCTTCCCATCTTTGAGTCTTATAAAAATTCCACCTCCTCCATTCCTTACTGCTCCTTCTGCCGATCCATCTGTGTAGACATGTGTCCAATCCTTGGGATTGTATTTTATTTCTATCATCTCCAGTGTCAATGCTTTTAGTTGAGGTGGAGTTTGGTATTCCTTATTAATTATTCCAGAAACACGTGTTATTATGGAGATTTGTTTGTTTGTTTTTCGTTCGCTCCATTGTAACCATCACGGATATCCGTGCGATTTCCGCCGGGAGCGTGATTACGTTGTGCCACCGTTATGCGCCTTGTAGGCCTAGCACATCCGATTTCGGCATGCCTTGACAATTCGGGTGGGCTACCCTTAGCCTGTGACAGCCTCTATATCTGTCTCCAGGCACGCGTAGTGGAGACTCTTTGCCCAGACGATTTTTTGCTCTCGTCTGTCTCGAACGAGGTGTTCCACTGTCTATGAACTTGCCTCGTGTAATTGGACGTGCTGTGCCTGTGCCCATTGGGTACTGAACCGTTTCTCATCCGTGAGCCTGGTTCCTTAAGGGGAAGAACTCAGCAGAGGAGTTGGACCCTGGCTCTTTCGCCCTCTTAGCCGAGGTGTCATTCACCGACATCGTGTAACCCTCGTCCAAGTTCGAGTCTCACACCACGCGTTTGAGAGCAAGGCGTTCTCGAGCTGAGAGTCCTTGTCCCAATAGCGCCTGGGCCCATCAGGTACTGAACCCTTTCTCTCTTCAAGTGTATTTCCGGTGTAGGAAAACCTGACAGTAGAGTTGGGCCAGGGCTAAATCGTTGTCCCTTTTGTGCCTGAGCGCATCGAGTACGAAACCCTTTCTCTTCGCGAGCATATTTCCGGTTTAGGAAGGCTCTACATTAGAGTTGGGTTAGGTCTTCTTGCTTTACCAAACGCCAATTGATGGGTCTGGGTCTCTGCCTGTAAGGAACACAGGTAACTAGAAGCTCGTCTCGAGCTAACAGAGCTTGTAGTTCCCCTTTCCTAGGGACTTTTCACTTTCTATTTGCAGTTCACGCTGCCCTCTAGCGCTGTTCTGCCATTTCATTGTACTCGGTATGAAATTTATTTGTCTCTCGCCATGCATCTATCTTTACGTGCATTTTACATTGGCCGCCCCTCCAATGTTCAGACTGGACTGACTTGCTTCACTGTATGTCGACAGTGTCGCTATATGTGGTGATGCTGGTGGTGTCGGAGATATTGTCTGTCTCTTGTGCAGTCAAATCTCTTTCCATCTGCTACCTCCACATTCTCGGACACGATCCCCAAAAGATTTGGCCAGAATCAGCTCGAGCTGCTGTATTTCTGTTTCCAGGGTGCACCGCGTGAAGGTACATTTGGGATCTTGGTTATCTGCTAACCCTGGGTCCGCCTAGAGCAATGCGTTCCCTTTGCACCCCATTATGGAGATATTCTGGAGAATATTGCCTGGCTCTTCAAAGTCCGTTAGTGTTTCAATTTCATTTGGGAGGTTTGTGAGGATTTCTTTATGTTGTTCATGGATATCTTTAGAGATGTGACAGAAGCTGGTTCTCTTCAACCTGCTTGTGGTTAATCTAGAAATTTGCGCATACATCGGATGGTTTGGCATGCGCTTAATTTTTTCCCTTTGAACAAGCACTCTCTCTTCTTTTCTGTCATCCAGTGGGCGGATGTTTACATGTTTTTCCATTGCATGGATTGGAGTGGTTTTCATCCCTCCAGAGATAAGTCGAAGTCCTGCATTTTGTACTTTAGATAGGCGATCAGTATTTGTTTTTGATGCTGATGCCCAGGCTGTCATTCCATATTCTACTACAGGTCTGACTGTACCCATGTAGACTTTTCGGAGAATATGTCCATTTGCTCTCCAGCTCTATCTCTTCATCAAGGATAGCCTCCTGGTTGCTTTTTTCTCGGTGGATATTAGGTGTGGTTTCCAGGTGAGTCGCTTGTCTAGTGTGACCCCTAGATATGTAGGGTTCTCCACATGTGCTAGCTCACTTCCATTTATTTTAAGATTTGCTTTTTCTTGGTGGTTTGAAAGTGAGAAGATGGTTGTCACCGTTTTGGAGAGGTTGATCTGGACTCCCCAGTCAGATGCCCATTGACTGTGATGCCCATAGTATGAATTCTTTGTTTCTTCATTTAGAGTTCTTGTAAGGTTCCATAGTTTACTTGTGTTTTTTTGGTCATGTTTAGACTGCTGGTCTTTTCATTCCAGCTCTTTTGTATCTCTGTTCTTTTCTGCTCATTGAACATGTGTTTGATCTCATTGTGTTTCTTTGTGTTTTCTGCTGTAGGGTTTTGCTCCATTGTATGTCTTGCATCATTCAGCTCAATTTTGCATTATGCAATTTTTCTAGTCTCACTCCAATAAGACTTGTATTCTCTTCGTCCGCCCCTTGGGATTGCCTTCTGTGCGGATTGTAGTATCACTTTGTTTATTTGTGAGATGTTATGATTTATGTTGTTAGTGAGGGTGATATTCTGGCAAAGCCGGTCTGTTTGTTTACTGAAGAGGGTCCAATTTGCTTTTTTGAAGTTCCAGCTTGGGGACATTCTGTGATGTCCTGTACTTCCTGACTTGGCGATTTGCAGGATGACTGGTACATGGTCACTTCCTCCCAGTTGACTTTCTACTGTTCTTGTAATGTGTCTATCTATGTCATCTGTTGCCATGGCACGGTCTGGTGAGCTAGTTTTTTTCCAGACTCTGGAATGGAATGTTGGTGTATCATCTGGCTGGTTTATTAGAATTAGTTTATTTCCCATCATCCAGTCTTCAATCTCTTCACCCCTTTGATCCATATCCTCGTAGCCCCAGCTTGGTGAGTGGCCATTGAAGTCACCCACTATTAGGTGACTCGATTCCTCTATCTTCAGTTTACAAAGTTCCATTTTGGTGGCAGGAGGGCTGTATAAATTTGTTATTGATATTTCTCCACCAGGTAGCAACAATTTTACTGTTATATGTTCCAGTTCTCCTTCTCCGGATCTTTTAACTTCTGCTGCTGGTATTGATGTTTTTACTAACGTCAGTATACCTCCTTTGACTCTTTTGAGTCGATCTTGGCGGAAGGACTCATAACCTCGAACAAAGAATCTCTGTGTATCCTTTAGGTGCGTCTCTTGTATGCACAATATATCAATCTGATTTTTCCTCAGGAATTCCTGTAGCTCAGGCTTTTTATTTCGCACTCCTTCCGCATTACACTGAGCAACTCTGAGGCATTTGGTTTGGTCAGTAGCACTACTCTGCTTTCCCCTGACCTCCAGGTTAGCAGAGGCACCGGTCGCTTGGGTGGGCCCTTTAGAGGCAAGGGGCCTGGCTCCGCTCCTCCCCGGTTTTCGCTGATAGGAGAGACGCCATGATGACAGGGTTGAGTGTCGCATGACCACATTTCTGTAAAAGCGTGTGTGCACTAATTTATCCCAGTATCTGCGCCATCGCTGGCTAACACACTCCGTCTTCGGCAGGATGGGTTGTGATTTTTCTGTCTGGGTTGTCTCCCCTAGCCTTTCCATCTCCCGATGGTGATTGCAAGGCAGCAATTTTTAAAAAAAATCCTCCCTCCCCTAGCACGCTCCTGACATGGAGTTAATAACTCCATGCCAGCAGCATGTGCTGATAGCGGCTCATACTCGCTTGAAGCTGCCCGTCACTGGACACATGGGGTTTTCAGTGGGGATATCAGCACCGACTGATATCCCGCCCAGTCCTGGTAGGCAGCAACACCGGTTTGGTCCGCGTCTGCTTAATTGCAGCAAGCACTCCATTTATGGACATATATGGAGTGCCCTCCACCATCCGCCACCTGTGGACGCGCCTGGAATGGGTCGGTAGCACCCCCCCCCCCAGGTTTGTCTTCTAATTGATTATTTAGTGTCCATGTTTCTGAGCCATACATTAATATGAAATAGATGTAGCATTTTATAATTCTCATTTTTAACTTGTTTGTAATTTGTTTAGATATTAATAATTTCCTCATGTCATTGAAAGTACTTTTAACCATTCTTATTCTCCTTTTAACTTCTGTTTCACATCTGCCATCATTTGTGACTATGTGTCCAAGATATTGATACTGTTTTACTTGTAGTTTCTCTCCCTGTATGTTTATGTTTAGCTCCTGTTCTTCTGTGTCTTTGCTGATTAGCATGGTTTTTGTTTTTTGAATATTTATATCCAGTCCATATTCATTACTTGATTTATTGACTTGATCTATTAGTCTTTGTAGTTCATGTTCACTTTCTGCCAAAAGAACAGTATCATCTGCATATCTAAGGTTGTTTATTATTTTCCCATTGATCTTGAGTCCTGGCATTTCTTCTATAATTTTAAAGATATTCTCTGTGTAGATATTAAATAGGCTTGGTGATAAAATGCATCCTTGTCTTACCCCTATTCTTATTTCTATGTATGGAGAGTAGCTGTTTTCACACCTTATTGGTGCAGTTTGTTCCCAATATATCTTTCCAATCAGTCTGATGTCTTTTCCATCTATGTCTACATCTTAAGACATTTTAATAATTTTTCATGTTGGACTCTGTCAAAGGCCTTGCTGTAGTCCATGAAGCAAATATAGATACTTTTTGGACTTCTATATATTTATCTATTACCAGCCGGATACTCAGTATAGCTTCTCTGGTTCCTTTGTTTTTCCTAAAACCGAATTGTTCTTCACCGACCTCCATGTCTATCTTGTTCTTAATTCTTTAATGTATTATCTTGAGAAGTATTTTAGTTAGATGGCTCATTAGACTTATTGTTCTATATTCTGTACAGTCCACAGCCCTGGGCTTCTTAGGTGGTGGTATGAATATTGATGATGTTAGGTCTTTAGGTATATGGCCTGTTTCATATATGTCATTGCAAATTTCTGTGATAGTATCTACACCAAACTCATTTAGAGCTTTTATTATGTCTGCTGTTATGTTGTCCGAGCCTGCAGCCTTTTCACATTTTATTGAATTTATTTCATGTTCTACTTCTGATTTCAGTATTGCTGGTCCATCATTGTTGTGTATTGTTGGTTTTTTGTTCCGTTGGTCGTCAAACAGTTCTGTTACATACTCTGCCCATCTTGTAAGTGCCCCCACATTTACGACCATGCTATGTTTGCAGCACCAACAGGCGCCCTGCTACACACGACTAGGATAGCTTGGAGGCAGTGGCCCCACCTATATCTTTTTATGGAGCCAGAGTACAGTATGAGCAACGCCTACAAACGGGTTGCGACGTACGGTTGGTCTCACACAGACATGAACCTCGTTTCATCTGACATTTTCCTCCCCACGGTACATGACCCGCACTAAGGAATTGTGTATTGGTGATTCGAGGTTCTGTCAGTTGATCGTTGTTCCTTTAAGATGAGCTAGTGTACAGTGCGAGCAATACCCACATAGGGGTTGCGACGTGCGGCTAGCTCACCCTTAAATCATCTTCGGTTTATGCGACCGGTCTATTTCCCAACACCTGGCCTAAAAGGGACATGTCATTGAAGTTGTGACCATGGTCTATCTTCCGTTATATTTCATCAGGACTTCTGTCACCACTGACCACATCATGGTGGTCTGATGACACCAAATAGTCACCTACGACGAATCGATACTCCCTTCCCCTTGCGCCATCCTACCACTTCACGTGCCTTGGCTGTAGTTCCAGGTCTGCCTCCTTCCGCCACGGCCTTCGTTTCCTGTCCCTTTACTATCCACCTACATTAATGCCCTTTTCTTCGACACTTTCTTCCCACGTCTCTCTATATCAGCCCCCTTTTTCTATACATTCTTACGATGCTCTATTCCGTGATGCCTAACCCCACAATCCTCAGATATGCCCTACCTTGCGTCCCTTGGGTCTCTCCACATTCCTTCCTTGTGTGACGTATCTCCGTTTTGGTTTGGGACCATTGTCGCTCTACCACTTTCACTTCTATTCTTCTTTCTCGCCTCTTTATTTACCCCTTATTATTCTCCTTCCTTCTCTCAGCCTCCTCACCTCATCTCATTTCTTGCTATCTGTTTCTATAGGCCATTTGGTTCGAGTCATAGATAATGATACCCCCCGTTTTAAGCTTCTACCTCCCTGTCGTACTGTCTTACACTTAGGTTCTTGTTTGCGGCGCGTTCTCTTAACTCCCTGTCCATGTTGATTCGGCCTGTGTCCTATTTTATCGTCTCTTATTGTCCGAGGATAATTTTCTTGCCTCCGCATCTTTCAAGGGATGGGAAACTGGCCTCTGTCTGCTATATAACCTGGCATCTCGGTTTCATATTTCCTTTTTCACCCGACTATTTTCTAGGTATTTTAAAATTAAATTTATTTCATTTTACTTGCATTATATTTTATCTATTTTTACTTCTTCAGTGCGCTTTCCCCTCCTTACTTACCACTATCGTTCCCTCATATCTTCTTCTCCTCTGTCATCTTTGCTGCTTCCGTCGTCCATTCGCTATTGTCCTTCTCTCCTTTTTCTTTCCTTCCTATCACAACTATGAATGTCTCTTTGTAAGATTTGTTTACAGTAATCTTCAGTTGTCCTGATGAAGACTTTTTAGTCGAAACGTCGTCTGTAACTGTGCCTCGTTGTTAGGTTGTTTTATGACTTATTTTGGTAACACGTATACCTATTTTTGTTCAATTTGATATTTGTCCTGTGTTACTCCAACCACCCATTTCCTGATTAGGGTTGTTACCAGACACTGGAACTTTTATCTCTTCATTAGACATCTGTATTAAGTTAGTAGCTTTGCCTGGAATAACGTTATGTATGCATGAGACGTTTTACATTTATTTCTATATACATTTGAAACAGTTAAAGAGTTTTTCCCTCAATCAGCGTGGTTATATAATAGCTAGTCTTTCTTCTTCTGCGTTCGTTCTCAATCTTCTGCAGATTGTAGGATAGCAGGATGTAGTCTGGAGAACGGAATGAGTTGTGTCATGGTTTACAGCATTGCTGCGATATCTGCGCCTTTCAGCCGGACATATCCGACTTCAGCATGGCTGTGGGTCACTGACCCTATATGGGATGGGACAGCCAACTCCATCCCATAACCTCCTTGGTCGCCTTTTACGACATGTGTGGAAGGTAAACATTGTTGCTATTCTTTGCTCCCCTTTCGGGCCCCGGCAACACACGGGCGATAGCTAGTCTTTAATTCTACTCTTTTAAATTGTCAGTCATGCACTGAAGCATTTGCTATCTCTCTCTCTCTCTCTCTCTCTCTGTGTGCGTGCGTGCGTGCGTACGTACGTGCGTGTGTGAATCTCACTGAATGTTGACTAATTATCCACTTAGTTTAAGGTTGAGCGAGAAAAGTAACTACATTATTCATACTTAAAACAAGTAATAAATATGGCATTGAATAACTTAGAAAAAAAAATACGATAATCAATTTACAAGTATTAGAACAATGGTCACTTGGGTTTTTGTTTTCTTGTACATGTAGAAATATTCGAGACGGTGTAAACAAAGTGCTACTTGAGTTCTCTTTGCTAACTCTTGGATGTGTGCTCACTGCTCGTTGTGTTGGAGATGGTTTGTGGTGTTACTGCTCGACGTGCTTGAGATATTTGGTTTTCTCGTTAATAATGTGCTCACTGTTTAATGTTTCTTTGCTGAACACTACTCGCTTAATTGTATTCGATGTGTGATATAATGTCTGCTTTCTTCTTCTTCTGCGTTCGTTCTCAAACTCCTGCAGATTATCAGGATGTAGTCCGGAGAACGGAATGCGCTGTGTCATGGTTTACAGCACTGCTGCAATATCTGCGCCTTTCGGTATGACACATCCTACTTCAGCATGGCTTTGGGTCACTGACCCTATATGGAATGGGACAGCCAATTCCTTCCCATAACCTCCTTGGTCGCCTTTTACGACATGCGTGGAAGGTAAACAGTGTTGCTATTATTTTCTCCCCTTTCAGTCCCCGGCAACACACGGGCGTAATAATGTCTATATCTGCAGTGTTCTTTCTGGACAGTGTTTTCCATTTCTTGTTTTGTACCATAAAGTTTAACATTCATCGATGTATCAGAAGGCCAGTATGTGCATCTTAATGTGTCATAGTTTGCACATTCTTGAAGGTTATGTTCTGAAGTCTGGTTGGCTTGCCCACAAATACACTTTGCTGTTTTGCCAATTTTAAATTGTGTATACATATGACTGTTTAAATCTATTGTGTCCAGTTCTGAGTCGAAATGTCTGCTTAATGTACATATAGTTTCAACCTGTCTACTGTGCTGACTGTTGAACATGATGTCAGATAAATGTGAAATCTGTCTATTGTACTGATTGTTTTGTCCGCTAGCTGTTTAATGTGCTGCCTGTTTAAAGTACTAGCTTCTTAGTCCCCCGGTACGTCTGAAGATTTCTAAAATAGTCTCTAGTAAAATAATAACCGTTACTTTATTTTAAAAAATTAAACCCTATTCCATTACAGATATAAAAGATAGATCATTGCATGTCTTAATAATATTTGCAGTAATGTGTATATTATTTAGACAATCATACTTGCACTTAGGTTTGTAGCCATTTATACTCTGATATATTTACATTTTAGTTATCAATCAATTATTTCCAATGTCTTCCATAACACAATGTTAATACTTCCCCAGAATAGTCCTACGCGGTGATTCCAACACGCGTCACTTATCTTGGCTAAGGAACTGATAATTAGACACTTTTACGTCTGCTTTATATTGCCAGCCAATGAAATTCATGAAAAAAGTCGGAATTGTTCTAATAAGTGATGTTATTTTGGGTTACAGCGGATGATTACGCCCTGCTCCTGCTTTACAGCGGAGCTAAGTTATTTGCCTAAATTCTAGCTCTAGCACATAGAAAAATTAATAGGACTACTATATGCCATCGCTTTCCCAATTTACGAGAACGCATCGTGTGTCTTATCAAGTCCCTCTCTATTATAGTCTTACGTGCTGAGTCATTCATATGGCTGACGAGATTGTACATTGGCTACTTTGTTTTATGTCGCTAGCCAATGTTTTCTTCTGCGTGCAGGATTCTTTTCGACTTACTAAATCTTCTGGCCAGTCGCCAGGACGAAGCTCTCAGTATTCTCCAGGTCAGAATGGCTGCTCCAAAGATTTTGCACCAGTTCAGTCCAGTGTGGCCATGTCTTGTCTCGCAGTTCTTTGCAATATGGACAATCTTGGAGTATGTGTTCAGATGTATGCCTGTTCTGCATGGACATTAATTTTTGTGTGCCACCATGATCCGATACAGGTGGTGCTGTGGTCTACAGTTGCTGTAATAGTATCGGTGGTGGCAGACTGTTTGTTGTACTAATACTAGCGCGGCAGACGGATTGTTTGTAATAACACCAGACGATATGGCTACAAGCAAAGAAGTATTGTTTGCACAGAAAGATCTGATACAAGCTAGTACTCTTTAGGTAAGGCAAATATTAGTATCACAGGTCTGCATCTCACTCGCTCAAATAAAAAGGAAGACGACATAAAGTCTACATTGACGAAGCAGTCAAAAGAATAATTGGTCGCCACCGATGAATACATCCAGGCCCGCATGTGTTATTGACACGTCGATTACGCAGTACCCGATGGTCAGAAGGAACGAAGTGATGAAAAGATTTGTTGACACTCTGTTTTTCCGTGGGAACAAAATATGTTTAGCATAGAGGCGCAAGGGATAAGTAGGAAGTCGGAGTTTGTATACGACAGAAGTAGGGGAGTGTTGCTAACGCAGAGAATGGACAACGTGTGTTGTTGTATGATCAGAGGGATCAAGTCCTCATTGGTTAGAGGTTTTCCTCCGGGGGGAAACGGAAGAGGATAGGTGGAGACAGAAAACCATAAGTTCTGATTTGCGGAAGTCTTCTAGGAGGAGAGAGATAAGTTAGAAAGACTTAGCTTGGAGAGTCGGTAGTCCCCGGAGTCAGTCCCCGTGTTAGAGGTCAGTCTCCATCAGGCTTGTCTCGAACAGTCAGTGCTTGTCTCCCAGGAGAGACAAGTCCTAGTTTAGTCTCGCAGCTGAGACAGTCAGTCTTCGGTCTCCGAGGAGAGACGAAGAGTCAGAGCCAGATAGTCAGTCGGTGTGTAATCTCTAAGACTTAGCTTATAACCCGAGTGAAACAATTCCTGGATGTGCTAGCGTAATTTGTAATCGGCGATTATTATATTATTGCCCAGTTGCAGACAATTTAGGATTAGTCTGCAGAGTTGAGGACGGACTCGAATAAGACTAGATTGGGTCTTGTGACTAGTGTTTATTTGCCTCTCTTATGAGTATGATGCTATTAATTGAAGTATAACTTGTGTAAATAAACCTCATATTCTTGTGAAGGAATGTTTTGGTTAATTGATTGATGTCGAGCAGTATTACACAGATTTAGACCTGGTCACAGCACCAGTATTCCAGTAAGTCCTAAAAGTCATTTTCTTCGGTCGCAAATTATTGTGACGCTGCAGATCTTCTTTCTGTCACACTAGTCTGTCCAGGACAGACAGTCAACTATATGTTTTCGGTAACAAGTTGTTTCTGTCACACCAAGTGCAGAGCTTGTTACTGTTACATTGCCAACTATAAGTGGAAAGATGATGGTATGCTATTACTTATGAAGTTGGTGTATGGGTGTAGTAGCTATCCAATGAAACGCACGTAAAAAAAGACACATAGCATCATTCATCAAGGATGATCCGAGACCTGCAAGTCTAGGCCGGAGAGGAGCTTGGTCCTATAGATAACAGTTGCGGAAATGGGACATGAGAACCAGTGACATATAGGGTCAAGTATTATTATTTAGCATTATTTCACCATTATACTGTAACAACATTATTATCCATATCAGGCAAACTCTTCTGTGGCATCTTAATGAAGAGATTAGAAAACAGCAGTTGGCAAAAAATAACTAAGAGAAGTTGTTTTTTCCCAGTTGCTCCCTGGAGACAAAACTCCCTGACTACCATCATTATTACTATTGCTAAATGGTTCCGCTTGAAAAATGGAATGAGAAGCACATTAAGCGAGCAAACAATGAAATACTGCGGAATACTACTACTAAAGTACTGAAATACTACTAAACAACAAATCTATGGCCCCGTTGAATATGCTATGTATATATTTTATAATTTAGGGAGCCGCGTAGCGCAGTGGTTAGCGCACTGGTTTCGCATATGAGTGGTCCTGGGGTCATTGTTATGTTATGTTCCTCCAGGGCCATAGGCGGAGCATAGGGCAGAAACCATAGCTTTCCATTTCTGTCTTTGTGTTGCCAGGTCTTTCAATTGTTGCGTGTTGTTTAGGTTCATTGACATGTCTTCTCTATTAATGGTTCTTCGTATGGTTTCTCTAGGCCTCCCACTTCTTCTTACTCCAGGTGGCACCCAATATAGTGACTGCTGGGGAATTCTTAGGCTGTTCATTCTGAGAACATGGCCGATGTAAGTCCAACGCCTTTGTCTAATGAAGGAAGATATATAGGTTTGTTTGCTTTCCTCTCTTATAGTAGTGTTAGATTTAAAGTCACTCCATTTAACATTCAGAATGGTACGTAGGCATTTGTTTTCAAAGGAGTCGAGTCTCTTATCTGTGGCTTTTGTGGCTTTCCAACTTTCGCATCCATATGATAGAATAGGGATGATGTTGGAGTTAAACAACCTGAGTTTTGTGGTGTTTCTTAGTGTGTTTGACGTCCAGATGTTACGTAGTTTACTGAAAGCACCCGCTGCAAGGGCAATACGGTGTACAATTTCTTTAGATGAGTCTCCATCCAATGCTAGATTGGTGCCTAAATATGTAAAATTGTTGACTTTTAATAATGGAACATTTTGAATTTCTATGTTGTCGTTGGATCTCGTAAAATCTATTATGAGTTTTTGATGTGTTGATTTTCAACCCTATCTGATTTGAGTAGTGTTGGAGATTGTCAAGCTTATATTGAGCATTAATAAATGTTATGGGTTACTTTACTTTACTTACTATGTATTTTATAAAAACGTCTCCGCAATTTATATAATATTAAATAATGTGAGAATACTTTAATGAACTACTAAATAGACCCCAACTAGAAAATACACCCATTCTGTCCATAGACGACAACATTCAACTGGTAGATACAACCGGCGAAAACTTCACACTTGAAAAAAAAAATTATAAAAAAAGTTTTAAAACAACAAAGTTACGAGTAACGATGAAATATCGGGTGAAATGTTAAAGGCAGCAGATGATAACACTTAGAAACATCTACAGACAATAATGAACGATATATGGATAAATGAACAACCCCCAAAACAATGGAAAGACGGCATAGTTTTCAAAATTCTAAAATCATGAGATCTAACAAACTTTAACAACTGGTCTTATCCATATCAGCTAAATAAAAGTAAATTTATCTTTATGCTAAATAAATATAAATAAAATAATGCTAAATAATGAGGTATAAAGTTGCCAGCTATAAGTGGAAAGATGATGGTATGCTATTGCCTATGAAGTTGGTGTATGCGTGTAGTAGCTATCCAATGAAACGAACGTGAAAAAGGCACACAGCATCATTCATCAAGGATGATCCGAGACCTGCAAGTCTAGGCCGGAGAGGAGCTTGGTCCTATAGATAACAGTTGCGGAAATTGGACATGAGAACCAGTGACATATAGGGTCAAGTATTATTATTTAGCATTATATCACCATTATACTGTAACAACATTATTATCCATATCAGGCAAACTCTTCTGTGGCATCTTAATGAAGAGATTAGAAAACAGCAGTTGGTAAAAAATAACTAAGAGAAGTTGTTTTTTCCAAGTTGCTCCCTGGAGACAAAACTCCCTGACTACCAACATTATTATTATTGCTATATGGTTCCGCTTGAAAAATGGAATGAGAAGCACATTAAGCGAGCAAACAATGAAATACTGCGGAGAACTAAACAACAAATCTATGGCCCCGTTGAATACCTTCACCAACTGGATAGGAACAAACAATGACCACAAATTCATGATTATTAGATTTATGGACAATGAACAGACAGCGTGAGATCTCTGTAATCAAACGTGTCACTGGGTTGTCACAACACGCGAGCTTGGGGAATCGCTTGGAAAAACATCAGTCGTACAGGAAGGCCGTGTTTTGTAACCACTTTTGTGTCGAATATACATAGACGGAATAACACCAGAAACCAACAGAGGTTAAACAAATCAATTAGGATAAAAATAAAACAATTCAGAAACAACCAATTTCTGTGATTGTCCTCAAACCTAAAGTTCTCAAAGTTGCCAGGGTGTGATTCAAAATACGGATTACTTTCATGACTGGTTATAGTGTGCACCTTTTACAAATACGACTTCGGCGTGGCATGTGTGGGCACTTTGATCTGTCAATATTTTATATAGGGCCATATCTAGGTGTTTTTTGTGGGGGGGGGGGGGACTACCTACCTACTTTAAAAAAAGGTAACTGTGTTCCCATTCTAACAATAAACGCTACGCTACTGTCAAATATGTTTTGTATTTGTGAGTTATCCGATACCCTAGGAGTTAAATCAGATCTCTGAAACGCCGGGTGCAGTGTGAGAAATAATGAAGAAAGTCTTGAAATGAGGGAGCAGTCTGACTTCCTCCGTTTTCGCCTCTCTCGAATTGCCTTCAGTGTTCTCATCATCATCAAGTGCAGAATGGCGTTGGCGATCATATTTCTCCATGTACATCGATTTCTCATATATCGCATCATCTCTGTTGGTGTCGTCAATCGAAGTCATTTAGTCAAACTGTCCAATATCTTTTCTCTGGGTCTTCCCCTTGATTTTTTCCCTTCTATCTTTCCTGTTGTCACTATATTCTCAATGCCTCCTCTTCTCATTATGTGCCCAATTAATGTTGATATATCTTGTTCTTATATTATCTATAATGCATCTTTTCATGTCCGTGTGTTGCCGCGGCCCGAAAGGGGAGCAAAGAATAGCAACACTGTTTACCTTCCACGCATGTCGTAAAAGACGACTAAGGAGGTTATGGGATAGAGTTGGCTGTCCCATCCCATATAAAGTCAGTGACCCAAAGCCATGCTGAAGTAGGATATGTCAGGCCGAAAGGCGCAGATATCGCAGCAATGCTGTAAACCGGGACTATTCAACTATATTTATTCGGGGGCCAAAATGTAGAAAATTTATTTAAAATTTTTAAAGAAATTATATCAAATTTAGCTGATTTATAAAAAACACATTGAATGATTTTATATATTTAGTTTTTTTTATAACTTTATTTCACTGTTTTAGCAATGATCCGCGGGCCACTTACTAGGCATCCGCGTGCCGGATTTGGCCCGAGGGCCGCCGGTTGAATAGCCCTGCTGTAAACCATGACACAACACATTCCGTTCTCCGGACTACATCCTGCTAATCTGCAGGAGTTTGAGAACGAACACTGTAGAAGAAGGAGTAGAAGAAGAAGAAAATCCATCCTTCTAAGACATTCTTCATTAGTAATCTTTGATGTCCAAGGAATGCGTAACATTCTTCGAATAAACCACAGTGTTCTACTCTGTACAAATATAAATAACCAACACCAACATGTCAGAGGATGTCCGACAAAACGGAGAGTGCCGCAGTACACAAACGAATAAGTGATAAATACTACATAAAGTACAGCGGTTATTATTAAAGCCAAACTATCAATCTAATAAATAAATAAAAATCAATAAACAAAAAAGCAAGGACTTTTTTTCCAAGTTTCAGTCCAACTGGTACTTTTCTCAAGAAACACATAAACATCAAACAAGAAACATCGGTTAAATACGAGTTTAAGTCGACGTGGTGCTATAAATAGCACACTGTTGTCACGGATTTTCGTGTAACGGCAATGAAATTAATGGCTGCCGTGACGTCACATCCCGACAATCACTCAGTCCAACTCTGACACAGACGAACTTATTATCATACTCTGTGTCTTTTCAAATTTACATAATGTTTTAATTTTCCTATGATTTGTACTGAGCGCTCATTATTTCTGCGCGCTATACACGGAGCGAGGTGCACGCACACACTAGAAATATTATTTCTAATCCTAACCCTACCCTAAGAACTCTACCTTACGCTTGCCAAATCACACAACAAAGGCTAGGAAATACCTCGAAAATAGAACAAAGGTCACAGGGGAGACTCAAACTAGAATTGACCCGAAACATCGAATTGCAAATAACCACTTGGAGACGTCCTTCTTATAGCAAGATGCTCCAATCAATAAGAGACACGCTCAAATAATTGTTGAATTATGTGCATTCAAAATGAAAAATGTATTGTGCAATATGACCTTGTCATTAGAGGTGGGGAAGAGAGTTCTGCAGTGCTATATAACTCCTATACTAACATATTGATGCGAGACTTTGACAATAAACAAACTAGAAAGTGGGAAATTAGAGGCAATAGCGATGTGGTTCTACAGGAAAATGTTGAGAATATCATGGACTGCCAAGAAAACTAATATAGGTGTTGAAAGAGTCAAATGTGAAACGGAGCTTAAGAATAATATAAGAGAAAGACAGTCTTCATTTGTTGGCTACGTTATGGGACAGGGAGGTTTTGATAACATAGTCACAACATGCAAGATTGAAGGCAACAGAGACAGAGGACGACAACGTGAGAAAATATTAGACACTTTAATAACCTGGCACGACAGGGAAACAACAACGATCTTGATACATAATAATGGCAGAGGTTGAAAACACACTGCGAAGAGTATGTGAATTTGAAGAAATGGGAAAGGGCGGTGAATTTGTGGAAGAAGACACTGAGAAGAAATCACTGACTAAAGTACAACTAGATAAAGCGTGTCGAAAATGGAAGGACTTCAGTGCTCAGGATACAGTGCATGAAGTCGCCCAACTACACTCGAAACCACAAGACATAATTATATACACAGATGGCTCCGTTAACAGAAACACACATAAAAGCGGTTGGGGTTTTGTTGCCTACAGAAACGGCGAGAAGTTGGTTGAGAAATCTTAAGCATATACCACTGTCACATCAAGCATGAGGATGGAGATAGAGGCAGTTACAGCAGCACTTAATTGGTTGATAACTGATACATCAACACACTCGGTAATAAAGCATGCTGCGCAAGATAGAAAAGTTCATGCTAAGAAAAAAAAATGGTGGGTCTTATTAAAAACTCAATTGTCCAAAGCATTACATGGATATACTGCCCTTATCATGCTGGGGTCAGAGGAAACGAGAGAGCCGACTTGTTGGCAGGCAATGAGACGATAGACGGCACATTGCTGAGAAGAGATATAGCAGATTAATGAAGGCAGTAATAAACTCATTTCAAGATGAAGATGATGACAATTAGGTTGAGAATGTACACATACAGAGAATGTTAGAATTTGGAGTATTTAGAGGTGAGGGAAGGAAAAGTACGTTTTTTGGAAAGTCCCGAAGATCACACAATCAACACCTGACCGGGACTCTAAATCTACATACACTGGGATGGCTGCTGGAACGGAGGGCGGAGCACTTGTGGGAATGCCCCGCGTGCTGTGAAGCCAGTTTCTAATCAAGAATCAAGAGAATCAAGAATACTGGAGATAGAGAGTTGTGAAGAGCCAGGATCGCCTACGCCAACCGGCATGATACCTGATGAATTAATGATATGCTGTCAAAGTGACTGGTCTAGCGGAATTGAGACCTAAACAAAACGCATTGATTCTTTCTAACTTTAACTATTTTAGTATCACAGTCTCATGCCATCGTAGACCACAGAACTTGCTCAGGCACAGAATGTGCAAAGAGTTAAACTGCATTGCCTGCCTTGTATGGACAATCCAAGATTCAGCTGTATATATCAATAGGAAAATCGTTTTCAGTGAAGGCAGACCTAGAGGCCGATCTAAAAAAACAATGGACCACCGAAATAAAAGAGGCGACAAATTCCACAATATACTCAGCACACACGAGAGCCATCTCCAGAGAACTCTTCTACCACTGACGCTGAAAGGCAATAAAGGGTTTAGCGAATAGATAGATAGCATTAGGCTAAGTGATCAGTACCACTGAAGACAATGTGAATAGTGCAAATCTCGTCAGAACTCAGTGCTGTTGTGGCTCAATAAACATATGAAAGATACGTTGAATAGCAAAATTATTGCCACCCATCCAGAACAACCTCATCTTTCGCTATACTAGGCTTGACACGGGTCAACAAAACTAGAAAGTAAACAAGAAGTGACTGGACATATTAGTGTCACTCAGAGCAGAATCAGCCACTGATGTAAACATACTACTTGAAATGTTATGTTACGTGGACTGTGGGGACAACATTGTTAACACTTTAATGACCAGGTAATTGAGGTTGAACAGCAGGAATAGTGAATAGAGACCAGCTTATAGAGGGAAATATAAAACTCCTACCAAGTTTTGAAATGGTTAAGTAACTAGGTTCTGACACCACGGTATAATAACAATATTTCGTTTGTTTTGTGGCATGATTGATGCTCTAGTATTTCTGACACTAGAAGATGTTGATTATGGTATCAGAAACCTAAAATATGTTATTCCACAAGATCCACCTAAAGCCGTGGAGCTGCTCATAAGCGTCAATTGTAAATATATCTGTAGCTCCTTACGACTGATTCAGCAGCCAGTTTCCATGACTAAAGTGAAAGATTGAGAGGGCGAGAAGATGGCTACCTTACTCATATATCAGTATCTGAAATATGAAATCGCTAACATCTCACACACCTACGTTGTGTGTTAAATGTTATGGGTTAACTTTACGTATTTACTACCATGGTTAGTGATGTCGCCGGTGTCACGATAATAATGCGTCACATTCCATTTCCCACTTGCCTTTAGAATGTGCATGCGTCCTACATGAACAACAATGGCCGTATCAGTAATGTGTGAAGTAACACGTGTGAAGTATCAATAACATGTGTGAAGTATCAATAACATATGTGAAGTATCAATGAAGGGTAAAATAATAGATTCTTTAACCTGGTTGATCACTACCATCGTTCAGTATCACTGGATTGGTTCAACGAGAAGATCGAACAGCACTATTGTGCAAAAGGATGCTGTTGGCAAACGTCATCAAAAAAGTCATCACCGAAGTTATGGTTATCTGCAAGAACAAAGTGGCAACTTTCATGGTGCTCGACGAGAAGACCACAGACTGTGGCCAAGATTCTTCGTGTGTCGGATGGAATATTTGTCTAAATAATGGGTTACCAAAGTGGTCTATATGAATTCCCAAGGCTCTAACTCGACTTGCAGTGGGTCTATGACAGCGAGGATTAAAATTTGGGGTGCATGAGAAGTAATCACTTTAATCAAGTACTAATAAAAATTGTACATCTTTTTTTTTTCAACTGTCCCCTTTTTTTAAAAACACGACCAAAGTTAGCAACACTATGTCAGCTGCCAAAACCACATTTGAAGTTAATATATATAGGCCTATATAAATTCAATATCAGGCTAGCCGTGGAAAGCAAACAAACCGACAAAGGCAAAATCGTTTACATGGCAAAAATGTTTGGGATTCACTGGTCTAAATTATCAATATTAACAACATTGGTACAGTACAAGTAGACGCCACCACATGTTTCATTATTTCACTTGTTTATTTTGTAAATTTCATGTTTATCATTTAATAATTGAAACATTTATTTACTTAGGGTCGGGATTTGGGTTAGTTATGTAAAACTCAACTATCCTAACCTGAACGCTAAAAAAATTGATATTTAAATTATTAAATAATGAACATGAAATTTACATAGACAAGGGAAATAACTCGACTGTGGTGGCGTCTTCTTGTACAGTACCAAACCAATGAATAAAAATATAATGCCTAGATGTATAAAAGCGACAAATCTCCAGTGTCGGGGGAAAACCCAACGTTCTGGAGGTATGAGTGCTGGGCAATACAGTGTAGTATAAGGAGAAAGGGAACCAAAATATGTAAGAAGTGTTGACAATATTTAGAGTAAGATACTTCAATATTGCTAACACTTCTTGACTTATTTCCAATCTATTTTATAAGCTATTTTGAATATGTACAAATGTCTGAGTTGAATATTTGTGTTTGATTTTCTTCCCTAGTCAAAATTGGAACTTTATTTCCTGTAACATTTTCTTAGCGAAAATCTTTTTCTATGCCTTATTGTCCACCTATCATAAATTAATTATGGCTTCTTTTTAAATTATAAGTGACTGTCCTAGTCAAAAGTGTGCCTTTCTGTTCGTGAAATTTTACCTGTAACTTTTATTACCGGCCAATCCCCTTTTGTGCATTAATGTTTATCCTTAGACTTCCTGCTGTTTTAGAAGTGTCTCTTTCTTTTCAAGGTGCTTTTCAATAGTTTTTTTAGTTCATTTGTTTTCTCATGCATATGATGATGTTTCAGACGTATAAATTTTTCAGTTTTTATTGTGATTTTTCTCACCACTTTTGTCTGTTAGATTTTTTAATCACAATATTGACTCCGATTTTGTTATATGTGTGCTTCTTAGTCCTGTAATAATTCGGAGACCTGCATTGTGAATTTTATACAACTTCTGGAGATTGGTATTTGCTGCTGTTGCATGTGTTCAGAGTTATATCATATTCTAGAGTTGGACGAATATGACTTACATAGACTTAATGTTTTGGTTTTTATGTCAGCTCCCCAATCTATCCCAGATATCAAAATGAACAAAAATAGGTATGTGTTACCAAGATGAGTCATAAAACAACCTAGCAACGAGACACGGACGACGTTTCGACGTGCTTTTTTCTAATTCTTCTTGCAGTAGTTCTAGGTGTTCACTCTAGTATGGTATGTATTGTTTGCGTGCTCTCCTTTGTATTGCTTCTTAGGCAGCCTGATGAATACATTTATGAAACTCTTTGACTATGGCGTTTATGTTTTTTTCTTCCATATCTATTTGTTCAGCTAAAACACTACTGCTGTGTTTAAATATTTCCAAAATTGTTTGTTATTTTAAGAATTCCATCTTGGGAGGGTACATGTATTACCTGTGGGTTCATTTTTAATAATATTAAAAATACAATTTTAATAATTACCTCTAAGTTACTTCCCCATTATTATGTTGATTTCCCATGCTAGTTCAGCTTATCATAATGCCAAGTCTGGTGTAGAAATGGTTTGCCATAGTCTTGAGTAGTATGTAGGAGGACCTTTTTGCTTATTAAGCAATAGAAGACTTTTGCCATTTTGCCAGCTTTTAAGTTCTTCTCATCTTCTATCCATGTGGTAATAACCCCAGCTTTGTGAGTGGCTGTTGAAATGTTCACATACTATCAGTCTTTTTCTGTACGGTATTGTGTTCAGGGAAAAGCGTTGATCATTTGGACAACAGTAATTAAGTAGGCGGAAGTCCGTGTTTTTTGTCTTTAGCTGAAGAACCTGGTATTCCGCTTCTTTCATGTATAGTTCAGTCTGATGTGCGCTGATATCATTGTTGTCTACCCTTTATATTTGTATTGTTATCATGTGAACTAACAACTTTTGAATGGCTAAAATTAATAAGAGGAGATGTCGCCTCGCTGTTGTTAGGACCAGAAAGGGAAGCAAAGAGTAGTTTCACTGCCATCTTCCATGCATGCAATAAGAAACAACTAAACAAAGTTGGGCTTGGGGTTAACTACTCTATCCTATAAGTCACAATAACCTAACAATTACATGCTGAAGTCGGATTTTATTTGACGGCAAGGTGCAGTTATCACAGTCAAGCTGTAAACCACGACGCAAAACATTATGATCTCTAGGCTGTATCTTGCTAACTGGGAGGAGTTTTATAGTTATCTCAAAAGAAGAACAGGAAATACAGAGAAATGTGAGTGACTATAACAGAGCTAACCAACACCTTACCAATACAAGTTTCGAGTTAGATGTCAATAGTATTTAGAGTTCAAGTATCATCTGCAGCAAATTTGCAACTTACATCGCATGTCACAAATAAATATGAACACAATTTCAGAAGGTCACTGCAAATGTCAAATGATACCGCTACTGAAATCATCTCATTCTAATAGGCAAATTATAAGTCGGCATATTCGCGCAAAATCTCTGATATTAATGTCAAGCATCAACCACTTTTAAGGATCTGTAATGGAAGTGTGTGCTAACTCCGGAGGTCGTGGTGTCAAGAATACGATTCTCTAATGGAAGCGTGTGCTAACTTCGGAGGTCGTGGTGTCAAGAATACGATTCTGTAATGGAACGTAGGTGATCGTGGTGACAAGATTAGTATTAGGCATTATTTTATTGAATATCCTCTTCACCATTGCGCATATCACCCAAAGAAGTAGGTAGATTGCACCTATCTCTGACGATGCGCTTCGTAGACGGCGACCATATCTTGTGTAAGAAAGACATAATTCCCCCTTGTGAACTTGGGTACTGAACCCAATTCTCTCTGTGTGAGACGTGTTGATAACGACGACAGTTGAATTAGACTGGGCATGCTGCGTCCTCAAAGACAAGGACATGCTGCACGTCTACGTTACCCACAGCAGGCGAGCCGCAACACTTGTACCCAGCGTACGATTGTCACCTTCGGAACTTCCGAGAAATGTTTTTTCTCCATTGTCAGGGTATAACAATACCCTTACTGGGTAGTGTGAAATATATTCAATATGAGCATACCATTTCAAATCTGCTACATCCACAAATTCCAGAAAAACAAAAATGTCACTTTTTTAAGGTAATATCTCCCCCCCCCCTCCCCACCTCCAAATACCAAAGACGTCTTTACGGCCATTATTCTATACAAAAGGGAGTTGTGGTAGAACATCGTTTCTGAAACCATGACCTTCTCCAAAAAAGACCTTTCAACATAATTATTTAGGACTTCGTAGGTCGTGGTGACAAGAATACGGTTCTATAATGAAAGTGTGTGCTAATATTGTGTGTGTAATGTTTTAAATTATTGTCGTCATTTCGGTTTCTCGCTTTTTATACTTTGGAGTCGCCCTGGCTATTTTTGGTATGCGATTCCAACTATACAAATAGTGACCAACGGAAAGCACCGGAATAATCAAGAAAAGGAGCGAATGACCTAACTAATTCTGCGAACATGCCTTCTATACTGACTACAATCTCGCTGAGGCGCTGATGTAACCCAGTGAAGCTGCTTATGACGTTCTGTCTCTTCTAGTTTGATCGCTCCTGTGCTGAAGCGCTGATGTAAACCAGTTAAGCTGCTTATGTCGTTCTGTCTCTTCTAAATTGATCGCTCCGGTGAATAATACAAATTCAAGCATTGTTCTTCCCATCATTGCCCTAGGAATCTGGACCGTCTTTAACATTTGCTATAATGGGTCTCTTTACTCCATGCGAATGAATTATTGGATGATTGATTCATTGATAGAAGGACTAGTTTTCTGTGCTCTTCATTGTATTTTCACCAATGTTCAGTACCTCTACTTCACCGTGAACTATTTTGTTGACAGTACATTCTTCACAATACTGCACACACAAAAAAATAGATTCGATATAGCATGCACCCTAGCACCTTACTGTACGAGAATAACGCTAAGAAGACTCTCAATATGTGTGTGGTGGTGTGTGTATGTGTGTGTGTCTGTGTGCGAGTGAGTGTATGTGTGGTATATGACCATTTGTTACATCCACTTTTGAATATTCAGTTCTAATTTCGATGAAGACGGATGTGTCGGGGCATTGGTGCAAATAAAAAGGCATCACAACGCATTTCCATTCTCTGGACTACTTCCTACAGGAAACCTATAGGACCATGATCTTGCTACAAGGGAGATCCAGCAGGAGTTTGAGAATGAACTCTGAAGAAGAAGAAGTTTGAATTATGTCCATGCCTAATAGTTCGTAGATTGCTAATAAGCCCTATTCGAGCTGTAACTGTTCTTGGACAGTTCGGGCATGGAATGACCATTGTAGACGGATTTTGGCCTATCCGTGACTTTCTATCTACTCTTCGCTCTTGAGTTGCTGCATTTCTCCTCTTTTCACAAGATGGTGCGCTCTTTTTGACTGTAGAGCACCATGTAGATCTATTGTGTGCAAGTTCTTCCCGTATGTCTTGATCTATTTCAATACTTAACAAAAGCATTTAACACAGTAAGTAGAGATGTGCTATGGAAGATTATATCAAAATATGGATACCCACAGAAATGCATTACAATAGTGCAACAATTGCATGATGGAATGCAAGCTACAGTTCAGGATGATGGAGAGTTATCTGAAACGTTTCGTTTCTCAAACAGAGTAAAACAGGGATGTGTATTAGCACCAACCCTTATTTAGCATCATTCTTTGCTATGTTGGATGATGCTTTCAGAGGGTCTTGACTCGGGAGTAGATATACATGCATAGAAGGAAATTTGTTCAACTTTTGGCCACTTCGGGCAAAAACAAAAGTTTCATATATATATATATATATACTTAAAGCAAATAACTTTAAATAAGCATGTAACTTTATATATATTTACTTACATAACAAAGTTTATATATATATTATTATTATATTATTATTGTATATTAGGCAAATAACTTTATATAAGTGTATAACTTTATATATTTACTTACATAATAAAGTATCTTTTTTTTTTAAAAGTCATTTCATTGTTTTCGTGCGTAATCCCCGCGTTTTTGCTACGAAATTTGTTTACCTTTTGTGAAAAATCCTTAATGGGGTGGATGGTTTACCGCTTTTTAAACTGAAATTTTAGTTATTATTTATTAAAGTCTTGCTATAATTTACTAAGAGAGGGGTCCCCCCCTCCCCCCACACCACCTCTTTATCGACGGGCTTGTGTGCCAAAACTCATATGTTAATATTATACTATTTGAGAGTTTAAGATGTATTGATGATTTTTCGTTATCCAAAGATATGGTTTCTGGTGCGAGTGTGTGTGTGTTCTGTGTGAGAGTCACTGTTTGTGCCAGAGTGTACAAGTGAAGTGTGTATGTACGGGTGCTAGTGTGTTAAACTATGAACTTCTATATAAATTTGTGGTAGAGCATACGAGATTATCCAAACTGCAGCTTCGTACAGGTTGATCACGCTTGCCCTTTTATGCCGGCGTGATAGCGTTTTGCTGTTAGTTTCATATTGGTGTTGTTTCTAGGCATGCGTCCTTAATCACACAGCTGCAAAATCTCTCCTTGCACCTCCCTAGCAGTATTTGATAGTTTGTTTCCAGAACGTATTATGTGGGTGCTATTACGTCTCAATGGCTCTTTTCTCTCTCTCTCTCTCTCTCTCTGAATTTCCAGATGAATATTTGACTATATGTGACTGACAACATTATTAATATCTCGAACGCATAATGACAAATGATGGTACATGTGAAACAGAAGTTAAAAGGAGAATTGGAATGACTAAAAGTAATGTACTTTCAATGACATGAGGACAATATTGACATCCAGACAATTTATAAAAAATTAGAATTATAAAATGCAACATCTTTTCTATATTGGTGTATGGCTCTGAAACATGGACAATGAACAAACAACTAGAAGACATAATTGATACCTTTGAGATATGGATATACTGAAAAATAAGGAGAACATCATGGAAAGAGAAGAAAACAAATAAAGAGGTTCTAACACTTTGTATGAAAAAAATTATTATTAAAAGAAACAAAGACAAAACCGATAAAATATTTTTAATATATTACAAGACATGACACCTTGTTGGAGGCGAGCAAGAGGTAGGCAGAGATACAAGTGGGAGAGAAACATCACCAGAAGAACAGGTTATAGTCTGACAGAGTGAGCCACCAAGGTAAGAGACCGATGATATTGGAGGTCTCTTGCAGCTAATCTTCGTTGCGGAGACGGCCTTTCACGATGATTACTGTGGAATGTCATGCCACTAGTTGGGAAATCTACTACTCAGTAAGGAAATCTACTACTCAGTAAGGAAATCTACTCAGTAAGGAAATCTACTCAGTAAGGAAATCTACTAATCAGTAAGGAAATCTACTACTCAGTAAGGAAATCTACTCAGTAAGGAAATCTACTCAGTAAGGAAATCTACTACTCAGTAAGGAAATCTACTACTCAGTAAGGAAATCTACTACTCAGTAAGGAAATATACTACTCAGTAAGGAAATCTACTCAGTAAGGAAATCTACTACTCAGTAAGGAAATCTACTACTCAGTAAGGAAATCTACTACTCAGTAAGGAAATATACTACTCAGTAAGGAAATCTACTCAGTAAGGAAATCTACTACTCAGTAAGGAAATCTACTCAGTGAGGAAATCTACTACTCAGTAAGGAAATCTACGCAGTAAGGAAATCTACTACTCAGTAAGGAAATCTACTCAATAAGGAAATCTACTCAGTAAGGAAATCTACTCAGTAAGGAAATCTACTAATCAGTAAGGAAATCTACTCAGAAATGAAATCTACTCAGAAAGGAAATATACTAGTCAGAAAAACAATATACATAACAACTCAGAAAGAAAATTTAATACTCAGAAAGAAAAACAACTAGTCAGAAAGGAAATCTACTAGTGAGAAAGGAAATCTAATAGTGAGAAAGGAACTTCACTACTCAAAGGAAATCTATTACGCATAAAGGAAATCTACTCAGATAGGAAATCTACTCAGAAAGGAAATCTACTCAGAAAGGAATCTATTAGTCAGGAAAAAATCTACACCTCGGAAAGAAAATTTACTACTCAGAAAGGAAATCTACTAGTCAGAAATTAAATCTACTAATCAGAAAAGAAAGCTACTAGTCAGAAAGAAAATATACTAGTCAGAAACGAAATTTACTTTTCATATCTCCTACTCATAAAGGAAATCTACAAGTCAGAGTGAAATTTACAACTCATAAAGAAAATCTACTAGACAGAAAAGAAATATGATACTCAGAAAGGAAATGTACTTGTCAGAAAAGAAATTTACTATTCATAATGGAAATCTGCTATTCATAAAGGAAATCTACTAGTCAAAAATGAAATATACTAGTCAGAAAAGAAATCTACTACTCAGAAATGAAATATATTACTAAGAAAGGAAATCTACTACTTTAAAATTTAAAAAAAATATTCGCGTCAGAAAGGAAATCTACTCAGAAAGGAGATTTACTCAGAAAGGAAATCAAATGATCAGAAAGGAAATCTACTCAGAAAGAAACTCTACCGCAATTCTCCTGCAAAATCCAGGCCTGCTGCTGATTAAAGAGTGAACTTGCTTTTCACAAGACTGTTTGAGTATGTGCGACTTATTGTGTGACTTTACAATGTATTCTCAATGGCGGTCAATCTGGTTTGGTTTGCACCGTATAATAATAACACTAGCAATAATAATAATAACAAAGTTAATACTTAGAGTAAATACTATATAGATAAAGGCTACACAAAGCTATGATTTACTCTCAGATAAATGGTAATTATAAATCGATTAAATTTACACACTGCAGCAAAACTGACATCCAACAGGCAAAGCTTAGAACAGAGTTAATCAGAGTAATGAATTTTTACTTAACTGGAAACAAACGTAAGTCGAAGTTTCGACCGAAAACCTTTATATATAGTTAAATTAGTCATTAAAGAATGATTTTCCCATTATACAGCAGGTCTTATATTATAGAATGTAGACAGTCATGCATTTGAGTAAATGAGAAACCTTTTATTTAAAGATATCAGAAAACAGTAAAACACACAACTCTGATAGTTCAAACATAGATTAGTATCAATGTAAAAGAAATTAGCATAAGAAACAGCTCATAAATGCTTACTTATAACTTACTTTTCATTAATTATGAAATTTCCAATATTTCTTCCCTTCATATTTAATTTTCATTGCAGATTAAGGAACGTATCACATCCGAGAAATATACACTAAAAATGAGTTTCTTATCACATTCTGCCCCACTAGCCAATGCACGGTGGACTGACCTAATTAACGTTACACGTGTGTTATACCCTCAGTCTTCGTTGTCTACAACACGCTATCCCTTGATTACATACGCAGTAAGGTAGCTTAAAATAAATAAAATAGAAATACGAACAGTTATATTGACAGTGAAAAACATCGACATATGAAGAACAATGATAGTTATGTTGACATTTCGAGCAGACAAACAACAGCATAGCCATTGTATGATATGTGTATGCAGTGTATGTTTGAGACATATAGCTGCGAGTCATGGGCAATAAATAAACACTAGAGTATTAGAAACTGTAGAAGCGTGTTCCTATAGAAGAATAGGAATACTATGGGAAGCTAGAGCAGCTAATGGGAGAGGGGGGGGGTGCTTAAAGAATCAAATATAAAACGGAGGGGAGGGGTGCTGCTGACATCAGAAATAGAAACCATATATCCATATATTTCAATTTTTTGGCATATCTTTTTTTTTTCAGAGACGGGGAGGTGTGTAACCCATAGTGATAACGGCCAAGACAGAGACAGGGAGGTTTGCAAAACATAGTCATAACGGTCAAGACAGAGAGGTTTCCAAACCATAGTGATAATGTCCAAGACAAAGACAGGGAGGTTTGCAAAACATAGTCATAACGGTCAAGACAGAGAGGTTTCCAAACCATAGTGATAATGGACAAGACAAAGACAGAGAGGTTTGTAAAACATAGTCATAACGGTCAAGACAGAGACAGGGAGTGTTGTAAACAATAGTGATAACGATCAAGACAAGGACACAGGAGTACGCCATCATGAGAAAATATTATGTAGTTTAACATAGTAACATGTCAAAGAATCAATAACGTTCTTCCGCCGAAGACGGATGTGTCGGCCATTGGCGCAAATAACACTGCGGCACAACGCATTTCCATTCTCTGGACTACATCCTGCTGGAAATCTAATAGGGCTATAGTCATGCTACAAGAGAGATCCAGCAAGAGTTTGAGAATGAACGATGAAGAAGAAAAAAAAAGATCTGATTCAAGTTACAGAAGTAGATAGCTATGGTTATTCAATAATGATCTGATTCAAGTTACAGAAGTATACAGCTATGGTTATTCAATAATTATCTGATTCAAGTTACAGAAGTAGATAGCTATGGTTATTCAATAATGATCTGATTCAAGTTACAGAAGTAGACAGCTATGGTTATTCAATAATGATCTCCAATCAAAAACCAGGATCTGAAATTCAGAAAGTCATATATGAAAAGTGAAAAAACGGCGCCAAGTGGCCATAACAATTTACTGGGTACAACCTAGATCCCATCTAACTTGCAAAGAGTTGAGCAGGACAGATCATACAGAATCATCATCATCATCATACAGAATACATTTTGGGGATGGGGGGCAGATCCGTATAATTCATTGCTTTACCTTAAGAAGGGGGGTTTTACGGTAAAAGAATGATTTTTTTTAAAGGCCATTCGTCCGTTTTCGTTTGTTCATGTGCAAATTTCCCTGTTTGACGGGACTGTTTGACGGGACTGTTTAAAGGCACTGTTTGACGGCACTGTTTGAAGGCACTGTTTGACGGGACTGTTTGAAGGCACTGCTTGAATGCACTGTTTGGCGGGACTGTTTGAAGAATAGTTTAAGAAACATTGTTAAGGGTGGAGTTTTCATCGAACTTTTGGTTAAGTTCCTAGTGCTAACACTCATGTTAGATTTTCTAATCGGAAGTTTGAACACCCCAAACCCCCCCCCCCCTTCCACTCCCTCCTTATCCGCGTGCCTGGGGAGGCGACAATATATACAGAACATGTGGATGCCAATTAGATTTACCCAGAGTTAAATTAGCAATGCCATCGAAAGACATACATTACTTGAAACATATCATGTATATGACATATTCTTTTTAACTATTCATGAATTTTGAGGTGTCTTTACTACTACATTCAATCATCTACGAGTTGATTCAATGGGCGACTTCACTAACAAGTCTATCACCACACTCCGAAACGTCGGTATTTTCAGTGACTAAATCTAATTTACCCAACATACTTAACAAGACACACTCATTTACAACATCAGGCAAAACAACCCAGAACTATCCAGAAAAACTACAATGAATACTAGCTCACTTTGGCACCGCAGATAAACAAGCAGACGAATTCGCAAAAGCAGAAATCTCCTTCTAAATGGAAACTATAGACGTAAGCAATAACAATATCAACAAATTGAACGCACACAAAACAGGTCACGTATATTTCGTCTGAGACCGAGACATTGTCATTTCAACACTAATTCATAGAGAAACAGCACAAACGCTCAGAACACCGACTACAAAAATGTCACAGCTTCGCTGTTCACAGAACGACAGTCTGACCACAAAAGTATCTCCGCGAAATAGATTGTGGGGAATCAACAACGACCTAAAACACACTGTTCAATACATTACCAATATTGGGATGGGTATATAATACTTTGATCACAGAAAAAGATATCAAATGATTTGAGTTTTGGAAAAAGCACAACAGTGTCCGGTGGAGATGCAGATAAAAGTAGAAAATATAGTTGAATAAGCCGTAACTTCTGAAAGAATCATATGATTAAATAACTCTAGACTGGAACCCATAAAGAAAGAGGAGAATTGGATGCTAGAATAATATTTAAGAAGAAAAATATAATAAATAAAACAAACTAAGATATCATAGCCACAGCTGGATAAGACGTTGGAGAGTTACAGTTAGATCTCATAGAAAACAGAGGGAATATAACACCCCATATAATATCTATATAGCTAGATATTATCTTCCTCTGGTCCAGTGTCATGTGGCGTTGGTTGTCATGTTTTTCCACAGCCTTGTCTCCTGTGCTGGCATTAATTTTCCACACCGATGTTCTGCCTTAGTGCCAGATTGTCTCGCATCTTCTCTCTTGGGTCCTCTCGTGCTCCTTTTGTTCTTCAACCTGTTTGTTGCTATGCTGTGTTCCATCTTTCCTCTTCTCGCAATGTCCACAACATGTGAGCTGTCTCTTTGTAATGCGAGTGAGCAGCTTTCTTTTTGAATCAACTTTTCCAAGATATCTTCATTATGATTTTTCTGTCCTCGGCAGTACCATCGACCAATTAGATTATCAACTTACCAAAAGAAAACAAATTAAATCAATCAGAAAACCACAATCGTCGCTCTACAATGGTTACTGTGCTGCAATGTCTTCTTCATCTGTGCCCACAGGAATCCAATTGATTTGGTCTCTTCCTCCACTTTTTCTCTCCAGGTGCCCCTCGATCCTCTTTTGATGTTGATTCCAGTCCAGAACCTGTCTAGTTATGTTGTCTGTTTTTTTTCCCCTAATAGTGTGTCCTATGTTTATTCTTCTCCTACTTTTTATCTCTACGTAAACCTGGTACTGGTATGTTGTCTTACACGACTCATCCTGTGATATCAACTATAACACTGGTATGTTGTCTTTCACAGCTCATCATTTCTTCTTCTTCTGCGTTCGTTCTCAAACTCCTGCAGATTATCAGGATGTAGTCCGGAGAACGGAATGCGCTGTGTCATGGTTTGCAGCATTGCTGCGATATATGCGCCTTTCGGCCTGACACATCCTACTTCAGCATGGCTGTGGGTCACTGACCCTATATGGGACGGGACAGCCAACTCCATCCCATAACCTTCTTAGTCGCCTTTTACGACATGCGTGGAAGGTAAATAGTGTTGCTATTCTTTGCTCCCCTTTCGGGCCCCGGCTGACACGGGCGACTCATCATTTGATATCAACTTTGATATTGGCATGTTCTCTTACACAACTCGTCATGTGATAACTTTGATATTGGTATGTTCACTGTTGTCTTTCACATCTCATTATGTGATATCAACTCTGGTCAACTAATACGAAGCAAACGAATGAGACAAATATTGATAAATATCTGCAGTTTTGACCTGATTTTTGGGGTAACATACCATGCAGGCCTATATATTAATCTAATACTGGAGTTTATATGCTATGTGGCCATTGTTCATTGAACTCAAAAGAACAGAGGATCTATAAAAGCGGATCTATGGAAGATCCTCGAATGTAGAGAAGTCGATTCTGTTCCGTTCGACCAATCACGATTAAGCCATGATTTCTTACATCACGTTGTCCGGGGAATAAAATTAACGACATGACTGCTTCAAGCCGGTTTAAAATAGCGAGATATTTGTGACGAAATGTGTGACGAGAACTGTATTCATTACGAGCACACACATCTCAGTAGTTGCTTGCAAAAGCGAAACATTTCTTTGATGACAATAACACGACGGTCTTGAATGAATCAATCCGCCGAAGACGGATGTGTCGGGCCATTGGCACAAATAAAACGGCGACACAACGCATTTCCATTCTCTCGACTACATCCTGCTAGAAATATAGTAGGACAATGGTCTTGCTACAAGGGAGATCCAGCAGGAGTTTGAGAATGAACGATGAAGAAGAAGAAGAATGAATCAATCGAAATTATGTTTTGTATATGATACGATCAGCCGGTATAACAAAAAGCAAGAAACCAGACTAGTATAGCTACCTTAACTGTAATACACCTACCTGTAACTTGCACTCATTTCTGAAAATAAGATTTTTAAATTCCTTTTGAATAGTGTAACTCCAGGCAGATGCGCGCGATCAGTTGCTAAATACCCGGACTGCTTTTCAGCATTTTTGTATTGTTACTTAATTTTAACATATATTTTACACCAATATATAACATTTCGTACAATTACAATTTAACACATCCGAAAACAACTATCCTGTGTCTAGAATCTACACGCAACTAACACGCAACTAAGTCTGCCTCGTTCATATGTCTTGTCTGCGAGCATCTCGTCAAAGTGTGCCGATGCTAAACTCTGCCAAAATAGGCCGCTCACATTGCGTGTTCTCTATGGAAAAAATAATGAGAAAGTGAACAGAACGATGGATGCGAGGAAAGTCGATCGATTCACAGCCGGTCTGGCTCTTGTCTGGGCCTAGCCATGTCCTCTGGCCACTACACATTTGGTATTATTATATTTTGTGAGGGGAAAGTTCGCCTACTCTGTACGCTGCTTACGTTTCAATGTGCCTGCTTTTATTTGTGCAATTATTTTGTGTTGCGTCAAATGTGCCCGCCTTATACATGTACCGTCTTTCTCCTCCTCTCTAGTAATGTGTCTGTTGAACAAGCTCACACCATTGTTACGAGATAATTACTGTATTTTTTTTTTTTACGATCAAGTGTCTCCCACTTCCAAAGTTCTTTTCAACAGTCTCCTATTTGTCTAACAAACAAAAAAACCAGGACGACCTGACTTTCTTTGTATTCTCCCTTCCTTCCAGTCAACGCCTCTTCTCTCCCCCCCCCCCCACACACACATATAATCAGAACAAACGTTGCCAGATGGTTGGAAATTAAATGGCCAAATTATTTGTTAAAAGTGACCAAAATTTAAAAATAATGCACAAACTTCTAAAAACATGCTCAATTTTCAATAATACTATATTTCTATTTTCTTGCATTACTTCCCTGCAATTATCAACATTCATTCATTGTATAATGGCAAATATATGCTGTGCTAACTTAATTTTAATTCTTCTAATTGTATTTTATTTATTTAATGCTCCTCGGTGAACAACCGGGAAAGAGAGATTATGACTGAGTCTCAACAACATGCAAAAACTACACACAACAGCATCACATCGTTCAAAGTGATTCCTGTATTACGGTACGTTGAAAGAACATTGTTATATATATATATATATATATATATATATATATATATATATATATATATATATATATATATATATATATATATATATATATATATATATAAATCTTATTTTGAGAGTTTGAGTTATCTCTAGATATAAATACAGTGAGGGTACTTAAAGTTTTGTGTGTAGTAAAATTATACATTTAAGTGTTCACTGTGTAGTAATTACATAATGGTCGATTCCTTTCGTAGTTTCACATCCACATGTCGCTCGGATGGATACGTTTATGGGTAGTTGCAAATTTCTACTCGTCGCCTTTTGATGTTATGTGTTTATCTTGAAAAAGGCATTTTGATCGAAACGTCAATTATGCCCTGTGTATTGCTGTTTGTATGCGTATATCCTGTGTTTTGTTGTGTGTATGATTTCACGAGAGCCTCCGATAGTCGTCGTTCAGTAAGACTTCATTATCTGTTTCCTACGTAAGACAGACTTGAGGCAAAAGCTATGGGGCAGCCGCTCTGACCTGGAGAAGACGGTGGATTTCGTCTTGACGACAGGCCTGACGGTATAGCATGACCACAGATGCTGAACGCAGAAGAAGAAGACAATTTTCATAGTTTTACATCAGCATTAACTTTTATTGATTGTCACTATATAGTAACTGGATTTGCAGTTCAATTAATATCTTTGCCAGTACTATTATGTCTACCTGTATTATTATCTAAAGGGAAGTTGGGTGGTATGAAATTATTCCAAAAGATGAAAGGAGGTCAGCGTGTAAATAATTTCATTATCTATTACGGGATGAAAGACTGCGTGGATTAAATACTTATATAATGTACATGATAGTGGACGGGATGAAAGACTATCTATCTATCTATACGATGTGGCACTTGTTTGCCTTGCGGCATCAGGGGATACAAGAAGTTGTTTTTTTAGATGGCCTTCTTGTGTGCTGTTTGTAAGCTTGTTACCGTGGTCTCTTTGATTTCTATGATGTATTACAAAATCGTTTGTGTGGCTATGTATTCTTTGCACGATAATAATTTTCATCAGATTTCTTAAAGTGAAAATACTTCCTGTAGTAATATCAAATTTTAATGATTTTTATATCACGTGGAAATTACACAATAAATATATTTTATAAGATTACCTGGGGACTAGCTGAGTTGATCACATGCCAATGATTTATATATATATATATATATATATATATATATATATATATATATATATATATATATATATATATATATATATAATAGATTGAATCAGTTACGACAGCTTTGCGTTGACATTTACTTTTCAAAAGTATATTTGGTTTGTGTTATAGACTGTCCTTCAAAAGTGATTGAAACTTTTCTGCGGCTCTCTGCAATGTGAAAATATCATGCACATCTGTCTACGGTCACATTTACCCAGCAATTATGGTTAATAGATCAGTCTTTTATTGAGGCCTTGCATCTCGAGATGACGGCAGATGTGAAACAAAAGTTAAAAAGAAAATAGGAATGGCTAAAAGTACTTTCAATGACATGAGGAAAATATCAACATCTAACAAATTACAAATAAGTTAAAAATTAGAATTATAGAATGCTACATCTAGTCTTTATTACTGTATGACTCAGAAACATGGACACTAAACAAGCATTTAGAATTGATGCCTTGAGATGTGGATATATAGAAGAATTGTGAGAACATCATGAAAAGAGAATAAAAGAAACAAAAAGTTTCTAAAAACACTTAATATGAAGAAAAAAATATTAAATAAAATAAATATCAAGCAAATAAATATTTTTAACACATTGAAAGACAGGACACCTTGTTGAAGACCTTACTTGAGTGTAAAGTTGAAGGGAAGCAAGCACGAGGTAGGTAGAGATACAAGTGGGCGAGTAACATTACAAGATGAACAGGCAACAATCTAGCAGTGTACCACCAAAACAAGAGACAGGGCATGTTGGAGGTCTATTGCAGCCGACCTTCGTTGCGGATACGGCACTTGATGATGATGATCTTGAGAGTGATATGCCTCGAACTATATTTCCTTCCGAAAGTTTACCATAGAAGATTTCTGAGGGACACGCTTGTTGTTAATATCTTCACACATCACCAGCCATCGTAATTGTTTGCTGTACTGACTTTCCATTATAAATTATTGATTTTAATTGCGGCATCTTTGTATTTGTTATTATTTATCTATCACCAAATGTTGATTATAGCGCAAAGACAATGATGGTCAAAATCTTCATTCATGTCTGAGGTATAATGTCCGTATTTCAGAGTCATATAATAGTGTTGTTGAGTACACAAGCTTGATACATTTGTGTCTTCGTCGGCAAAGTTAATTGTTTTACAGCTCAGTGCACTGGTAAAACGATCAAGGAGGAAAATGGTGCCTTTGCGGTCACTATGAGTAGTATGACCATGGAGACTATGGCGATGACCAAGGCATTTGAGTGGCTACGCACACAGAAGGTAACGCAGGTCTGCATCTTGAGTGACTCTATGAATATGATTAAGAAGGTACAAGTGGGTCTCGTTCGCGAACAGTGGATTGAGGCCTTGAGAAATGCGAGCTTGAAAGTGGTTACATTTATTTTCGTGCAGGGACATGTGGGCGTTCGAGGCAATGAAAGAGCGGATCAACTGGCATCGTGCGTGATTGTGGCACAAGGCGATGGGGCAATGGATCGCGCTGACGTTTTGAACTCCTTAAGAGATATAACACGCGAGAGTGAGACTAATGTGGATGATGATTCCTTTTCAATGGTAGGATTAAAGATCAGGGATTGAAATGCGGTGTTGCTAGAGGTGAACATTTTGGAGGGCGCAGGAGAATGATGGTCAACCAGCATAGGACCGGTACTGTCAGCAGAAGTGTGATGGCGGATACACTCAAGGAGAGATCGGAGCAACTATGGATGTGTCCAGTTTGCAGTGATGATGATCCGACGACTAACTAACTAACTAACTAACCAACCAACCAACCAACCAACTAATTAACTAACTAACTAAACTAAATAAACTAACTAAACTAACTAAACTAACTAAACTAACTAACTAAACTAACTAAACTAACTAAACTAACTAAACTAACTATCTAGTTAATTGTTTGTGTTTGTCCAGGAATATCTTTTGGATCATCTGGAAACAAAAATTGTAGTAGCACTATCTATTGCGTTGATTTCAACTTCTACTAATATAGAGACTTTGGTGGTAGAACCGTGAACGGGCTCCAGTAGACCCCATGTATATCTAATCATTGGAAATAGATGGGTTACTTTACTGCAGAAACAATTATGTTACAATAAATAAATCGAAGGTTATTTTTCTTAGTATTATTTACAATGTCACGTGTTTGCAAGTTACGGGGTTACAATAAACTATTCACGGGGCGCCATCTGGTACGTCGGTAGGTGATATACGAGATACTTGTGCTTACATAGCAACCAGAACTGTATCACTTTCTATAACATTGTTTAATTATTAATGGTGATTATGTATGCGAGTACAAGCATGTTATGTATATGTTGCTTCATGACTTTTGTATCAACATTTTGTATTCAAATGTTGTACATTCATATGGTATACATTTAAGTGAGATCTGGTGCATGATGATGATGATTGGTTGATAGGTAGGGGAATTAATGGCTCTTTGTGGTAAGACACGCTCGTTTCAACCTCAAATGCGAGTTCATTTTGGTTACATTAGGGATTATGAACATATAAAATGTTGGTCAAAGTTCAGGTAGCCAATTCTACCAACAGCGTTGAAACTATGTTTGGATGTTGGATGCGACCGTCTGGTTAGAGACACGTAAAACATTTCTCGAGGACACCATAACCGAAATTAATTTAGTTTGAAGAAGTAGAAAGCGGGAGGGAGAGACCTGAGCCAGAGCACCAAATTGGAAAGGAAAAGGAAGAAGCCTGAGCCAGAGCACCAAAATGGAAAGGGGTGAGAAAAACCTGAGCCAGAGCACCAAAGTGGAAAGGGGAGAGGGAGAAAAAATGAGCCAGAGCACTAAAGTCGGAAGGGGAGGGGAAAACTTTAGCCAGAGCACCAAATTGGAAAGGGAAAGGAAGAAACCTGAGCCAGAGCACCAAAATGGAAATGGGTGAGAAAAACCTGAGCCATAACACCAAAGTGGAAAGGGGAGAGTAAGAAACCTGAACCAGAGCACTAAAGTCGAAAGGGTAGGGAGAAACATGAGCCAGAGCACCAAAATTCCTAGTATCAATGTTGTTTTCAACAATCAGGGGTGTAGATATGATTTACTTAAGGGGGCGATTTTACTTTAAAAATAGTAATTCGGCCGTTATTGTGTATAAATTTCACTATTTGTTCGGAAAATTGAAGACCTATTTGTGAAAAATCCCTATTTGGGAGGGGTTTTTACCTATATTTTGGTTACGTTCCTAGTACTAAAAGCATGTTCAGATTTTCTAAGGGAGAGGTTTGAACACCCCCAAACCTCCTCCTTATCTACGAGCCTTGCCACAATGACATAAAAAGCTAAATGTACTGCCTATATGTGCGCGGCATTTGAAATTTCGTCTATTCTGTTAACCTGGGAATGCTCGAGTTGGCGGTAATGAGAGAGCATTCTTGCATCTAATAACGGTCATTTATATGTTGTTACGGCTATTGTTTTGTTTGTTTTACGGCTTCACAAAACGGTTGTCATTAAGCGTTGCCGGGAAGTCCCGTCCTTGAATAAACGCTGCCAGGACATCCCGTTCTTGGACCATTTTTCACCAGTATAACTGGAACGTGTGAACCTCGTGCATACCAAGCACTGCTCCTGAAATAGGAGAACAGGAATGGCTATAAGTACTTTCAATGACATGAGGAAAATATTATATCTAAACAAATTACAAACTAAAAAATGATAATTATAAAATGCTACATCTATTCTATTAATGTATGGCTCAGAAACATTGACACTAAACAAACAATTAGAAGACAGAATTGATGTATTTGAGATGTTGATATATAGAAGAATTGGGAGAACATCATGAAAAGAGAATAAAAGAAACAAAAAAGGTTCTAAAAACACTAAATATAAAGAAAAAATTATTAAATGAAATAAAGATCAAGCAAATAAAATATAATGGACACATTAAAAAATTTTTAACTGAGACTTCTTCTCTTGTTTTCTTTCTTTATTTTCTTTATCTTCTATACCATAACATTAATATGTGCGATGCACGTTTTAGAATATTATAAATGATCAGATATAAAAGGATTTCTTCTTCTTCTTCTGCGTTCATTCTCAAACTCCAACTGGATCTAGCTGGATCATGGTCCTGCTAGATTTCCAGCAGGATGTAGTCCAGAAAATAGAAATGCGTTGTGTCGCCGTTTTATTTGCGCCAATGGCCCGACACATCCGTCTTCGGCGGGATAAAAGGATTTGAAAGAAAAGTTATTTCACCAACTCTCCAGCAACTCACTGATACAGTATATCTTCTTTGGTAATGTTGTATCACTTTACAACTCTTCTATAATGGCTGCCTTCTTTAGTAGTTGTTTTATTTATTGATGTTATTGTCCGTGGTTCATTTTCTTCTCCAACCCGTGTGTTGCCGGGGCCCGAAAGGGGAGCAAAGAATAGCAACACTATTTACCTTCCACGCATGTCGTAAAAGGCGACTAAAGAAGGTTATGGGATGGAGTTGGCTGTCCCATCCCATATAGGGTCAGTGACCCAAAGCCATGCTGAAGTCGGATGTGTCAGGCCGAAAGGCGCAAATATCGCAGCAATGCTGTAAACCATGACACAACGCATTCCGTTCTCCGGACTACATCCTGCTAATATGCAGGAGTTCGAGAACGAACGCAGAAAAAAAAGAAGATTTTCTTCTCCGTATAGTGTTTCCAAATCTAGAATTTCTGTTGATGCTACAAGTACCTTTTCTGATGTTCGTTGGGCGACTGTGAACTAAAAGAGCTGGTCTTATCTGAAACCTTAACTAAGTTATAATTTCTAAAAGAAATGAAACTGTATTACACATATATATCTTTATTAACAACTTTCTTTCGTGGACATAAATTACGTGAGGACAACCTATGTTATAACATAACACATCATTTCAGTCTGTATGCTCACAGGAAAGGAGGCACTTGCTTCCCTTGTTATAGGCTGACAGCCTATTGTTTCTCACATCAAATCAAGGGGGTCTACCACAGCTATTGGACATAACTATCACTAAAAAAATAGTTCAAAAATTGATTGATAATCATTATAAACCTATCCTTCAACTTAATAATTCACAGTTGTCGAGGTTAATTGTATGATTGGTCCGGCTATCCAACTAAGGTCGAAAATAAAGTTAGTGGTGATATAGATAAAGTACTGTTCACTGTTCATAAACTTCACGCCTCCATTGTCTAACTAATTTACACAATTTAACAAGGGGTGTGATTTTGATAACATAGTGTTCACAGTTTCTAAACGGATTTCTCGAACTCCCGAAGACGATTGCTCCCAAAGTAACGTTGATTGGCTGGGTCTTCAAGAAAAGACAGCAGATTCATATAAATTCACGGCCTTCGACTGGTTGTATCCTAAAAACAGACTCGAAAATTGAGTAACTCTTCACACAGGTTCACTCGGAAAATAAGACATCAAAAAGGCAGGAACTCAGGTAAGACTTCATAAAAATACGCAGCAGTTTCAGTAGACAAAGCTTCCAATATCTCCTCTGAAAATTTAGCTCTTTGGTTAATACGAAGACACAAAATGCACTATTCTATAATTCTGGGCGATAAATCACGTTGGAGAGATCAAACAGCCTATCTGAAACCTAACTAATGACTAAACGAACTCTTTTGTGGTAAGTAATACACTCACAATATTTCCAATCCTCTGCTGCATTGAGCACATGACGACGTTTGAGAATATAGCTTCTCACTTCCTCTATTCAAAGATGAAGATTTCGTAGGAGAGATCTGTCATTCTATCGAATTTCATCACTGTTTGACCTTTCTCTTTCTCTCTCTCTCTCTCTCTCTCTCTCTCTCTCTCTCTCTCTCTCTCTGGCCAAACCATCAGAATATTTCATATTCTGGGATGATTACATTTTTTCAGAAGCAATTTCATCAAAGGTGAACCATACATTTACTGTACTCAACCTCACAATTTACTGTATTCGACTTTACAATTTACTGGTTACCTTAGCAACAAAAAAAAAGAAATGTGAAGCCGGCGCTAAAATGTATAAAATGTTCGATGAACTTCTTCAACTATATTGGAATATCTAAGTTTTACAGACAACATGAACATGTATAAGAGTCTGTATATTCCCAGTGGGCTCACTAGGTGGAACTATAAGAGGGCAGACTGGAAAATGTACCAGCATTTAACCAGTGTTCTAGCTAAGGACATGAACTTGGACAAAGACATCAATAGAGCAGTGAGTGAATTTAATAGATGTATACTACATGCTGCTAGTAAAACCATACCCAGGGGGGCACGCAAAAACTACAAACCCTACTGGAATGATGAACTGGAAAAGCTGCAAAATGAGATGGAAACATCTAGAAAGCAGGCTGAGAACAGACCTAGCCAAGAACATCACAACAAATATCAGCAAACAAAGGCTAAATTTCAAAGAGCCAAGTTACAAGCCAGACGGAACAGCTGGAAAGAAAAAACAGAGTCGCTGAACCTAGAAAGAGATACTAGGAAATTATGGAAACTTGTAAAACAACTAAATGATGAAGGTACAGGGAGAAATACCAGGATCACACTTTATAAAGATAAAAACATTTTAACAGGTAAACATGCAGCTGATTACTTTGCAGATTCCTTTGCAGAAGACAATAACATCAAAGTCAGCCCAGACAAACAACAGGAGGTTCGAGAGAACCAGCAAAACATTGGACAAGGCGAACCTATACCTGAAGTCATGGAGGCACCGATCACAATGAGAGAACTGGAGCATGCAATATCCAAATTGAAAATGAAAAAGTCCCCTGGAGCTGATGGAGTGTCCAATGAAATGATTAGAAACCTGGGAATTGCAGCAAGAGCAAAGCTACTGCAGATCTTTAACACAAGCTGGTCCACGGGTAATGTACCACAGGCGTGGAGAGAAGCAATAATGATACCACTCCTCAAATCAGGAAAAGATGGCAACACAGTCTCCAACTACAGGCCCATCAGCCTCACAAGCTGTCTATGCAAAACAATGGAACGCATTATCAATCTTAGGATGCAGTGGTACCTAGAAAGTGAAAACCTTCTGGTATCACAGCAAGCAGGTTTCAGACAGTGCTACTCTACTGAAGATCAGGCAACCTACCTCTCCCAAGAGATTGAGGATGCCTTCCAAGATAAGAAACTGGTACTAGCAGCATGGATAGACCTCAGGAAAGCATTTGATAAGGTCTGGAAAGAAGGGCTCCTAAAGAAATTGCGAAATTGCAGGGTTAGCTCAAGAATGTATAAATGGGTAAAAGCATACCTGCATAATAGAAGAGCCAGGGTACAATTAGATGGTCGCAAGAGCAAGAAAGTTCTACTGCGTCATGGAGTCCCCCAGGGAGGAGTCCTGTCGCCCACACTTTTCTTGGTTTACATCAATGACCTAGTTGCTGAACTACCACACGGGATCAAAGTGGCAATGTATGCTGACGACCTGGTGATCTGGTGCACAGAAGAACATGCGACAGTGGCCACTAAACAAATACAAAGAGCTATCGATGCCATAACCTTATGGGCTAATAGATGGTGTGTCAGCATTAACACAGATAAGTGCAGCACTACACTTTTCACCCTCTCACCAAAACAAAAAGCCGGTCATATCAAAATAGATGGAGAGCTCTTGAAAGAAGACAAACAACCCACATACCTCGGAGTTACTTTTGATGATAAACTGACATGGAAGCAGCACATAAACAAAGCAACAACAAAAGCCAGGAGGAAGTTAGCTATCCTGAGAAAACTAAGTGGAACCACATGGGGAGCCAGTGGGAATATACTCAGTAAAGTTTACCAGCAAGGCATAAGACCACACCTGGAATATGGTTCAGCTGCGTGGTGTCCTGCATCAAACACCACATTGCAAGATCTAGATAAAGTGCAAAACCAGGCACTTAGAATAATGTTGGGAGCAATGAAATCAACACCCATAGCAGAGATGCAGAAAATGGGAAGAATGCAAACACTTGGCGAACGCAGAGACACAAAAGTACTAATTCAGGCAGAAAAGTTTCAGTGTATGCCAAGTCATCCAATGAAGGAAAGATTCCAAAATCTAGCAATGGGACGACTGAAAAGAAGCAGCTTTATCCATCAAGCTAAACGACTCCGCAGACAACTTACAGACCTACCTGAAGTTGACAGCCCCTTAAGGCCTGTACCAGAACAAACCCCGTGGAGTGAAAGACATGGAATGCCAATATATATTCAGACCCATGTGAAAGGAATACTAAGCGTGGACGAACAGAACAGTGTGCAGCGAAGGACAGTCACCCTCAGTTTCCTGGATGAGGAATATCCACAAGATATATGGGTCAGAGTATACACAGATGGGTCAGCACAGAATGCCGTGAGGAATGGAGGTGCAGGTGTATATATAGAATATCCACACAAGCCTAGAGATACAATCAGAACACCGACAGGAAAATTCTGCAATAATTATGATGCAGAAATCCAGGCAATTAGTGTGGCAGCTAAAAAACTGCTGAACTCCAACTCTGACCTACAGCCTGTGGTATTCCTGACAGATGCAAGGTCAGTGCTTCAAGCTCTCCAGTCTGAAAAACTAACATACTTGAAAAAACTACTTAGCGAATTGTCTTACCAGTATAGGGTAACCATGCAGTGGATACCCTCTCACTGTGGAATACCAGGAAATGAAAAAGCAGACCAACTGGCTAAGGAAGGTGCTGCCGAAGACCAACCAGATATACCAATCACCTACCATCAGAAAAAACAGATGATCAAGTCAATAAGAAAGCCACAAACACCAACACAAGATGACTATCATATTATGAACAGACCAGAACAAGTTATAATTCTACGTCTCAGAACAGGACACAACCGACTCCGCAGTCACATGTATACAAAGTTCAAGATTGGCAACACAGCCATGTGTACATGTGGACAGGCAGCACAGAGTGCCAAACATATACTTCAAGAGTGTTCTGAGCATGAAACGCTGAGGCAGACATATTGGTCAGAGGAAACAACACTGGAATCAAAACTCTATGGGACACTGTATGAACTACAAAAGACAGTGAGTTTTATTAAGGAGACAGAATTACAGATATAGACATGTTTCAAGTGAACGAAAGAAGAAGAAGAAATTCCCAGTGGCAATATATGGGTGTGAATCCTGGACAACCACCAACAAAGTGAAAAATAAAATAGCAGCGTTTGAAACAAAATGTTGCAGGATAATCCTTAGAATACGATGGACCAAAAAGTTCACCAATGTAGCCATCCTGAGCGAAATGAATGTAAAATAAAACTGGCTAAGCAGTATGGATCTTTCCAGAAAATTAAATTATTTTGACCATATAAAACGCCATGACAGCATAAAGAAGACCATAATGGAGGGAATGATACCAGAGAGATGAACAAGAGACAGACCAGGAAGAAGATGGACGCAAGACATCAAACACCGCCTGAACATGACAGTAACAGAAGCAGGAAGACTAGCTCAAGATAGACAGAAGTTTCGAAATTCTGTGATGACTTCTACAACCTGCTCAGAATACGCTACCTGATGATGATGATTAACTTCACAAAAGATAAAAGTTATTTCGTCATACCATTTTTGTTACAGTAAAAGGTACTTAATGATACAGAACAAAACAGCATGATTCATAGACATACACAATGGAATTAAACTTATGACAGTCAATTTCAACAACGTGTGCGTCTAGAGATCCAAATTCGATATTGGACAATGTAGACTAGTTCCATTAACAGTTCACAGAATTGATCTGCAGAAATCAAGAGAATAATTGCAATAGCGACTTCAAAACTTCCACAAATGAAAAATCTTTAGCAAGACACTAGCTGTAAAGCTAAAATACATCTGATTATAGTAGATCTCCACAAAATTAAGGCTGTCCAAACTGACCAATGCCCATTTCAAAAGGGCCCCCAGACTCCAGAACACATTCTGCAGACATGCCCACTTTTCTATGACGTGAGAACTAAAATATGACCCCAAGATACTGAAGGTAAAGCTGTCGGGCAACCGTGAGGACCTCCTGCTGACGACTGAATTCGTGGAGGCGGCCCAGCTTCCTGTACAGACTTATGAGCATAAGAAACTGATCGCAGAAGAATAAGAAGATTAGAGTAGGTAACTCTCTAGTAGCAATTTATGGTTGCGAATCATGGACAATATAACAGTGGCAAAGAAAAAAAGCAGACTTCAAAATGATATGCTACAAAATAATATTGAGAAATTTTTGGACAGCAAATAAATACTAATCAAGAAACTATAAGAACATTAATTGTTGAACAGGGTTGACTCTTCAACAACTCTGTCAGGTCAGATCGCCCAGAATCATGAGGAGTTCAGAAGATCTATAAAGAAGACTTTGTTCTGGAAAAAATGTGTCACATGATAAAGGCTAGTTCACTTATCTTCAGGGTAGGAAGCATTAAAATATCAAACTTGACGTAAACAGGGATAAGATGATTTTTATAAGAATACAACAAGTCTGACAATGCGGCATATGTAGCAGAGAAACACCGCATGTGTGCTTCTATTAAAAATATACAATTATTATGTAATATATTACTATAAAATATTTACTGCAGAATGATGATGGTTGAATAGTGAGTGTATGCCTTCTACATATTTACTGCAGAATAATGGTGGTTGAATAGTGAGTGTATGCCTTCTAAATATGTACTGCAGAATGATGGTGGTTGAATAGTGAGTGTATGCCTTCGAAATATTTACTGCAGAATAATGGTGGTTGAATAGTTTTTGTTTGTTTGTTTGTTTTTCGTTCGCTCCATTGTAACCATCACGGATATCCGTGCGATTTCCGCCGGGAGCGTGATTACGTTGTGCCACCGTTATGCGCCTTGTAGGCCTAGCACATCCGATTTCGGCATGCCTTGACAATTCGGGTGGGCTACCCTTAGCCTGTGACAGCCTCTATATCTGTCTCCAGGCACGCGTAGTGGAGACTCTTCGCCCAGACTATTTTCTTGCTCTTAGTCTGACTCAAACGAGGTGTTCCACTGTCTATGAACTTGTCTCGTGTAATTGGACGTGCTGTGCCTGTGCCCATTGGGTACTGAACCGTTTCTCATCCGTGAGCCTGGTTCCTTAAGGGGAAGAACTCAACAGAGGAGTTGGACCCTGGCTCTTTCGCCCTCTTAGCCGAGGTTTCATTCACCGACATCGTGTACCCCTTGTCCAAGTTCGAGTCTCACACCACGCGTTTGAGAGCAAGGCGTTCTCGAGCTGAGCGTCCTTGTCCCAATAGCGCCTGAGCCCATCAGGTACTGAACCCTTTCTCTCTTCAAGTGTATTTCCGGTGTAGGAAAACCTGACAGTAGAGTTGGGCCAGGGCTAAATCGTTGTCCCTTTTGTGCCTGAGCGAATCGAGTACAGAACCCTTTCTCTCTGCAAGTTACTTCCGGTATAGGAAACCTTGACAGTAGAGTTGGGCCAGGACTGCCATCGTTGTCCCTTTCTTGCCTACACCCATCGGGTACAGAACCCTTTCTCTTTGCAAGCATATTTCCGGTTTAGGAAGGCTCGACATTAGAGTTGGGTTAGGTCTTTTGCTTTACCAAACGCCGATGTATGGGTCTGGGTCTCTGCCTGTTAGGAACTCTGGTAACTAGAAGCCCGTCTCGAGCTGACGGAGCTTGTAGTTCCCTTTCCTAGGGACTTTTCACTTTCTATTTGCAGTTCGCGCTGCCCTCTAGCGCTGTTCTGCCCTTTCATTGTTTCATTGTACTCTGTGTGAAACATATTTGTCTCTCGCCATGCATTTACCTTTACGTGCATTTTACATTGGCCGCCCCTCCAATGTTCGGACTGGACTGACTAGCTTCACTGTATGTCGACAGTGTTGCTATATGTGGTGATGCTGGTGGTGTCGGAGATATTGTCTGTCTCTTGTGCAGTCAAATCTCTTTCCATCTGCTACCTCCACATTCTCGGACACGATCCCCAAATGATTTGGCCAGAATCAGCACGAGCTGCTGTATTTCTGTTTCCAGGGTGCACCACGTGGAGGTACATTTGGGATCTTGGTTATCTGCTAACCCTGGGTCCGCCTAGAGCAATGCGTTCCCTTTGCACCCCTGGTTGAATAGTGAGTGTATGCCTTCTAAATATTTACTGCAGAATAATGGTGGTTGAATAGTGAGTGTATGCCTTCTAAATATGTACTGCAGAATAATGGTGGTTGAATAGTGAGTGTATGCCTTCTAAATATTTACTGCAGAATAATGATGGTTGAATAGTGAGTGTATGCCTTCTAAATATGTACTGCAGAATAATGGTGGTTGAATAGTTTATGCCTTATAAATATTTACTGCAGAATAATGGTGGTTGAATAGTTTATGCCTTCTAAATATGTACTGCAGAATAATGGTGGTTGAATAGTTTATGCCTTCTAAATATGTACTGCAGAATAATGGTGGTTGAATAGTTTATGCCTTCTAAATTTTCAACAACAAAAAAATCAAACAAAATATCTAACAGCAAACTTGTTCTGCAAGCTTAGATGGCGGGGGGGGGGGGCCTCAAACTTGGGAGAAGTAGGTTTCAGTATTGAGACATAGTAAGTTGTGCTATTTACTTTTGCATTGGGCGTTTATTCTCCTTCTGGTCTATGGCGTATATCGCTAGTCATCGTGTCTACCCACAGCTTTCTGTCTCATGTACTGTCAATTATACCGTTTCCAATGTTCCCCACGGCAACGATAACAGGCTATCAATTTTCTTCTCTCTTGGTCTTCCCTCGGTCTGACAATGTTACTAAAAATGTAAGTGGGGCTAAAAAATTCGACAATAATTTAGAAGCAATACAAGCTATTATACAGTTGATGATGATGAAATAATCCCTTTAGCTGTGAGCAGGTAGCTCTTGACACATCATCATCATCATCAGGTGCCATGCCGGGTGGCGTAGGCGGTCATGGCTTTCCACAGCTCTCTGTCCACAGTATTATGTATCAAAGTCGTTGTTGTTTCTTTGCCGTGCCAGGTTGTCAAACTGTCTAATATTTTCTCACGTTGTCGCCCTCTGTCTCTGGTGCCTTCAATCTTGCCTGTTGTGATTATGTTCTCTAAACCTGCCTGTCTCATGAAGTGGCCAAAAAAAGAAGATTGCCTTTTTCTTATATTGTTGATTACGGTCCGTTTCGCATTTAACTCTTTTAACACCTCTACATTAGTTTTTCTGGCAGTCCATGGTATTCTCAGCATTCTTCTGTAGAACCACATCTCTGTTGCCTCCAATCTCCCACTTTCCAGTTTGTTTATTGTCCAAGACTCGCACCCATATGTTAGTATAGGGGTTATATAGCACTGCAGAACTCTCTTTCTCACCTCTAATGACAAGGTCATATTACACAGTATATTTTTCATTTTTCTGAATGTTGTTTTTGCCTGTCCTATTCTGCATCTTATTTCTGTTGAACTTCTTCCATCTGCTGTTATAATTGTACCTAGATATTTGAATTGGTGGACCTGTTTTAATACTATATCATTCACTATGATCTTGCAAGGACAGATTATAACGATTAAATAATCCGTATAACTGTGAGCAGGTAGCTATTGACACATTATGATCATGAAATAATCCATATAGCTGTGAGCAGGTAGCTCTTAACACATAATGATGATGAAATAATCCCTATAGCTGTGAGCAGGTAGCTCTTGACACATGATGAAATAATTCCTATAGCTGTTAGCATGTAGCTCTTGGACGTCCATGACCTTTCTGATAGAAGTACAGGACCTCCTCAGTTTATCAACCGAGATGACACCCAGACTCGTATAAAATGTTTTCAGGTTAATGATTGTGTTAGAGGAGTTTGTGGGTTCATATTTAATCCCAGAAAGGTAACACTCCAGTGTAGAGTAGTATGCCAGGATCATCATATCCTTCCAGGATCGCAGCACACATTTATGAGCCAACTATTTCATCATTCTTCTTTCAGATTTGTTGACCCATCAGCAATGAAACATCTACCTAGGAATCTGTCACAAAAGGCAAAGGTGCAATGTCCACTGACCTGCATTTTTACGTTATACAAGAGGATCATGTGATAAAAGACAAACGTAAGAATCTGAGACAATGCGCGCAATGACAGTGATGATTTTTTTTAAACAAATCAACCCATCCCCCAAATTTCCTTGGTCGCTTCTTACAACATGTCTGGACAGAAGACAGATGTCCTCTTCTTTGCATGCTGAACTAGAAGTCCAGGCCCATTTTCTACAAGTTGCTTCAGTTACTTACAAACAACTTATAGTTATTACTTACATACCTATAGTTATTATTATAATTATAATTAAACTATGTCACGACACCAGACAAGAAAACCAATCATAAAATCATAAGGAATAAGAGCGGGAATGAGGTGGACGTGTCACCTGAACGAGTCCTGATATAAAGGGCATCCCTAAGGCTCACTTAAGCGAGTGCCGCTAGATATGTTATAGTGTCGTTATTTGTTATAGTATCTATACAATATATATATATATATATATATACGTTAGAGTATCGTTATATGATGTTTGATAAATATAGTTTGATAAATATCGTTTGATATACTTAGTGTAGGATTTCCGCCCGTGTGGCTAAGGGGAATGGACTTCTAGTTCCACGTGCAAAGAATAGGACCAATGTATTTTTCCAGATATGACTAAGGAAAGAGTGGGGATATCCTGACAACCTATCACTTTTGAAAAAAAATCATCAAAGGTTTCCGTGGATCATGAAGGGATTCAATTCTGCGAACATTGCATCTTTGTCCTATTTTGGCATACTCCTAAGTGGCTGGGTGCGCATGTTAGATGTGCCATCACTTTAGATGGGTCAACAGATCTGACAGAACAATGACAAACTAGTTGACCCAAAGTTGTGTGCTCGCTCTTGGTAGAAGGTCGTGATGCTAGAATAATGATACACTGGAATCTCTCCCTTCTGGAAATAAACATGCATCTATAAATCCCCCTAATACAAGGTCGTAGATATTATCTAAAAAAAATGGGCGGGGGGCTGGGAATATCTCGCTTAAAAAATGTTATTCGTGTGTTGTCATGTGTCAGATATTATTTTGTCATTAGTGCGTTTCATATGTCAAATTTTTCTTTGTCATTCGTACGTTGTCATGTGTCAGATCCTATTTTGTCATTCGTGCGTTGTCCTGCGTCAGATCTTATTTTGTCATTTGTACGTTCTCATGTGTCAGATCCTATTTTGTCATTCGTGCGTTTTCATGTTTCAGATCGTCGTTATGATGAAAAAGTTTTCATGTTTCAGATCGTCTTTATGATGAACAAGTTTTCATGTTTCAGATCGTCTTTATGATGAACAAGTTTTCATGTTTCAGATCGTCTTATGATGAAAACGTTTTCATGTTTCAGATCGTCTTTATGATGAACACGTTTTCATGCTTCAGATCGTCTTATGATGAAAACGTTTTCATGTTTCAGATCGTCTTTATGATGAACAAGTTTTCATGTTTCAGATCGTCTTTATGTGACGACTTTTTTGTGAAAACTCGTTACGAGGAATTTTTTGGCCATTTGTCCGTCTTTTTGCCAAGATCCTAGTACTAACAGTCCGATTTTCTAAGATACACCCCAACATAGGTCATGAGCTAATACAACCATGTCTTTGAGACACATAACTTTATACGAGTTTGAACGTCATCTCGTCTACTCACTGCGGGAAACTATGCTTTTGTCAGTAAGGCTGTTAACTGTCAACAGCTACCTGCTCATAACTAAAGGAATTACTTTCTCATCATCATCAATGTATGATTTGACTAATATCCGTTAATATTTCAGTATCGGCTGGCATAAAAAACATTCAGAAGAATGAAGAATATATTGTGTAATGTGACCTTGTCGTTAGAAGTGAGAGAGTTCGCCACTGCTATATAACGCCTATACTAACATATGGATACGAGTCTTTGACAATAAACAAACAGGAAAGTGGGAAATTAGATGCAACAAAGATGTGGTTCTACAGAAGAATGCTGAGAATACCATGGACTGCCAGAAAAACTAATGTGGAGGTGTTGAAATAGTCAAATGTGAAATGGAACTTAATCAACAATATAAGAAAAAGACAATCCTCATTTTTTTGGCCACCTCATGAGACAGGAAGGTTGGGAGAACATAGTCACAACCGGAAAGTTTGACGGCAACAGAGACAGAGGGTGACAACGTGCGAAAATAGACAGTGTGACAACCTGGCATGGCAGAGAAACAACAACGATCTTGATATATAATGCTGGAGATAGAGCTGTGGAGAGCCATGATCGCCTGCGCCAGCCGGCATGGCACCTGATGATAATAATGATGATTTCAGTATCATGTGTTTATTTTTTTTTCAATAAATACGTTTTGATTACATTTTATTCCTTGTCTGAAAAACACATTTAGTATGTTATTATCGTGTGTAAATTAACCTGACATCCTGCTTCGCATTTAACATATGATCAAATTTCTATTCCTTCAATTTACTCAGGTTTCTCAGGCGTGTATACACTGTTGCTGATACGGTTTGGCCATGTTCACTGAAGCATATCAGTTGGCCATTAGCATGTGACAAGATAATTCGATATGAATACAGTTTATTTGTGGTCGGAGTGAATAGCAGTAAATAGTGTTCGGAGCACGCAATGGCAATCAACAAGATAATGTAGTTTGTGTAGAAATATGAACAAGGTAATCTCAAATCAGTTTCTACTGCTGAAGAAGGATGTGTTATGCCGTTTGCGCAAATAAAATGGTAGCACAACGTATGCTCGTTCATTGAATTACATCCTGTTGGAAACCTAGTAGGGCATTGTCCATTTACAAAGAGAGATCCAGAGGGAGTATTAGACTGAATGCTAACAAGCAACAAAGAAATCATTTTCTCAAAAACTGTTTCATTAAAAAAGCGATAAATTATGCTTTCCATTCCATTCATTTTCCTTTTACCCTGTAGTTAGCGCATAGAGCAGAGGTCAGATCTCTCCAATTCGGTCTGTTCAAAGCTATTCTGTGCAGTTCTTGAATAGTATGAATATTGATTGCATGCACTCCAAAAATTTTTATGACCTTAAAAAAATGTCTTTCCTTACAAAACTCACTCCGTAAAGAATATTTCTTCTTTACACTAGCTGTGTTACCTTGGCTCTAAATGGAAGCAAAGAGCAGTAAATCTGTTATCTGATATGAATGTTGTAGGATGCGATAAGGTTATGAATGTATTAGACTTTGAAGCGGAAACATGACTCAATATACCATGTATACATCGGAAATGTACTACCTCAAAACATTGATATTGCATCCAACCTACAAAACAAGATACGACGATTTTCATCGTCAGAAGCACATCTGCTATCGAGCAAAAACAGTTTGAGAACGATCGTTGGAGAAAAGAATCTGTGTTTTATAAATAAAACAATGCTTCATTGTCGGTGGACATTTTTAACCATCCTGCTGCAATTGTTGGTAATGTTCCTTCAAAACACCACTAGCGAATAAGTTATTTTCAATTTATTATTTTTTTTTGCGTGCAAAACTGTGAATGTGCACAGAGAACTATGTTTAAATCTATTTCATACAAGCGGCATATTTGAAATTATTTCAATCAAATTTGTAGAGAATCGCAGCAGAAAATTGACCTAGAACAATCTTAAAACACAGTAAGCTTTCAATTCGTGTACTGGTTTCTGAAATCTTTGAATTGTAAGTTGATACTTGATGTCCTGATAAACATTACTCGATGTCACCATAACCGAAATTAATTTAGTTTGGAGAAAGTCGAAAGGAGGAGGTGGGGGGGTGTTTGAACCAGAACGCCAAAATTTCTAGTATCAACGTTGTTTTCCACAATGACATGCGAAGCTAAATGTATTGCCTATGTGTGTCCAACATTTCAAATTTCGTCCTTTCCATTCACCAGGAATGTTCCGAGTTGGCGTAATGAGAGAGTATACTTACTTGCGAGGTTTTGCAACCCTGAAACATATGATGGATTCGCATCTTGAACAATGAGTGTTGGTCCACCTCTTTCAATAGTTATCTGAAATTGATGGCTTCACATCTTGAGCAATGAGTGTTGGTTTAACTCTGTTAATAGTACATTGAAACATATGATGGATTCGCATCTTGCGAGGTCGGTCTTGCAACACTGAGACATATGATGGATTCGCATCTTGAACAATGAGTGTTGGTCCACCTCTTTCAATAGTTGGTTCTATCTATTGGTGATTAGGTTTCTCCACACTTTCTGCTACTCACATTAAATGTCAACATGCCACGGAAACTATCAGCATACTAATTCGCCATCTAATGAAAGATACATACGTCCTATGTGGATGTGCAGTTGACCACTGTCGTTTCAGATAATCACATATCACAATGAATATTGCAGTTATTGTGTCCAACTCTTCGTCCATGCTTCGGGACATCCACATCGGACGAATGTACCATGAAAGGACGAAATACATATTTCATACCTTATAGATAATATGTATAGATTTATTCTCCATGTAATTCTGAAGTACGCCGACATGCGTGAATTGGAACAATGGCTACACAGCACATGTGGTGGAACTTTGAATGTGGACAAATGTGAGATTTTGCAGTAATACTTACTTGCTCGCTTAAATGGAGGAGATAATTCACTGAACGATTCAGTGGTGAATTTGTTAAGGAGATGGCTGAAAGTGACTGAAGGAATTTGGGATCAAGCATCGAATGATGCAAAGGGTGATGATAATTTTGGGGGTTAAGCAGAGTCATTCTTCTTCTGATGAGTTAGCATCTGCGGTCATATTATATTATCAGGCCTATCGTCAGAGCGAAGTCCACTGTCTACTTCATGTCAGAGCGGCTACCACATAGCTTTTGTCTCAAATCTGATCCTCTGGCCAGGCCTGCTGTCTCTACTCTTTGTATGTAGGCAAATATTGAAGTATGTATTCAGAAGTCTGGGTTCCTGATCCACGTGGAAATTCATCTACATATGAGATCCTCAATCGGTAAAGGTGAACCAAAAGTCTGCAGTGGCCTGTTATAATGCAAAATAAAGCTGAATCACGTTGACGCGTACACTGAATGTAATATCGAAAATGAGATTTTATAAAATTATAAAAGGCAGAATTTACAGTATACTTCTACTATAATACTAATAATAGTAATAATAATAATAATAATAGTAATAATAATAATAATAATAATAATAATAATCTTAATAATAATAAATACAATTTTTTTTAAAGCAATGTTCAAAGCTACAAAAACAATGTCATTAGTGTAATAGAATAGCTATAAAAGCTTACTTACAAAATATTAACTCCTACCAATTTTCTGAATGTCCGAGGTCGTGGAGCTGCGCCAATCACGATTTCTATGATTTCTTGCAAATTGATTTTAAACTGATTTTAAAATCAAGGCCCTTATATCACAATGCTTGTCTATTATAAATGGCCGTGTGGCGATCGTAAAGGCAATCGGTGGATCCTATCTGCCTGTAGAGGATGCACAAATTCTCTAATTTTAAGTCCCACGACTTGTGCGATGCTACTTTGACGTCCTGAAATATTAGGTTCCCAATATCGGATCAACTCATTGATACTGCCTGTTCCCATTATTCGCTAACCAGCAAGAAGACTGGCTTTCCTGGAGACTTACACCGTCTCACAACTTAAAGCTATTCAAGCTCTGACTCTAACAATGTCTAGCTAAAAACTTCTAGTCAAACTTGTAGCTACTCGGAAATCTTTCCTACACTACGGCTTGCAGCCCATCTTGCAATCTAACTCGTCGCTGTCTACCTATCAAATCCCCAAATTGTCGAGATCTCCACAACTTAGCAAAAACATCCAACCAATCAAACTGCTTCATCCATCTCACATACGCACATCCGTTCTCACATCCCGCCCTCTTTGTTCATTATACCAAAGGGTGTGGCAAGTCATTACATCAACACGTTCACATAGTCATACAGTGCATGGGAATCGTATTTCCCTAGACATAGAGTCTATCATTCTTTTTGTGAGCACTTAAGGAATGTATGGTATCCGAAGACTCATTATTGTTCGGTCCGACCAGGTCCTGTATGGATGACTGAGCATGAACAGTGCCATTTGGTCTGGCTGTCTACCTGGTCGTTGTTCCCACGATAGGGTCCAGAGAACAATGTCTTTTAGTCTTGCCCGTTCGTCTTTTTACATTCGCGAGCATGCATACATCTATAGTAGCTATTTTAGCCATGAGGCAGGTGTGACAATATTTTCATTGAGCCATTATAGACTGGTCATGCAACCTATCGTGTGGTATTTCTCACTAGCAATCTCTCGCTGTGTGAGGGGTTATCAATATCTACTGATATGATCTTAACTTATGAAGGGTTCCCTCTTCTTTCTGAGATGTACTTACCCTACCCTGGCACAGGCGGTACCTCGGTGGGGTAAGCTACTATCAACCGCGGAAGTTTGCCATTTTGTGTTCGATCCCAGAGACAGTGATTATTTAGTTAGTCGTCAGATCATCATCACTGCAAACTGGACACATCCATAATTTTCTTAATTATTAATTTTCTTTTCAATTAATTTAATTTTCTTACTTCAATTTGTAAACTTAGATGTAAGTCAGATGCAAGTCTTTGGGGCATTTAAATAATAATCCGCGTCTATTCTTGTTTTGTTCTTTTGTCTTTTTTTCAATTGTTAATTACTTTAAGCATATTTGGTAAAAAATATTTTCAAAATTTTAATTACGCATTTCCTAAAGGCAACGGTTATGTTCTTACATTCTGTTGGATCTCACATGCAGACAGTATCTACAGAAAATATTGTTATTCAATGTAAGTACTTTAGACCAGGGGTCGGCAACCTATGGCACGCGTGCCACACTTGGCACGCCTAGCAATTTCAAATGGCACCTATTCCTGTGAGCAAATTTTCTCTCACATGAAAGCAGTGCTAAATCCACAGCGTAGTCGCCTAACGCCTGAACATTCAGAAAATTGTGTCAAACTCGAGGTGACAAAGTATGTTGTCGATATTGAGCAACTGGTCAAAACCATGCAAGGTCAAGGCTCCCATTAATAATAAAAAAGTGTGTTTTTTTAATCTTTCAAGAAACTATTTCTTTTAATGTTGTTTACAACTTTACATATTATTGAATATCACTATATATTAATTAATTAAAATATAAAAATAAAATATATGGTAAGATAAGAGTATTGACCTCGACTTGTATAAATTGATATGTGATGTTGGCACTCTGAATAATTTGAAACCTTAAGTTGGCACACAGTTAGCAAAAGGTTGCCGACCCCTGCTTTAGACGGTATTTTCTTGTTATGGTCAATGTGTTTTCGTGTTATTGAACAATGTGTTTTATTGTTATTGGTCTATTAATTCTAAACTCTCATAATTTTATTTCTTATTCTCATCGGGTGGCCCTGGGTATTGCTTTCAGTATAAGAACTGTAGAGGTTCATAAGCGAATTGCACGGGAATACTCGAAAATATGACCCATAAAGCTTGATCGTATTCTGTTGATTATATTCCTGTTATTCTGTTGTATCAGCAGGTCTTCTGTTGAAAGTCAAGGTCAGAGATACCCATAATATAAAACAAAAACGATCTTTAGTGACGAGAGTCAAGAGCTGTGAACGTGGGCGTGTGGAACAGGCTGACATGACACTAGGCTACGACTGTCTCGACCTTAAAAATGAGAAAATAAGTGTTTCCTGGTGAAAATAAACATTGTTAATACTGCATGTTTCTCGTTAGTGGTCGCGTGGAGGTGGTACGTGTATCTAATACTGCGCACATAATTTCAAAATGATGTGTCGCAAATATGTAACATATATAATTGAAGTTGGTGTGTGTGTAATTTAAAATGGTATAGACCATGTTAATTAAATTTAAATTTCTCATTAAGATGCTGCCACTGGTTTCAATTCTCATGTATATGAGATATAGATCAAACGTCTACTTGTCAATTCCCATCTCACACACATTTTTAAGATATTTACAATCAATTCTTTTCATTTACACAAGATTGGTTTATCATACAATTGGCATGATTTAAGTGTACAATTGCACTAGATTTTGTTTAACGTTGTATTATGTGTTACGCTCACATTCTCCGTTAGACGTGATTCTACATAAAGTGTTGTGTGGTTTAATAGGAAACATTAGTCTGCGAGTTAGGTATATGACATTAGAGCAGATCACAAATAAGATTTTATAGTATTTCTACAACGAAGCTACTCGATGAGTACTATATCAGTCTATTTCAAGCCTAGAAAAGGGAACTATTCATGCTTTGTAAATAAATATAAAATAATATAAACAACAAAGCTCGTATCCAGGTATTCCACAATGTAATGGTATCCGATGCATAGTTACCCTTCCCTGACCGCCTAATTCGGCCAGTAGTATCTGCACATCTAGTAGTTTTTTAATTAAGCTGGGGCGCTTGAAGTACTCATCTTACACTTGTCAGGAATACTACAGGCTGTGAATCACGATTGATTACTAGCAGTTTATCAGTGGCCACCTAGATTACCTAGATTTATGCTTGGAAATAATGGCAGAATATCCCCTTTGGTACTTTAATTGTATCCCTAACATTGTTTGGGCACTACATATATCTATTCCTGCTCCATTTTTCACTGCATTCTCTGCTTACCCATCTGTATAGACTCTGATCCATATGTCATATAGGTAGGTATTCATCATCCAGCAGACTGAGAGTAACTATCTATCGTTGTATACTATTCTGTTCATTCTTACTGAAAATTTCTTTCACCTCAGTTTGAATACGAATACCCGCCAAAGACGGATGTGTTGGGCCATTGGCGCAAATAAAACGGCAACACAACGCATTTCCATTCTCTGGACGACATCCAACTGGAAATCTTGTAGGACCATTGTCCTGTTACAAGAGAAATCCAGTGGGAATTTGAGAATGAACGCTGAAGAAGAAGAAGAAGAAGAATACGAATAGAAAATCGACTATCCTCTCCCCAAGTAATTTGTTCTGGTACAGACTTTAGGAGGGGAGGGGGGGGGGCTGGGAATTTTCGCCAAGTCTGAGATTTTTCTACGGAACTTTTTTGAACCCATGGATAAAATTACCTCTTTTCAGTCTCCCCATTGCTTAAATTATGACATTTGTCTTTCATTGGATGACCTGGCATACAGTGAAACTTTTCTGAATGTATTAGCACTTTTGTGTTGTTGATTTTTGGCGTTAACTCGGTGTCTGTATCCTCCCCATTTTCCTCATCTCTACTATGGGAGTTGATTTTATTGCCCCCGTGATGATCGTAAGTGCCTGGTGTAGCACCTTATCTAGCTCATGTAGTGCAATATTTCGTCTTCTTCTTCTTCCGGATCATTCTCAAACTCCCGCTGAATCTATCTTGTAGCAGGACCATGATCCTACGAGATTTCCAGAAGGATGTAGTCCAGAGAATGGAAATGCGCTGCGTCGCCGTTTTATCTGCGCCAATGGCCCGACACATCTGTCTTCGGTGGTAATGTAGTATTTCATACTGGACACCATGCAATACACCCATCATATTTCAGGTGTCTTGCTGATAAACTTTACTATTTCCCCATTTCATCTCCATGTGGATTCACTTAATTTCTCAGTGTGGCTAACTTTCTCCTGGCCTTTGTTGTTGCTTAGTTGATGTGCTCCTTCAATCTAAGCCTACTGTCAAATGTGATTCCGAAAGGGGAGCAAAGAATAGCAACACTTTTTACCTTCCATCATGTCGTACGAGGCTACTAAGGAGGTTATGGGATGGACCCGGCTGTCCCATCCTATATAGGGTCAGTGACCCAAAGCCATGCTGAAATCGGATGCGTCAGGCCAAAAGGCGCAGATATCGCAGCAATGCTGTAAACCATGAAACAACGCATTCCGTTCTCCGGACTATATCCTGCTGATCTGCAGGAGTTTGAGAACGAACGCAGAAGAAGAAGAAATGTGATTCCAAAATATATTGGTTGTTTGTCTTCCTTCAAAATCTCTCCATTTATCTTAATGTCACAAGCGTTTTGAAGGGTAAAGAGAGTAGGGATGCAATTATCTATATCGATGCTAACACACCATCGGTTTTCCCATTAAATTAAGGAATCCATAGCTCTCTGTACATGTCAATTAATCTCAGCCACAGCTACATACAAAAATATTTTACTCCATTCCCAGGCCCCGGCAACACACGAACGTAAAGAAATAGAAAAGTTCGTTTAAAAAGAATAATAACAGTGATATAACCAAATCTAAGAGTTTGGGATTCACTGTTAGAAAATATCTTGGGAGTAGAAACTGTATTTGTCACTGTCTGTCAATAGGAAATGCAAGGAAAACAATGCAGGTAACAGCCATCGTGGTCTAAATAACACAGAACTCAAATATTTGTTTTATCCACAGATAAATAGGGTTATCATACGGAGAGGAATGACAAGATATATCAAGATTTGATTATGAATCATTAATGTCCTTCATTGGATAAGCTATCGAGCTTGATGATGGACAATGCCTCATATCACAACGCTGTGGCAGCAGAAGATATAGTTAATAATCCATCAAATACTAAAAATGTAATAAAGGTTTGCCGGACCAAAAACAACATTCCATTCAACGAAATGTCTCTGAAGCCTGAATTACTTGGAATTGTAACAAAGACACAGCATATAATGATATTTCATACAGGCAAGACAATCCAGGAATATGGTCATATATGTTTAAGACAACCACTTCACCACTCTCACTGAAATCCAATATTATTAATATGGACTAAAATTAAGGAACAGGTAGCAACATACAGGGTGGCCCAAAAGTAGGTTTACAGTTATCACGTAGACTATTTATATGAAAATTCGACAATAGAACAGCAGGAAATTCGTTATGCCTGTTAATATCTCTGTTTAATCTCTCAGATGCTCAAAATGTCCTCCTTCAACATCGCAACATTCTTCAAATATCTCCAGGACACTTTGACACACAGTGCAGCACAAATTCCGATCTTCATCAATTTCTGTGAATGCGAGATGAATGTAATCTTTTAAATCATTTATTGTTTTGGGTTCCTTCTCATAAACCGTGTTCTTAACAACACCCCCCAAAAAAAAGAAATCCATAGGTGTCATGTCAGGTGAACATGTTGGCCATTCGATGCTGCCCCTTCTTCCGAACCAACGCTGTGGAAAAACTTGGTTACGGTAGTCTCTTACTGCAGACGCATTTTGGGTCAAAGGGCATGAGCCCATGGACCGCTGGATCAGCAACCAACCAACTGCAGACGCATAATGTGGTGGTGCACTATCCTGCTGAAAGAAAATTTCGTCAAAGTTAGGTTTAGTTTTGAGTTGTGCCACTACTACTTCACGAAGCATGTCCAGGTAGTTCTCTCCTTTTACAGTTCCATTAAAAAAAAACGGGCCCAAAAACCATATAAAAGGTAGTTTAATAACTGTAAATCTACTTTTGGGCCATCCTGTATAATAAACCGTTAATATTAAAATATGTTAAACTACTTACAAATGCCGCCATCTCTAATACAGCCAGGGATTATTGGAAGAAACGTGAGAACCATGTGCTACAAGAGGTAGCGAAATATTTGAAGAATGTTGGTTTGCCCTTCATTCAGCCGAGATTGATTGTCAACCTCTCATCTGATTAATTATGACTCGGAAGAAGTTTAATTTCTTTAAAGATAACTTAACCGTTATTGACAAGCACATTATTGGATCATAGTTCCTTGATATTTATGAACAGCAAATGGTGATACCTATAGAAATAATTAGATCAATGAAGGCCCAGTATGGTAGCGCACTAAATGTCACTGACAAACAATGTTTCGAGTGTCTCGCATACAGAACATTTAAGAAATTATCTTCAACAGGTATTCATATGCAAACATGATCGACACATTGTTGTAATAGTTGACATGCGTATGCCTAATCAACTCACAGAAAGTGGTAAAATGTATTTTTATCGATTCACAATAATTAGCATGTCGACATAGATCAAAGGATTCGTTTATAACAACTGGACATGATGCACAAATATAAAGTATATATTTATTGGGTCTAATAAACTATAACAGCATAAGCAAACAATGGTATTAATATATTAGACTGCTAATCACATGATTACATTTGTTTGAGGACAAAGCTAGTGAAATGAAACGTGGTATAACATGCTTAATTTTTTTTTAATCAGTGAATTGTTTCTATAGATGATCTCTTCTCTTACTACGCTGTGTAAAATAAATGTTATGTTTTGTTTTGCCAGTACTCCATTCCTAGCTCCTACGGAAATTTGAGAAGAATCATGTAAAGGGGGGGGGGGGCTGATCCTTCAGTTTATTGGCCGGTGCCGCCGCTACCTGGATAGACGTCACAGTGTAGGTTAACAGACATTTTCATTGCGTTTGTGCGTGGTATTCTGATTGCGTCTCTTGCTGGTTGCCTCTGTTTTCAGCATTTTTACGTTCTAAGGCAGTGTACTCCCTCGACTACCTAGCGAAGACCTAACCAGTAGTATTAATTTTCAACCTCTTTTGACTGAACTAAGCCTCATTTTCGCTTCAATAAACTAGCATCTTTATCTCAATACGCTTCTGTATAATTACATCTCAATATGTTTCTATAGAAACACATCTCAATATGCTTCTATAGAAACACATCTCAATATGTTTCTATAGAAACACATCTCAGTATGCTTGTATAGAAACACATCTCAGTATGCTTCTATAGAAACACATCTCAGTATGTTTCTATGGAACAACATCTCTACTGCTTCTCTACAATTTCTTTCCATTCTGCTGATTGTCCAAGATTGACTTTCATATTTAAGAACATGCTCGATATATCTTCTATGAACTCAATATATCACATACCCCGCATGTGTGTTACCAGGGCCCGAGAGAGAGGGGCAATAAATAGAAACACTGTTTACCTTCCATGCTTGTCGTAAGAGGCGAATAAGGAGGTTCAGCGTCTATTTAGCTGTCCAATTTAGGGTTGAAGTGACCCAAAGCCATGCTGAAGTCTGATGTGTCAGACCGAAATGTGCATATATCGCAGCAATAATAAATCATGACACAGCTTATTCCGCTCTCCGGACTACATCTTACTAATCTGCAGGAGTTCGAGAAAGAACGCAGAAAAAGAAGACACTTCATCTGGCACAAGTTATTCATAGGATGTTCTTCATTTTGTGAACTTTTATCTTTTCCTGCGTCATTCTATATTTATCTTCTTTAATACATCTTCCATCTGATATTATAAAGGTACTCAAATACTGGCATTTGACTATGCTGACTTGCTTCAGAATGACCCCATCTACTTTGTTGTTGTATTCTGGAGACTGTACATATCTTACATGATTTCTGCAGTTTTTATGCTACTCAAAAAAGGTGGGAGGGGGGAGCTACCTACCTACTAAAAAGGCCACTTGGCGACCCCACTCTAGAAATTCATTATACGCCACTAGTTAATACAGATATTAATTGTACTTAAGCAATCGTAGTTATATTACAAACTATAAAAAATAGAAATAAACTGACGTGCATTATATATATATATATATATATAAACTCAACTTTACTGGAGTTAATTTTATAAAAGATATTAGCTGATTGGACATCATTCAACCTATCGACTATGTTCACATGGTCATTAACTTCTTGTGATTACCTGAATTTTATTCACCTTATGATTCATGAAGTCATGACATAGATCATGGTCAAAACAACATTTTTGGTAATAACTCATGACAGATTCATGAAAATCCCGCGAAACTTATTGAACACAAAACTCTCTGACCATATTACTGCCTATAAAAGATTGACGGTCCTCAAATAAATTCAATTGAAAATTCAATGCACAAGTATGGCTCATCTCACTAAAAAACAACGATATATTATCATTGGGCGCTTACAGACTGAACAATAACAAAGTGTAGTGGCCAGACAATTAATGTGGTTATAAGCACCATTAGTCGTCATTGGAGGCGATTTCAGCAAACTGAATTAGTGGCAGACCGGCCGTGCAGTGAAAGATCCAGAGTCACAACTGCCGAAGACCGCTTCATACTGCTGTGTCACCTCAGGAATCTATTTGCATCTGCGTCCTCCACAGTCCAGTCTCGTGCCAGCAGATCGTCGAATTCCAGATCAAACGGTTAGGAACCGGCTGAATGACGCAGGTCTTTAGGCTAGAAGACCATACAATGGTCCTGTTCTTACGGACTGACATCGTCAGAACCGACTGCATTGGGCGAACCAGAATCGTCAATGAACCGTTGGGAATGATTGAAGACAGATTTTGTTTAGTTAAAGTATGAAAGTTTCTTCATGTCATGGTTGCAATATTAATTCCGTAAAATAAAATTTTAGAACACATTTGAAATAATATTGCGTTTCTTTTTTTGAACAACATTTATATATACATTATATATATATATATATATATATATATATTACACCGTATTGCCCTTGCAGCGGGTGCTTTCAATAAACTACGCAACATATGGACGTCAAACACACTAAGAAACACCACAAAACTCAAGTTATTTAACTCCAACATCATCCCTATTCTATCATATGGGTGCGAAAGTTGGAAAGCCACAAAAGCCACAGATAAAAGACTCGACTCCTTTGAAAACAAATGCCTACGTACCATTCTGAACGTTAAGTGGAGTGACTTTAAATCTAACACTACTATAAGAGAGGAAAGCAAACAAACCTATATATCTTCCTTCATTAGACAAAGGCGTTGGACTTACATCGGCCATGTTCTCAGAATGAACAGCCTAAGAATTCCCCAGCAATCACTATATTGGGTGCCACCTGGAGTAAGAAGAAGAGGGAGACCTAGAGAAACTCTACGAAGAACCATTAATAGAGAAGGCATGTCAATGAACCTAAACAACACGCAACAATTGAAAGACCTGGCAACACAAAGACAGAAATGGAAAGCTATGGTTTCTGCCCTATGCGCCGCCTATGGCCCTGGAGGAACATAACATAACATATATATATATATATATATATATATATATATATATATATATATATATATATATATATATATATATATATATATATATATATATACACACACCTAATATCTGCCGCAGAATTCTGGAAACAGCTTTTGTGTATCGTGTGTGAGGAAAAGGCTGCAGTGCAGAGCATGACTATAAATCACAATATAGCGCAACAGGTGGCCCAATGACGCTGGTGGTCCAATGACGCAATATTAAAGAAGGTATACGGAGGCGTAATTATACCAGTACTATAATACGGATCAATAGCATGGACTTCATCAACTTATTGAACCTACATGCCATAGACAATATACAAAATCAAGCGCTTCGTCTTATCACGGGTGCCATGAAAACTATACATGAAACGAAAAAAAATGAATGTATTACATCCTTACCATAGAGGAGGGACACTGAGACCTTGATCCAAGCAAAAACTTACAGGCACATGCTAACACACCCAATGAAGACCAGATTCGGAGATCTAGCTAGTGGAAGGCTGAAGATGAGCAATTTTATTCTTTGATACAAGAAACTAGACAGAAAATAAAATGATGAATTACCAGCCATAACAAAATAAATAACACCAAAACATTTCCGAGTTTCGTGAGAGCAATATGAAAAGCTATCAGAACCACCAATAAACAACACTCACATCATAAAGGCGCTGAATACTTTCTAAAATAAAACAATAGTATGCAACATTCTTCGTCTTCTTTTTTTCTGAGTTCGTTCTTAAACTCCTGCAGATTAGCAGGATATAGTCCGGAGATCCGAATGCATTGTGAAATGGTATGTAGAATTGCTGCGATATCTGCGCCTTTCGACCTGACACATCCGACTTCAGCATGACTTTGGGTCACTGACCTTATATGGGATGGGACAGCCAACTCCATCCCATAACCTCCTTAGTCGCTTCGTACAACATGCATGGAAGGTAAACGGTATTGCTATTCTTTGCTCCCCTTTCGGGCCTCGACAACACACGGGCGATGCATCCTATATATCTTGATAAATTACGTTGCCTGATCTTCACTCAGCATGTAACACATACCCAGGGGCAGACTGCAACTCTGACCACGAACTATTAGTAGCTAAATTCAAACAAAAACTGTAAAATATCAGAGGTAAAGCTACAGTCAACTTCGACTGCTCAAAAGTTTCAACAGAATACAACATAGAAATTACAAACTGATTCGAACTCTTATTAGAGGAACAAGAGAAATTACCAGTGGAAGAGTTAACCAATAGGATTAAAGAGATTTAGACACAGGTGCACACAAATATATACCCAAGAAAACAATGAAAAGACAAATATATATAACGGACACTTCCATGAAGCTAGGGGAAATAATAAGGAAAGTCAAACCCAACGGCAATAACAACAGCTATGCATTATAGAAACTACTCACGAGGGGAATAAAAAAACATATAAGAAAGGATAAACACATAAAGGACCTGTACGAAGAAGTAAAAATAAAAGACATGTTTATCGCAGCAAATACCACAAAGAGCAAAATATATATGACATGTATCAATCAATAAATCAATAAAACCCATAACCCTTCAGGGTCGTAGGGGTACCACATTGGAAGCTTCAGCACACAGAGTCCTCCAGCGAATTCTATCCTCAGCGATGCGGATGAGTGTGAAAATATCTAGCCCTGTCCATTCCTTGATGTTGTCTGTCCATGTCTTTATTTGTCCTCCTCTGCTTCTTCCACCCTCGACAGTTCCCTGCAGTATTGTTTTTGACAAGGAAGACATGTATGCGAGTCATCAAAGACAAATCATGAAACACCCTTATAATGTGACATTCTAGAATGGTGGAAAAAATACTGTAAAGAGATGTAATCAGAGCCACCCCAAAATGACCTACAAAATACGGACAGCACCGATAGAAATACAGATAGATAATAACCTGCTCTGCTCTGTCGAGATAGAATACTGTAATGAAGTGTGGCAGTTGGACATCTGATCTGACAACAATTCATCCAGGCATATGGCAGGTTTAACCTGTTATGTGCTTTTTAATATATGTACAATGAAGGTTATAGTTTTACAATGGACTGGAAATAACAGAACCCACCTCATATGCAGATGAAATTCTGTTATACCATCAGGGATTAGGAATAAGACAAATTGATGAAGATCTGCATTCTACAAAGTGAATTTGATTGCATTGGTATAAATGCATCTGCAGCTTTGAAGAATCAAAATAAAGCAGCTATGACATGGTTCTCTATGAATAACCACATCATCCATGCACAAATGTTGCCTACCAATCTATGTTGAGAGTTAGTACAGAGAACATCAATGTTAATCCTTTCAGTCCCTACCAATCAGGGGGAAAAAACATAGGACTTAACACTTTGCTGGCCAACAGTCCTAAGCATTTCTCTCATTACCAAGAGTGTTTGTAAATCTTAGAACAATTTTGAGCGCTGTGTTTGAAAATTCATAAAAAATTGTAAACATTGTATCAAAATGAAATTTTCACAGAGTCACAACGGATGTTTCTTATGTACGATAAACTTAATTTATGCATCTTAGTCACGTGATCATGGAGGTCATCTTGAATTTACTAGGCTATTTATATATATTTTCAGGTGCTTTTCTAAATCAACAATTTTCCCTGAATTTAAGATGAATGTGTTCATAGTTATTGCACTAAAATAAGCACAGTAATCAATGGTTGGTTGGTTGCTGATCCAGCGGTCCATGGGCTCATGCCATTTGACCCAATGCCATTGTGTGATATATGCATGTGTTTGTGAGTTGTTGTTTTGTTCCATATAATGTGTTCCATTTATTTGGCCCTGGAGGGAGAAGCATTTTCCTGATGTCATCCAGCGCTGGACATTCAAAAATGTGGTGGTCAACAGTTTCATATAGATGAGAGCACAGCCGGCACCCTGGAGTGTGTTGTGGTTGTATTCTGTTCAGGTGATCACAGTAATCAATAAAATTTACATTATTGACATATGAATTCAACAAATGATCATACATATGAAAAAAACAATAAAATTTAGTAATAAAAAATTAAATGGCATAAAAAAAAAATTTTAAACAAAAAAACAAGATAGAAATACATATTCGTAGAAAAACATGATCGCCTACGCCATTCGTATGACACTTGAATGATGAATTCTTCTTCATCGTTGTTCAGACAGACATCAGTTTACAGCATCAGTAGTTTCAATGAATTGTGTGTGATTCGCTTCAGGCAATGACAGCTGAAGGAATAGCTAAATGAAGTTTCGAATTGAAAGTGTTTCATAAAGCTACATTCCAACCATACACAACTTTACACATATTCAACCAGATGACACAACACATACTGCGAGCATGTACGTGTGTTCGTCCATCACAAGTGATGATGACAAGTTGTTACATCAACTTTTGAAAATTCAGTTAGAATTATGTTCATACCCCAGAAAGCTAAGAAACCTCCCCATTGCAAATAGGGAGTAAGAGCTAATCGCTCATAATTCCTGTGGTTCTCAAATAAACATGTCCATGCCTAATCGTATATGGTTAATAAACCATAATCGAGATGTAAATGTCCTTGGATAGTTCGGGCATGTAATTACCACTGTATAAGGATTTTGTTCTAGCTTTCGAGTAACTTTCTAGCTACATACCGGTATTGAGCTGCTGCATTTCTCGTCTGTTCACAATATGATGCGCCCCTTTTGACTGTAGAGCGCCTTGTAGATCTATTTTGTGCAAGTTCTTCCCATGTACCATGTAAATATATGCGCATGTATAGAAATTTGTCAAATCACGTTTTTCATCAAACAAACTTTATCATCCTTTAATCACGCATTTCACTAAATTGTAAAGGTCCACCATTCCACATTCCAACTTACATGTAAAATTCATCACATTTCATATATCTACTGTTGTTATTTTGATAGTATCTGATGCAAATGTTGATGAAACACACTTTTTAAATAATTGTTTAAAAAAAAAAAAAAGGTAGAAATACAGGCGATAGAAAGACCACATCTTTTACACATGCAATACAATCACTCCTACCAGAAACAGATTAAGAGAGATAATAAAAATACACATACACAACACGGACATTTACAAAACTATCATGTTGAACGTACTGCCTCAGACAACAGATGTACACAACAAACTGATCATATTGTTATCCCAATACAGATACCTGATCTGGTCTTGTCGGATACGGGCAGTGTTTCACAATACAATGTTTCAACCACATACAGTTCTACACATATTCAATCAGATGGCACAGCACATAATATGAACATCTACAGAAACACGCAAATCTTTTATCTTTTTTTCATCAATAAATTTTATTGACATTCATGTATCATTCACTTCACAAAATTGTACAAGCCCACCATTCCACATTTCAATTCACGGGCAAAATTTGATCACATTACATATGTCTATTGTCGTTACTTTGATAAATTTTTCACGTAAATTGTGTATATAAAATGATTTACTGAGGATCTCCGCGAGGAGACACAATATAAAACCAAATGTTTGAAATGAACTATTTTTTCCAAAAATACCTTGTAGTTTTATTTATCTCCAAATGTTAGAAAACTTTTGCTACTGCACGTACTATAGTACGACTTTTTGTTTAGTTTTACTCATTATATGAACATGTATGGATATATGTAAACAATTACTCCATTGTTGTTTTTTCATCAATTACTTTTGTTGTCATCCATGTATCACCCATTTCACAAAATTGTAAAAGCCCATTATTCCACATTTCAAATCGCGGGCAAAATTTCATCACATTACATATGTCTATTGGTGTTACTTTTATATTATGTATTTTAAACGCTACAAATATGTTGTAGTGCCTATATACATATATATGTGAATAAATATGTATAGGTATATACACTGTTATTGGGGGGGGGGAACCTACATGAAAGACAGGATCCCACTATGCGCATATATGTACACATGTATATATATATATATATATATATATATATATATATATATATATATATATATATATATATATATATATGTATGTTTGTGTATATGTGTGCACGTGTGTGGGTATGTATGTATATATGCGATGTATGTATGTGTGTGTAAATGCATTTTTGCTTCGATAGTATGCGTGCAAGGATGAAAAAAAAATAAAAAATCTTTACATATTATATTTTATCATTACACTCTCATCACAAATTTTCATGAATGTTGTTTAATCCACCTCATAACAAAATGCACACTGCACATTTGAAATGTATTTGGTTTTGTACATGTTTTTTGTTGAAAATAAAGATTGAAAAAAAAATGAAAAAAAGATAGAAATACAGAACAACCAGAGCTTACAATAGAAGAAATTAGATCAGCAATTCACAATTTGAAGAGAAGAAAAGCAGCAGATTGTGACGACATAACCGCCAAAATTATTCAAGCCCCATGCGCAAGCGGCGTTAATATCTTTTATCAGTTATGCAATATCTGGAGAACGGAAACTTGACCACGGGATTGGAAACGTTCAGTATACATACCAATACCCAAAAGCGGTCGTATGAAAATACATGTATGCTCAAAGTATAGAAAAATCGCCTTGATCAGCCAAGCCAGTAAAATACTACTACACATTATAATGAAAAGAATACATAACAGGATGGAGGATGAGATCCACGAAGCGCAAGCAGATGTCAGAACTGGTAGAGGCACAAGAGATCATATATTTAACATGAGGATGAACATAGAGAAATGTAGAGAGTATAACATCGAATTACACGCATGCTTCATACTCACCAAAACATTCGAATGTGTCAATCACCATCAATTATGAGAAATAATGAACGATATGGGTTTCCCAAAACACATTACACGACTAATAGCAGAGCTGTATATAGACCAAGAAGCGGCGGTAAAAGTGGATGGTACAAGATCGGAGTCGTTCAATGTACAGAAAGGAGTAAGACAATGCTGTACCTTGTCTCCATGCTCGTTCAACATCTATGCGGAAAATATGAGAAACGTGAGACAAGATAAAATGAAGCCTGGCTTCAGACCCATAAGTATAGGAGGGTTGCAGATACAAGAAATTAGATATGCAGACTTCGCCGAAGACGGATGTGTCGGGCCATTGGCGCAAATAAAACGGTGACACAACGCATTTCCATTCTCTGGACTACATCCTTCTGCAAATATAATAGGACCATAGTCCTGATACAAGAGATATCCAGTGGGAGTTTGAGAATGAACGCTGAAGAAGAAGATATATGCAGACGACACAGTGCTATTAACAACAAACGAACACGGCCTACTGAACATAATTAAGTCTATCCAAAAGTTCAGCGAACAGCAAAATTTGTTCTTAAATATGAAAAAGACAAACATAATGGCAAGTGACAAAACTAAATTAATACCAAAAATTAATATTGAGAACTATAATTTTGAAGCGACACATTTTGATTATTAGGAACTAATGTAAACAATGCGGGTGACTGCGCAATTGAGATTAAGAGAAGAACAGCAATGGCGCTGTCAAAACTAAAACAGCTAAAGAAATTATGGCAGGATACTAACATAAGAACCAAGTTGTGTTTACTACGGTGATGCGTGTTTCCTGTGACGACATATGGATGTAAAGCATGGACACTAAATAAAACAGTGGTCAAAATAATACCATCATTTGAATTAAAGTGCTATAGAAGAGTTCTGAGGATATCATGGACAGCATGGAAAATAAATCAGGAAGTGTTAAGAATAATTGATATCCAGGAAGGCTGTCTTCTTCTTCTTCTTCTTCTTTCGTTCACTTGAAACATGTCTATATCTGTAATTCTGTCTCCTTAATAAAACTCACTGTCTTTTGTAGTTCATACAGTGTCCCATAGAGTTTTGATTCCAGTGTTGTTTCCTCTGGCCAATATGTCTGCCTCAGCGTTTCATGCTCAGAACACTCTTGAAGTATATGTTTGGCACTCTGTGCTGCCTGTCCACATGTACACATGGCCGTGTTGCCAATCTTGAACTTTGTATACATGTGACTGCGGAGTCGGTTGTGTCCTGTTCTGAGACGTAGAATTATAACTTGTTCTGATCTGTTCATATTGTGATAGTCATCTTGTGTTGGTGTTTGTGGCTTTCTTATTGACTTTATCATCTGTTTTTTCTGATGGTAGGTGATTGGTATATCTGGTTGGTCTTCGGCAGCACCTTCCTTAGCCAGTTGGTCTGCTTTTTCATTTCCTGGTATTCCACAGTGAGAGGGTATCCACTGCATGGTTACCCTATACTGGTAAGACAATTCGCTAAGTAGTTTTTTTAAGTCTGTTAGTTTTCCAGACTGGAGAGCTTGAAGCACTGACCTTGCATCTGTCAGGAATACCACAGGCTGTAGGTCAGAGTTGGAGTTCAGCAGTTTTTTAGCTGCCACACTAATTGCCTGGATTTCTGCATCATAATTATTGCAGAATTTTCCTGTCGGTGTTCTGATTGTATCTCTAGGCTTGTGTGGATATTCTATATATACACCTGCACCTCCATTCCTCACAGCATTCTGTGCTGACCCATCTGTGTACACTCTGACCCATATATCTTGTGGATATTCCTCATCCAGGAAACTGAGGGTGATTGTCATTCGCTGCACACTGTTCTGTTCGTCCTCGCTTAGTATTCCTTTCACATGGGTCTGAATGTATATTGGCATTCCATGGCTTTCACTCCACGGGGTTTGCTCTGGTACAGACCTTAAGGGGCTGCCAACTTCAGGTAGGTCTGTAAGTTGTCTACGGAGTCGTTTAGCTTGATGGATAAAGCTGCTCCTTTTCAGTCGTCCCATTGCTAGATTTTGGAATCTTTCCTTCATTGGATGACTTGGCATACACTGAAACTTTTCTGCTTGAATTAGTACTTTTGTGTCTCTGCGTTCGCCAAGTGTTTGCATTCTTCCCATTTTCTGCATCTCTGCTATGGGTGTTGATTTCATTGCTCCCAACATTATTCTAAGTGCCTGGTTTTGCACTTTATCTAGATCTTGTAATGTGGTGTTTGATGCAGGACACCACGCAGCTGAACCGTATTCCAGGTGTGGTCTTATGCCTTGCTGGTAAACTTTACTGAGTATATTTCCACTGGCTCCCCATGTGGTTCCACTTAGTTTTCTCAGGATAGCTAGCTTCCTCCTGGCTTTTGTTGTTGCTTTGTTTATGTGCTGCTTCCATGTCAGCTTATCATCAAAAGTAACTCCGAGGTATGTGGGTTGTTTGTCTTCTTTCAAGAGCTCTCCATCTATCTTCATATGACCAGCTTTTTGTTTTGGTGAGAGGGTAAAGAGTGTAGTGCTGCACTTATCTGTGTTAATGCTGACGCACCATCTATTAGCCCATAAGGTTAGGGCATCGATAGCTCTTTGTATTTGTTTAGTGGCCACTGTTGCATGTTCTTCCGTGCACCAGATCACCAGGTCGTCAGCATACATTGCCACTTTGATCCCGTGTGGTAGTTCAGCAACTAGGTCATTGATGTAAACCAAGAAAAGTGTGGGTGACAGGACTCCTCCCTGGGGGACTCCATGACGCAGTAGAACTTTCTTGCTCTTGCGACCATCTAATTGTACCCTGGCTCTTCTATTATGCAGGTATGCTTTTACCCATTTGTACATTCTTGAGCTAACCCTGCAATTTCGCAATTTCTTTAGGAGCCCTTCTTTCCAGACCTTATCAAACGCTTTCCTGAGGTCTATCCATGCTGCTAGTACCAGTTTCTTTTCTTGGAAGGCATCCTCAATCTCTTGGGAGAGGTAGGTTGCCTGATCTTCAGTAGAGTAGCACTGTCTGAAACCTGCTTGCTGTGATACCAGAAGGTTTTCACTTTCAAGGTACCACTGCATCCTAAGATTGATAATGCGTTCCATTGTTTTACATAGACAGCTTGTGAGGCTGATGGGCCTGTAGTTGGAGACTGTGTTGCCATCTTTTCCTGATTTGAGGAGTGGTATCATTATTGCTTCTCTCCACGCCTGTGGTACATTACCTGTGGACCAGCTTGTGTTAAAGATCTGCAGTAGCTTTGCTCTTGCTGCACTTCCCAGGTTTCTAATCATTTCATTGGACACTCCATCAGCTCCAGGGGACTTTTTCATTTTCAATTTGGATATTGCATGCTCCAGTTCTCTCATTGTGATTGGTGCATCCATGACTTCAGGTATAGGTTCACCTTGTCCAATGATTTGCTGGTTCTCTCGAACCTCCTGTTGTTTGTCTGGGCTGACTTTGACGTTATTGTCTTCTGCAAAGGAATCTGCAAAGTAATCAGCTGCATGTTTACCTGTTAAAATGTTTCTATCTTTATAAAGTGTGATCCTGGTATTTCTCCCTGTACCTTCATCATTTAGTTGTTTTACAAGTTTCCATAATTTCCTAGTATCTCTTTCTAGGTTCAGCGACTCTGTTTTTTCTTTCCAGCTGCTCCGTCTGGCTTGTAACTTGGCTCTTTGAAATTTAGCCTTTGTTTGCTGATATTTGTTGTGATGTTCTTGGCTAGGTCTGTTCTCGGCCTGCTTTCTAGATGTTTCCATCTCATTTTGCAGCTTTTCCAGTTCATCATTCCAGTAGGGTTTGTAGTTTTTGCGTGCCCCCCTGGGTATGGTTTTACTAGCAGCATGTAGTATACATCTATTAAATTCACTCACTGCTCTATTGATGTCTTTGTCCAAGTTCATGTCCTTAGCTAGAACACTGGTTAAATGCTGGTACATTTTCCAGTCTGCCCTCTTATAGTTCCACCTAGTGAGCGTGCTGCTGTCCTTGGTATATTCATTGTGAATTTCCAGAAATACTGGTCTGTGGTCACTACCCCCAAGCTGCTTTCCAACGACACGTGTGATGTTCCATTCCAGGCCTGGTGAGTAGAATGCCAGGTCTGGTGTAGAGGTGGTGTGCCATGCTCTCGAGTAGAAGGTTGGTGAGTCTGCTGGCTGGTTAATAAGAATGAGATTATTTTCATCCTGCCAGCTCTCAAGTTCCTCACCTCTCTTGTCGATATGATCGTAGCCCCAGCTCTGAGAGTGGCTGTTGAAGTCACCACACACCATAAGCCTTTCTTTGTCTGGAATTGTGTCTAGTGCCAATGGTTTATCATTTGGGCAGTAGTAGTTCAGGAGATGGAATTCTGCACTGTCTGTTTTTAGGTGGAGCATCTGGTATTCTGCCCCGTCCATGTATACTTCCAGCTGACATGCGCTGATATTGTTTTTAACTAGTGTCAGAATTCCACCCTTTCGCCTGTCTTTTCGGTCAGATCGATAGCACTGGTAGCCTCTGATTTTGAAGGCTATGTCGCTGCTGAGGTGTGTTTCTTGGATACAGCATATATTTACTTGTTCTTCACTGAGGACATTTTCAAGTTCCAATTTTTTGCTGTATCCATCTCTTTTACTGTTGACACCCTCAGCATTCCAGTGCATTATTTTTATTGGTCGTTTGTTTGTTTGGCCAGTAGCTCTATTCCCTTGCCTCCTGGCTCCTCGGGGCAATTGAGAAGGACTTCCAGTAACTGAGGTTGGGCCCTTTCGAGGTATAGGGCCCGGCACCGTCCCTGCCTGAACGTCCGCCACAGGGCAGGCACCATAACGTTTACTAGATGCAGACATGTTTCCATTGTGTTTTATGCGTGGCAACCTGATTATCTGTGCGCCTTTTGGCTGGTTGCCTCCGTCTTCAGCACTCTGCTTACTTGGGCCGGACTATGGTCCTGCTCGAGTGGGAGTGCCCGACCAGTCTTAGTTTCCAGCCTCTGATGGCTGAACTAAGCCCCATCACCACTTCAAGGTTCTGGCCTCGATGGGGGGCTGTCTTCTGAATACCGTATTAAAGAAAAAACTAGTTTTTTTCCAGGTCACATTAAGAGATACGGCGGTATGGAGAGAGTGTTACTGGAGGGGATGATAGAAATCAACAGGGGAAAATGCCGTCCAAGAAGCCATTGGGCAAAAGAAATTCAAGAATGCCTGCGTTTGTCATTAAAAGAGGCAAGACAACTTGCTCAAGACCGCGGAGAATTCAAGAGATCCTTAGGGAAGACTACGTTCTGGGAAGAATATGTCACCTGATGCATTATCTTCACTAGAATAGCATTGCCTGAAGCCTGCTTGTTGTGATACAAGACGGTTTTTGTTCTCAATGTACCAGTGCAGTCTGTGGTTGCACCATAGATTAAACTAATTAGTTTGTAGTTTGGAGTCTGCGAAGTTGTGTTTTCCTGATTTAGGGATTGGCATCATGATTACATCCCTCGAAGTCTGTAGAGAATTGTCTGTAGTCCAACATATATTGATGATCTGCAGTAGCTTTGTTTTTGCTGCAATTCCCAGATTTTTGTTATCATTTCATTGGACACTCCATCGGCACCAGGTGACTTCTTCATTTTCAGTTTAGATACTGCATGCTCCAGTTCTATGAGTTTGATTGGTGCATCATTGACTTCAGATATGGTTCCATCTTGTTCAATGTTTTCTCGCTTCTCACGAATCTACAGTTGTTTCTCTGGGCTAATTTGATGTTGTTTTCTTCAGCATACCATTTGGAGACGTTGAAACAATATTGTGATAGGTTTAGCAAGCCGACAGTACAGAACTAAAACGCTCGTAGGAAACATGGAGAGTTCTCAAAATATGACATAACCAAACATAAATACACTCATTTTACACCCCAGAACTGGCCAGAATAGTGGAAGGAACAATAGGTGAGCAACTTGGTGGCAGTGATCATCGCACAGTCATCATCCAAGTGAACAAAACAATAATTAGAAAATTAAGCCAAGATGTGACTACAAAAAAGCAAATTGGCATATATATATAAACACAGTGCAAACCTACTCACAAACGAAATACAAGTAACAGGCAGAAATATCAACACAATTGTCATAGAGTTTAATAACGGAATATTTCAGGCAGCAATACCAAGAGGAGTGAAAAGGAATTATCTACCATATTGAACCAACACACTCCAAAAACTACAAGAAGAACTGGCTGAAACACGTAATATGGCAGGGACGCAACCATCCCAACATAACTACATCACACTACAAAAGGCCAAAGCGAAGTTCACTAAAGAAAAGATAGAGACACAGAGAAGAAGCTGGAGGGGGGAAAAACCCCCAAAAGTATATTCTGAAAAGTAAGGGAGAAAACTGTGGAAACTACTCAAGCAAATAAATTATGATAACTCTCAGAGACAGACAATTACAATGGAAAATTCATTTCTAAACTCTACACTGGCAAGCAAGCAGCAGACATGCTTGCAGAATCATACAGAAAAGAAAGTACCATGTACCATCACGGCATGCAAGACAACGAAATGTTCGCCAAGAAATAAATAATAAGAACAACACTAACTGTCCAGATGCTATGTATAAACCCTTCACGTTAGAAAAACTAAATGTTTAAATTTTAGACTCGGAATCTGGACCGGGGGGGGGGGGGGTAAACGTAGAAGGGGAGCAAGTCTCTAATGACAATGAAAACCTAGTCCGTCTCGACTGTCGCCCATTGCCCAACACGGCTCATACAGAGAGAAATGGGATCAGTACATAAGGCCCCACTGCGAAGCTCCTCGTCCGAGATTCGTTTTTTACCTACATCTTTGGGTAATATCTGCAGTGGCGAAGAGTCAAAACACACAGACCGTGCTTGGCGATGGATTGGAAGGCCGTACCAAGTGGACGAGGCAAGTACGTGAGAAATGCAAAGAGCAAACTCCAGACCCCCGACGTCTTTGGCAAAGCAGCGCCACTTCTAAGAAAATGTATTAACCCTAGTCTAATTCTACCGTCGCCGTTACCCAACACGGCTCATACGGAAGAAATTAGGTCTGGGACCTAGGGACACAGAATGGTCTTCCTACACGAGGAACAGCTCGCTGCGAAGTGCCTCGTCAGAGGATAGACAAACAATGGGTGACCCAAGCAAAGTATCAGAGCGCATCCTTTCGCCGTGTACCCTCCTGAGTAGAATACTCCTCCAATAGGCACTGCACCAAGCCGAAAATTGAATCCTTCTGAGTATGAAAGAAAGCTCATAAACCTTCCCACTGCACATAGGAAGTGAGAGCTAATCGTTCGTAATTACACCTTATTGAAGACCTACTTGAGGGTAAAGCAAAAAAAAAGCTAGCAAAAGGTAGGCAGAGATAAAAGTGGGAGAGTAGCAACACAAGACGGACAGGTTACAGTCTAGCAGAGTGCACAATCAAAACAAGAGACATGGGATGTTGGAGGTCTGTTGCAGACAACCTTCGTTGCGGAGACGGCACTTGATGATGATGACCACCGGAAGTAAAGAAACAACTTCCTTTTTATTTCAAGCAAACAAGAAGGTATACGAAATATATTTAGAATCTCAAATATCCAACGAAATCACGATTTCTTAGTGTTTCTGTATGTTAAAATTTTAAGAAAAGATTAACCAGTTAAGATTACTTAATTTATTTGTACTTTCGTTGATTAATCTATTGGATATTTATTTATAATACCAAAAATACCAGCTTACCCTACTGCAGATAGGGTTAAGTAAAGTTTAATAATGGCTAAAACAAATGTGTGCTTCACCAAGTCGGTGACTGATGTGGTATCTTTTTCTGCGTTCGCTCTCAGGTAACCAATACGAAATTGCGTGTGATTTCCGCTGGGGAGCCTAAAGTTAGTACTCTTGTGTTACTGGGGTGTGCAGCGTCGTCCTTCGGCCCATCACATCCAATTTCGGCACTCATTTATCATATGAAGTGATATCAGAAATATAAGACTGAATGACAGGACAGATCCATTGGGACACCTGGGTAACTATGTCAAATGGATCTGCTTATATTCAGAAATATATGGACGCATCTTAAAGTTTCGTCCACCATTGTGACATTTGTTTACTTTTGAGATATTACTTAACCTGGTAAATTTTTCGTTAAAATAGCACAATGTTTACATTTTGAATTATCCGATGTCATGGATTTCCGCGCACTGTCAATGAAATTAATGGATGACGCCAAACAGCGAAAGAAAAAAGGAGGGTTATTGCATGCGATGTGGCTTTGTGAATGATCATCCATTTCATTCGGTTTGCGGGGAATATGGCGTAATTCATATTTGGCTAGTTCAAAATAACCCATTGTTAATTAGATTATATACGTACCTCATTCATCTTGGCGTGGTGAATAAACCCAATCTTGGCAGATTTTCCGTTCTAGTGTACAGTGTGACCTTTGCTCTGCTATCGAGGTGTTTTCCAACCTTTCCCAGGGTCACGTGATCTGAAGCTTCTCCAATGTGTACGTGATTGACATGAATGGCGGTCTCTGGTCATAATGGTCACTTAAAAAAGAAATTTATAGAAAAGGGGAATAAAAAATAAAAGGAAAATATTAAATATTTTAGGAAGACCTGAGTAGTCTTTTCTAAAACAAGAGAAAAGAAAAAAGGGGGGTTGCCCCCCTCCTCTAAGTCTTCACATAAATAGCAGTTTTCATTTTTAAGTAGCCGATGTCACAGATTTCCGCGCAAAACCGATCAAATTTAATATTGTCGTGACGTCACATGACATCCCCACCAACAAAAATGATTTTAAGTGTGGCAGACATTTTTTTTAGATTTGATTAGTTTTAATAGTGGAAAACCATAGTCTCCTAATTGAAGATGTAAAATGGGTTAAATGAAACACTTACCTTATTCACCATTGTGTAGTGAACATATCTCTTTAATTCCATACAGGAAAAACGGCGAGGTTCTATGTTTTTTCCGCCACATGTATTCACATAAATATGACGGAAATTGGCCTGTGCAAATCCATCCTTGATTCTACAGCTGTTTTTTTAACATTTATTCCCACTAGTGCGTAAATTTATGAAATAAGTCACATCATACTGCACAGCTCCGGCCATTTTCAGAAAATGTCCACTAACTGACCATACGCCACAAGGCAAGACACAATGCAACTCTTAATACAGACTCCAAATTCTCTTTATTAACTGTATTTTCTATTCACAAAAAAACATGGACCGTAAACGATAGAAATATCTCAGACACCTGTGCCAACACATACACTCACAGTGATGCATGAGTCATGCTCAAGAATTGTAGTGGTGGCCAATGCAATTGTCACATAATGGACAGATATGACAAATAGTGAGTCCAGAAGACGATATTGTATGCAGTAGAGTGCCAGAGGACAAGGCTATGTGCAAACAGGAAGGGAGCATAAGTGCAGCTTGAGAAGACTTCTAGTCCCCGGTGCACCCAACCGATTAGGACCCACCTGAATTGTGCTTGCAGCGAGTTTGTTCAGCTTGAGAACAAGCTTCCGGACCCTGGTACTCCTAAAAAATATGTAGAGACTGAGACTTGGTTCATGATGTCGATGAACGACACATTGGCCAAGAGGGTGAACGAACCTGGACACAACTCTACCGTCGATGCTTCCCTATACCAGAATCATTCATGGCATGAAAAGGTTTAGTGCCAGACGGGCACAGGCACAATACATCTAATTGCTCGAGAGACAAACTCACTGGCAACTGAACAATGGACGTATTCGACCCAATCCTAACTCCCACACTACCGTCTCCACAGAAACTTCCACTCAGGGACACGTGGCCTAAAAAATCCAAGGGCACAGTGGGTGGTGAGTCGGCACACATCCATTGCCTGCCACAGATAGAAAGGTTGTCACAGACTAGGCAAGCCCAATACCTGAATTGAAGGCATAACAAATGGATATGCTCTGCTTCTGACATGCGGGGCCTACCTAGGTGTAAATAACAGCTTTGTTGTGGAACTAGTAACACAGCATACTTCACGCTCACCGGAGGAAATCACACGCACTCTTGTGATGGTTATTAGTCAACGAACACAGAAGGGTGTGCATGTATACAAAGAATGATAACATTCCTCCTTAAGGGAAGATAAACATAGCATTGAGAAAGTTAATTAGAGTTGGTGTTTGTGAGTGCTCAGATGACTGAAAAGTTCAATCAGGACTGAAAAACTGTTTACAGTGCGAATATGAATGAAAAAATGTTTTGATGATGGCAGTCACTCTACTTTCATTTTTTTAATTTTTCAAATCATTTACATAGTTCCTACTCTGTTCAAAGCTTTCAATTTTAATACCAGCACATCTGACTGCTAGCCTGAGCGGTCAGGAGCTGTGGCTTCCTATGAGCTTGGGCTTGTGTAAATGTTTCAGTGCTTGAAAGCCTTCTCGTGTGCAATTTGTTTTCACAGCAAGTCCTGCTTTCTTGATAAATGTTGCTGTATTTAAAAGCCCACCAAGACTCCCATACAGCTTTCAGTGGATGTCGTCTCTGTGGGCTAGTGTTTTGCCCTCAATAGGTTTCATGTAACACAATTTTGCTAAATGTTACAGTCCAGAGATGTCTATTGTTCTTTAAACTGGTCCTTAAAATGTTTTTTTTTCTGGCCCTCACTTACCCATGCACTGCTCATATTAGTCTCATGGTTGGTTGGTTGGTTGCTCATCCAGCGGTCCATGGGCTCATGCCCTTTGACCCAATATTAGTCTCATAGGAAGACTTATTTAGCATGCGGCTAATGTGGGCAGTTTCAATGAAATTAAATGAACAAAGCATATATGCTTTACATCATTAACTTTTCTATGATCTCTGTTAAAAATGTGATCATCCTGCCATGCACAGTAAGAATTTTTCTCAGGTGAAAATAATTAAGCTGTCTTGCATATAATCAGAATAGCTTTGCAACACAAGTAAACAGGTTTTCCGTACTTGTCCAACCACATCCCCAAAAAAGATGTGGCGCGGTCAAGACTTTCAGTCTGTGTACTCTTCTTCTTCTGCGATCAGTTTCCTATGCTCATAAGTCTATACAGGAAGGTGGGCCGCCTCCATGAATTCAGTCGTCAGCAGGAGGTCCTCACGGTTGCCCCACAGCTTCACCTTCAGATCTGTCTCTTGAGGCCATATTTTGGTTCTCACGTCATCAAAGAGTGGGCATGTCTGCAGAATATGTTCTGGAGTCTGGGGGCCCTTTTGACATGGGCATTGGTCAGTTTGGGCAGCCTTAATTTTGTGGAGATGTGCTTGTAGTCTGCAGTGTCCTGTGCGAAGTCTAAAAATTGTGGTTTGTTGTGACCTGTTTAGCTTTAGAATAGGGTCCTGTGGAAAGTTACTGCCTGTTCTCTGACTCCATGTATGTTTGTATATTCCTTTGATGAGGGTTTTTGCTTCAGTCAGTGATATTCTGTGGTGGAATTGTTCCTTTTTTGCACCTGCTTTTGCCAGTCTGTCAGCTCCTTCATTTCCTGCTATTCCACAGTGTGCAGGGATCCACTGCAGCACAACTTTATTGTTGGCAGATCGTTGATTTAGAAGTTCTACAGTTGTTTTTGTTAGAAGATCTTTAGGTTCCTTTTGGATGGTTTGGAGTACTGACATGCAGTCACACAAGAAGACTATGTTAGCTCCTTTGAGCCTCCGTTCCTCTAGAGCCTTTGATGCTTCCAAGATTGCTTGTAGCTCTGCCCTGTAATTGTCTGTGTACTCAAGTCACTGAGAACAGACCAATCGAAACAAGGACTATTACAACATTAACGAACATCCCGTACACGTATTAAAGTATCCGCAGGAACACAAACACAGAACATGCATATTCGTACACAAGGACGTAAAGGCCTTCTTGTAAACATAAATAACAGACAGAACAATGTTGCTTAAGGTTGGTCAAGTACGGAAAACCTGTTTACTTGTGTTGTGATTCGGTGCTGCTAGAACAGACCTGGTTCAATTCCCTCAGCTGTAAGAATTATTTTCATTTATCCTCATGCTTCCTACTTGAATTTATTTGTATAAGATATTATTTGAAGCAACATTGTTCCATCTCTGTTATTTATGTTTACAAGAAGGCCTTTAGGTCCTTGTGTACGAATATGCATGTTCTGTGTTTGTGTTCCTGAGGATACTTTAATACTTGTACGGGATGTTCGTTAATGTTGTAATAGTCCTTGTTTCGATTTGTCTGTTCTCAGTGACTTGAGCACACAGGCTGAAAGTCTTGACCGCGCCACATCTATTTTGGGGATGTGGTTGGTTAAGTATGGAAAACCTGTTTATTTGTGTTGCAAAGCGATTCGGTGCTGCTAGAACAGACCTGGTTCAATTCTCGTCAGCTGTAAGAATTATTTTCATTTATCCTCATGCTTCCTACTTGAATTTATTTGCATATAATCATGTGGTTGTTGCTGGTTCAAATCTAGATCTTGTCATTATTAATGATAAGACTATCTAGGTTAGTATCGTACATCAAATATAAGGTAGACATGTCTATTTTTGAGAATTTGTAATCACGTCATATCTTTCATATTGATTATTCTATGTATTTGTGTCCACTTAGTGACAGGGCAAAATGGCCCCTCCTCGCAGACAGCGTGAGAAGAAGAAGGCAGTAACCAATGAGGTTATCACAAAAGAGTGTACAATCCATATGCACAAGCTGGTTCATGGAATGTAAGTATCAGTTTATCACTTACATTTGTTGTCGTGATCTTCATTCGATTTTCCTCATTTGTTCTGTATCCCGTTTATGTTTACATTTCCTGCATTGTTTTTATGTTGGCCTGTTATATGACCATGTATAGTTACTTAGACCACTCATTTATTTAATTAGTCATTTTGTTGTAATTACATCATTACTTGTTTATAAGCAATGAGTGTTTTGTTGTCAGATAAATAGTATTGATATAAAGTGATAGCTGATGGTAAAAGGTATTTTTTAGACTACATCCTGATAACCAGTAGTAGTTTGAGAACAAATATAGAACATATATGATTGCTGTGGTCAGTAAAGTCTTCTGGACAGTATGGTATCAAACTACTATGTAGTGGGTACCAGGCCACACTGGTATCAGCAGGAATGAAAGTGCTGATACAGAGCATGTATGTCCCAACCAGGAATTTCCACCAAGCTCAGAACGGCTAAATATATTGGCAACTGTATATAATAATGGACTGGCCGATGGGTCACTGATAAAGGACAAAGATATACAATGTCCCAACCAAATCCACACAACAGCATAAATAGGCTACACGGCAAAGACCAAACAATAATTAGAACACCACATGTGCAGCTTAACCTTTAGGGCCCCTATGGGTGAGGTCACGCTCCCGTGTGACCGGTGGACGATGCTGCGCACCATACGATATTTCCAGAGTACGGAACTTCGCGAAGTAATGAACCGATGACGAATAAAGCCCGCCAAGCGAAGCTAGGAATACGTCAGTGTAAAAGTCAAATTATTTTACACATTAGCATTGTATAGGAGAAAACCGGCTATCAACGCTTTTTGGGAGTGACGTTTACCATTTTCGGGCCGTATTTTACTATCGAGTACCACATGGCATGGATAAATGATCGTGACATGTTCTAATTGTTGTTTTTGTGTTTAATATGTTATTTCATAAGAATGTTTGTGTATTCATTCAAAAACACAAAAATAATATGTATCAGGGATGCCACATGTGTACATAGACAATAATTACGTTGCGTGTCGGCATAGACCTAGTGTTGACCGGACAGGCATTATATGCGATTTCTTCACGTTTTATTAGTTTTTTTTAGTTCATATTATATTAGGGTTTTTCATGCTCAATTATGGTTTTTCATGACTTTCTTATGGTTTTTAGTCTCAACAGGTTGACAGGTATGAATCTAATGCTTTTGTAATAGCGTAATTATTTACAATAGCAGTACAATGTACTTCACACTCCCTGGCAGAAATCACATGGACTTTTGTTGTTTTGGTTATCAAAGCAAACAGAAGAAAACAATATAACAAAGATAAGATTGTATTGGTCCCAGTATTATATTGGTGTCTATTATTTCACCAGGCAGATGATATTATCTGCACTTGCCATTAAGCACAGGGGTGGGAGCATCAGATTTTTGTTACAAGGCAATGTTCACGGTTATCGTGTTTTTTATCCGTTTCCTTGGTCTACCTTTGGCATTCCACTCAGAAGGGTACGTGTTATGAGATGACCCATTGTTTGCCTTCCCTCTTCACCAACCTTTACTGGGGAAATCCAAATTTCTTTTCCTCAATTTCATTAGTTATATGCTTAAATTCAGTCGGTAATCACATCCGATCTGAGAAGCAAATATATATTTCTTTAATGCTTTAAGTGGCGCTGTCAAAATCAGCGTACCCATACCTATTTGACGACCACAGCCATGCACGCCAGAAAGCTCAACTATTCGATCCATGTTCTGCTGGGCTGAACAGTAACAGCGCAGCGGTACAAGTCTCTGCCGCCAGGTCCACGAACAAGAGCCGCCCGTGTGCAAGGGGGATAAGATTTGGTGGCTGTTAGGTACAGACTGCAATGTGCACTTGAGGTAACGATCTAACGGAGACACTTCATGTTGGTTTCTGCTATTGATGTTAATGGATGACAAGATGAAAGTAAAAAAATAATACCAGAAACACTACATTGAACATTGGATCTGTACTTATGCTGTATGCAGAGTTTAAGAGGACTGGAACATTAATAATGTGACATTACCAAATGATTTTCTAAGAATTAAGCTGATAATTGTAAGTATACTGATCATGCAAAATATCAACATACTACTTTTAGATATAATACAATTTATTGTTCATAAACAGTGGATTCAAGAAGAGGGCACCCCGTGCTATCAAGGAGATACGTAAATTTGCAGAAAAAATGATGGGCACCCCAGATGTGCGTATTGATATTCGCCTCAACAAACATATCTGGTCTCAAGGTATTAGGTGAGTTCATTATTTCCATACATACATACATTATTTCCATACATACATACATTATTTCCATTAAAAATGATAGCCGCCCATATTTAGAATGTGTACTCCTGCAGATTAGTAGGGTGTAGTCCAGAAGACAGAATGTACTGTGTCATGGTTTATAGCTTGGGTGCGATATCTGCACAGTGTGACAGATTCAACTTCACCATGGTTTCTATGGCATGTCGTAGAAGGCAACAAAGTAAAGTTGGGGCATATATGACAACCTGTGAATAGATCATTGTCACATCATCTCAATTACTTCTGTCCTTCAAGTAATCCTCATTGATGACAAAAGAGATACGGTCAGCTTCTTCTGTGTTCGTTCTCAAACTCTTGCAGGATGTAGTCAGAACAGAATGTGCTGTCATGGTTTACTGCGATATCTGCGCCTTTCAGTCTGACACAGCCAACTCCATCCCGTAACCTCCTTAGTCGCCTCTTACAACATGCATGGAAGGTAAACAGTGTAGCTATGTTTGCTTCCCTCTCTGGCTCCGGCAACACATGGGCGAGATGCAGGTCAGCTGACATTGCACATTTTTACTTTTGTAGCAGACTCCTAGGTGACTGGAAATGCTAAATGTGCCATCAGTGTGAATGAGTTAACAAATTTGACAGAATAATGATGAAATAGTTGGCCTAGAAGTGACCAAATCATCAACAGTGTCATTATTCTTTGAGCCCCTTCAACATGTATGGGATGTATGCACTGATATATTTTAATTCTCAGGAATTATGAGCCTTAATTTTGCAATGGTGTGGTTTATCTCCAGAGTTTTGGGCTGTGCAGCTCAGTAATTAGCGCACTGGCTTCGCATATTAGTTTTTCTGGGTTTATTCCCCAGTTGAGGCTGAATTGTTTTTATGATCACAACAGCTCTCGGGTCAACCCAGCCGTAATCAAGTACTGGATTGATTCAAGAAGTAATGCCTGCAATGGGTAGATGGCTACTGCCACCATATAGTAGAGCCACTGAAATGTGAGATTGCTTGCATCTCACATCCCTACAGCATTAATAAATGCTATGAGTTGATTTTACTTAAGATTGGGTAAATTCTAGGTGGTTTGTGGCTTTTCCACCTTAACACAACATGCAGTGTTGGAGTCATGAGCTTAGTTTCACTTCTTCAGCGTTCATTCTCAATCTCCCGCTGGATATCTCTTGTAACAGGACAATGGTCCTACATTTCCAGCAGGATGTAGTCCAGAGAATGGAAATGCGTTGTCACCGTTTTATTTGCCCTGACACATCCAGCCTGACCATGGTTTCCGGATCACATGACTGGGATGGGGGCAGCCAACTCCACCCCCAAAACCACCGTAGTTATCTCACACGATGTGCATGGAAGGTAACTCACCAGAGCAGCTAAGAAAAATTCAAATTATAGTTTCTCAAATTGATGAACTTATACTTTGTTTCTTGTACAGACACGTGCCACATAGACTGAGAGTGCGTCTTGCTCGTAAACGCAATGAAGATGAGGATTCTACACACCGTCTATACACACTTGTGACACATGTCGCATGTGCTGACTTTAAGGGTGAGTTTGTGTTTAAGCAGTAGGTCTGCAATTTTGGAAATGAAAATAAGATTGCATATTTCTTGAACATTTGTCATCCTGAAATGGCATCTTGCTTCTTGCATCAACAATTTTGCTTACATGTGACAAGTATCATGTACCAATGTTTTAAATTGCTGTTCAGTTCTGAGAACGAAATGAGATAACCAGTAGACAGCTCGAAAGAAAGCTGAAGATGAATAGGACATCCAGTACAAATACCAAGCTTTTGAAACAAGTCTTGTTCTGGAATAGAGAGCTTGTCTGGCAAACCCAACTTATCGAAGCAATCACATAACAGAAAGATTGATATATTATATTTATGAGCTATTGAAACATCAGCGATAAATATTGAATTTGATGGGGAGCCCAGTAGTACAGGTCTATCTCTGTTCTCCTTGGAGAGGGGGATGTGGAACTTCTATCCTACCAGATATTTCTACGTTGAGTTGCAGAAAAGTATACCACATTCTCAATGTTGCCAAAAGAATCGCTACAAGGACTTGTTAAAGACATCAAGAAAGCCTTTGAAATAAACCAAGACACATGGGAAGTAGCTGCAAGAAAGAGCTACATAGAGCTTTAAAGTCAAGGTGCGGCACCTTGTGAAAAGAGGAGAGAAGAGTAGCTTCAAAGTCAGTAAATTGGATATTTATTGTCCATGAATATTGGCGGCCAGAATATGGCTTATTAGTCATCTACAAACTCATAATCAGGAACATAACTCTTAACTGAATTTCAAAAGGGGATGTAACAAATGGTCATCCATCGCTTGTGCTGGACTTTTGCTGATAGGTGCAGCAGAATTGAATGGTGATCAGTTTTCAGGCTATGGGTGTTGGAAACCTGAACTGCAGTGATTTTGTGATATCTCAATATATTGGTTACCTTTTTAAATCCACAATTGAATATCTTTAGGCAATTATCATTTTTAGGTATATTATGTTTGTTACACAAATGACATTGTGATACATACTTTAGTCATGTAATAGTCTAACTCATATTAGGTCACACTAGACAGCTATGTATAGTTAATCAATTCTCATCTTTTGCCTAAATGCTTGTGTTTTTATTGTTTCAGGCAAACAGACGATCAATGTTGATAATGAATAAAGTTTGGTGATTCCGTTTGTCAGTACTTTGTTGGTAGTTGTATTTTGTGCTGTCATTCTTTGTGAGTTGAATGTAGTTTTTTAGTTGCAATTTAATAAAGTTAAAAATTATGACCCAAGGCAAGAACTAGATCGGCAGTGACAATTAAAGTAACATTAAATAGACACAGGCTTACCACGGCCAGTGCAACTCATTAATTCATTAATTTTCCTTTTGCGCTGAAGTTAGCGCATAGGACAGAGGTCAGATCCCACCAATTCTGTCTGTTCAAAACTATTCTGTGCAGTTCGTGAATAGTATATATAATGGTCGTTTAAAAAAGAATTGGAATTCTTCTGCGTTTGTTCTCAAACTCCTGTAGATTAGCAGGATGTAGTCCGGAGAAAGGAATGTGGTGTGTCATGGTTTACAGCATTGCTGCGATATCTGCGCCTTTCGGCCTGACACATCCGACTTCAGCATGACTTTGGGTCACTGACCCTATATTGGATGGGACAGCCAACTCCATCCCATAACCTCCTTAGTCGACATGCGTGGCTCCCCTTTTGGGCCCCGGCAACATACGGGCGGAATTGGAATGAACTGACTTCTGTTACACAAATCGGTCTGGACTTTACGATGTTAGTTGATTAATCCAACGATCGACGGAATTACCCAGACTTGATTAGAGAAACGCCCTCCATCAACGGACATCACTACCGGAAGTGCAACTCAGGTAAGAAAACTCAGAATTACACACCCCACGGTGCATAACGGAACATGTGGAAATGGCAATAGATAGAAAAAAATGCTGAAATAAACTTTCTTCTGTGGAGCGTGAAGTACATTGTGCTGCTAGTTCAGTAGTAGAACTTATTTGCACTTTAGAAAGGCCCAGCACATCCGTGTTCGTCATGCCTTTAATTTGGGCAGTGGGCTTATCCGTCACTAAGCGATGGATGTGTATCAACTATACACCATGACGGTTTTTTATACACGGTGCCCTTCGAATTTTCATACCAAAACATGTTCCTGGGAGGCAGTCTCTGAATTGAGACTTTGGTTGACTACGGCAATCTTGCACAAGGTTTCTTCTGTATCTGTGATCATGTTATATTGTCGGTACTGTCATCAGAGTAGCTGCTCAATAGCTATTGTCTCAAATCTGTATCCTCTAGCCAGTTCTGCTGTCTGGGTTCCGGATCCACGCGGACAATCATCTGTGTGAGATTCTCAATTGATAATCCAACCCAACAGTCTCTTGATCTTTGGAGGTGAGGTATTGCATCATGTTTGTCTTCCATTGTAATTTGTATCTTCCACTTTGCTGTGTATGTGTTCTGGATTATTATTTTTGCTTCTTTGTAGGACAGTTCAATTTAGCTTGCATTGAAGGACAATAGCTGATGATTTTTTTGATGTTATGCAGGCTTTCATTCTGTTGCTCTGGATTGATTTCAGATGGGATCTGTGAATATAGCTATTATCTTTGGTCTTGGCAGTCCTGGTGGGGTGAAGACGTTCAGTGCTTGATAGAGTGCAACTGATTCTGCTATAAAGTTAAATAAGTATTTCCCGGATGGAAAAGCTTTTGATATTGTCTTATAGGAATTCCACCTCCATTTCTTGCTGATCCATCTGTGTAGACGTTACTGAGGATTATATTTTATATCACCTCTAGTGTCAATGCTTTTAGTTAGTGAAATCTGATATTCCCTATTAATTATTTCAGGAACCTCTGTTATTATAGATGTTTTGGAGACTATTGTCTGGCTCGTCATAATATCTTAGTGTTTCAGTTTGTGAGGATATCTTTGCGTTGTTGATGTGACACGCTAGTTCACTTCAGCCTGCTTGTGGTTGATCTAGAAATTTACGAAAAAAAAATTCCCTTTACACAAGCACTCTTCTCTTTGATCCGGTAGGTGGATGTTTACATGTTTTTCCATTGCATGGATTGGAGTTATTTTCATCCCGAGATTAGTCGAAGTCCTGTATTTTGTACTATATATAAGCAATCAGTATTTGTTATTGATACTGAACATTTGTGATACCTGGGCAGGTTGTCATTCCATATTCTACTACAGGTCTTGATTGTACCTATGTAGACTGAGAATACTTCAATTTGCTCCCCAGCTTGTGCCAGCAAATTTCTTCATTGGATAGTTTCCTCGTTGACTTTTTGCAAAGTGGTTATCAGGTGTGGTTTAAAGTTGAGTCGCTTATCTAGTTTGAGACCCTAATCTGATTCCACCCCCAAAACGTCTTTGTCAGATAATACTGTCGCTTCTCTTTCATGCCCCAGCAACATATGGGCAAGAATAGATTGACCAGCACTTTACTGACCATCAATCCCAAATGTAATTGTCTGTTACCAGGATGCAAATTACAGTGTAGTTTTGAAACATTTGTAGAAAGCTGAAATCACAAGATAGAGTATTGGAATCTTCAATGTATCATAATGAATATTTGCATTTTTTTAAAAAGTTTTAAAGCCTGAAAGTGATTTTAAGAGCATAATTATAATGACTATTATGTTGGCATAATTTTACAATACATTCAATGTACTGTACACACTTGTTAAAAAATACCAAATTCAAGGATTGGCAAAACACTCCAATATACCATAATTCATGGGCTCAGCCATGTTGGAATGACATGGCATCCTGGATAAGCTCTATTTAGGTAAAACTATCTCTGAGGTTGTTGTATTTTTGAATTATAATGGTTTTAACAATCATCGTAGTTGATCACCAAAGGGTATACATGTATAACTAATTTAATTGTCATTGCATTTGGTCAGCAAAGTGTTTGGTCATAAAAAGACTAAAACACAATTAAGATTTATACAATCAAACAAAGAAACTTCTGCATTTGCTCTCTGATACCAGCACTAATGTTCTTGTGATTTCCACAGTTGAGGATGAAGTTTCATTGTGCTACCATTTGATTTTGGCTTCCAATTTTGTGTTCGAGTAGCGGCTGTTCCTTCCTGAAAGCAACCTACGAGAATATTGTGCCTAGAAATTTCCAATGGATTAATCTAAATTTTTCTCTGGGATTATTGTCTTGTGGTGTAGCAGTATAATACATAGAAAAATTGTTTGTGGGCAGTAAGGTCATTCATTCAACATCATGGATATCAACGTAAACAGAAAGGTCAAACACATTAAATTGGGAACATGAAACGTTAGTTTAAAACATGGGAAGCAATACATAGTAATAGAAGAGATGAAAAGAACACAAGCAGACATCCAGGGCATAGCGGAACATAGATGGGCAAAAAAAGGGCATTTCATGTTAAATGGAGAATTGTGCATTTTCTCCGAATCAGAGAATGGTGGGCTCACGGTGTCAGCTTTTACCTCTCCAAAAATGTCAAATAATCTTTATTGAGATATTACCATCAGAATAAAGGGGGGAAAAAGAAACATCGCCATTACACAATTTATGTCTAACATTAGCAGCAGATGGAAAAGAAATTGAAGATTTTTACGATCAATTCAATCTGCGCTTGGCCAAATAGACAAACAAGACATCAAGATAGTTCCAGTCAACATGACCTTGGCAGTAGGAACAATAGAGGCAAACGTTTGCTAAACTTTTGCACAAAAAACAAAATGGCAGTAATGAATATATTTTTTGAAACATTGCCCTAGAAGACTATACACTTGGACGTCACCGGACAGCAAGACAAGAAACCAAATTGATTATATAATAATAGAAAAAAGATGGAAAACAAACATCGCAAAGTTCAATTCAAAGATAAAAATACATAGAAATTCATTACGAATTCTAAAAACTACTTGAAATACAAGAATACACTCTAAATGAACTTGAAAACAAAATTAGTGACATTTTCAATAACTGCAAAAACATGCTCCACAAACAGTGCAAGAAGAATAAAGAGTGTATATCAGAAAAAACTGAACATTATTCAAGAACAGACAAATTAAAAACAACAAATTATAGAAGTCTGTCAAGAGATATTCAAAGAAGAATTAGGCAAGACAAGCAAACCTATATAAACAAAATATGCCTTGAAATAGGGCATTAAATAACAGCAAATGATGTTCGAAAATGTATGACACTTATGAGACAACAAACTTCAACCATCATTAAAAATGGTGAAAGATAAACAAGAAAACATACTAACGGAAGGGAAACATATCTAACATAGTAGTTAGTTAGTCTACGGACACGTCCATAGTTGCTCCGATCTCTCCTTGAGTGTATCCGCCATTACATTTCTGCTGACAGTACCGGTCCTATGCTGGTTGACCATCATTCTTCTGCGCCCTCCAAAATGTTCACCTCTAGCAACACCGCATTTCAATCCCTGATCTTTAATCCTAGCCATTGAAAAGGAATCATCATCCACATTAGTCTCAATCTCGCGTGTTATATCTCTTTAAGGAGTTCAATACGTCAGCGCGATCCATTGCCCATGGATCCGATCCGTCACACACTATGCCAGTTGATCCGCTCTTCCATTGCCTCGAACGCCCACGTCCCGGCACGAAAATAAATGTAACCACTTTCAAGTTCGCCTTTCTCAAGGCCTCAATCCACTGTTCGCGAACGAGACCCACTTGTACCTTCTTAATCATACTCATAGTCACTCAAGATGCAGACCTGCGTTACCTTCTGTGTGTGTAGCCACTTAAATGCCTTGGTCACTTCCATGGTCATACTACTCGTAGTGACCGCAGAGACACCACTTTCCTCCTTGATCTTACAAGGAAATAGAAATACAGCGGCTCATGCTGATTTTAGCCAAAAATTTGGGGGGCGTGTTCGTAAAAGAAGCAGATGGAGATTTGATTGTATAAGAGGCAGACACTATCTCCAACATCACCAGCGCCAACACATGCAGTGGCACTGTTGACACACAGTCACGCTAGTCTGTCCAGTCTGAACATTGTAGGGGCGGCCACTGAAAAATGGAACAAAAAGGTAGATGCATGGCAAGAGACGAAAAGATTTCATACTGAATACTTCTTTCATTCGCTAATAATATTTATATCTGCAGTGTAGTTTCTTGTATAAATTGGACAGTGTTTTCCATTTCTTGTTTTGTACCATAAAGTTTAACATTGGTGTATCAGAAGGCCAGTATGTGCATCTTAATGTGTCATAGTTTGCACATTCTTGAAGGATATGTTCTGAAGTCTGGTTGGCTTGTCCACAAATACAGTTTGCTGTTTTGCCAATTAAAAATTTTGTATACATATGACTGTTTAGTCTATTATGTCCAGTTCTGAGTCGAAATATGATGACCTGTTCTTGTCTGTTAAGTAGGTGGTAGTCGTACCGTGGAGGTAAGTTAGGCTTTCATTGTGCCTTTATCATGGATTTCTTTTGGTGATAGCTGATTGGTACATTCGGTTGCAGCATGTTAGGACCTTCCATGACGAGCTGATCGGATCTCATTTTCACATCTCACTATTCCACAGTGTGATGGAATCCATTGCAGTATAACTCTACACCTATTTTGTACTCTTTTTAACTCTGGAAGGTTATTGGATTGTAGTGCCTCTAGTACTGACCTTGCATCTGTATTACAATAGGGTGTGAGGTCCTGTCCAATGTTAACAGTTTCTCTGCAGCTTTACAAATAGCTTTGACTTCAGAGTCATAGTTGTTGCAGAAATTCCCTGTTGGTATACATGTATCAGTGGTGCCATCTGGGTATTCTACATATACACCACTTCCACTATTTTTTTTACTGCATTCTGTGCTGATCCATCTGTATATAATCTGGTCCATAGATCACTTGGGTAAACGTCATTGAGGAAGCTGATAGCTGCTACCCTTTTCTGCAGATTATTCTGATGTTCATCCCCATGCACGCCTGTTGTTTGGATGGTCACTGGTAGGCATGTCCGTTTTTCCCATGTGGTGTGTTCTGGCTGAGATATCAGTGGTATTGTTACCTCTGGCAGATCTGATACCTGTCTACGTAGACGCTTGGTCTGGTGTATAAAGCTGCTTCTTTTAAGCTGTCCTTGTGACAGATTCTGGAATCTTTCCTTCATTGTCTGACTATGGTGGGAAATAAACTTTTCTCCATGAATTATAATTTTAGTATCTCTACACTCTTTCAATGACTGCATCTCTAGGATATTCTGCATTTCTATGATTGGTGTGGATCTCATTGTGCCTGTAATGATTCTAAGTGCTTGGTTCTGTACTCTATCCAAGTTCTGTAGTGTGGTGTTTGATGATGAGCTCCATACTGTAGAATCATATTCTGTGGTCGAATGACTTGTTGGTATACATTTTTTTAGAATTCTTTCATTAGCTCCCCAAGCTGTTCCACTCAGTTTCCTTAGTATAGCTATCTTCCTTCTAGCCTTTGTTTCTGCTTTTCTGATGTTTCCATGTCATTTTGGCATCAAATGTTACACCAAGATGTGGGTTGGTCATTTACCTTTAAGATAGTTTTATTTACATAGATGTTTCCTGCTCTTTGTTTTGGTGAAAGTGTAAAAAGGGTTGTGGCTGAGTTCTCTATATTGATAATTACACACTATTTGTCAGCCCAATTGGTCAAAATGCCCATGGCTCTCTGAAACATTTTTGTGGTAACCATGGCGCTCTCATGTGTGCACAATAGAACTAAGTCATCTGCATATAGTGCTGCTCTAGTTCCATGGGTATTTCTTCAATTAGATCATTGATAAATATGAGGAAAAGAGTGGGTGATAGAACTCCTCCCTGAGGCACTCCATGGTGTAATCATCATTAAGTGTCGTCTCCACAACGAAGGTTGGCTGCAACGTATCTCCAACATCTGTCTCTTGTCTTGGTGGTGCTCTCTGCTAGACTAACCTGTCCATTGTGTGATGTTACTCTCCCACTTGTATCTGCCTACCTCTTGCTCGCTTCCCTTTGACTTTACCCTCAAGTAAGGTCTTCAATAAGGTGTCATGTCTTTTAATGTGTCCAATAATACCTTCTTATTTTTTTGGCCATTTACTTGTACTCTGGCTCTTCTATTGTGAAGAAAGGCTTTCATCCATCTATACATATTTCCAAATATCTTGTAGTTTCTAATTTTTTGAAGCAATCCTTCTTTCTATACTTTATCAAATGCCTTCTGTAAATAAATCCATGCCACTAAAACTGATTTTTTGTCTTGGGAAGCATCTTCAATTTCCTGTGAGATGTATGTGGTTTGATCTTCCGTGGAGTAGCATTGCCTGAAACCTGCCTGCTGTGGTTGCAAGGAATTTTCTACTTTCCAGATGAAATTTTAGTCTTAGGTTTATGATGCACTCCATTGTTTTGCACAGGCAACTAATTGGTCTGTAGCTAGTTGGTGTTGTTCCATCTTTTCCAGGTTTAAGCAGAAGGACCATAATTGATACTGAGTACAATGAAAGGACAGCATAGCGCCAGAGGGCAGCGCAAATTGCAAACAGAAAGTGAAAATGTTACAAGGAAATCAGAACTACAAGCTGTTAGCTCGAGACAAACATTACTATACCGGAAACATACTCGCGTAGAGAAAGGGCTCAGTACACGATGAGTTCAGGCACAAAAGGGACAACGATGGCAGCCCTGACCCAACTCTTCTATCAAGCTTTCCTATTCTGGAAATATACTTGCAGAGTGAAAGGGTTCAGTACCGGATGGGCTAGGCACAAATGGGACAAGGTTGTTCAGCTCGAGAACACACCTTGCTCCCAAATGCGTGGTGAGACTCAGACTTAGGTGAGGGGTTCCAGATGAATGTGAATGACACCTCAGCTAAGAAGGCGAAAGAGCCTGGGTCCAACTCTTCTGCCGGGTTCTTCCTTCACTGGAACCAGGCTCGAAGAGGAGAAAAGGTCCAGTATCCGATGGGCACGGAACGTCTATTACATGAAGCAAGTTCACTGACTGTTTAAACACCTATTGCGAGATAGACGTGAACAACAATCGTCTCGTCGAAGAGTCATTATACACCCGCGTCCTGCCGACAGATAGGCAGGCTGTCACTGGCTAGGGAAGCCTACTAACCGAATTAAAGGTATGACAAAAATGGTGCTTTAGAAATTGCAGGTCAAAACATGTCCCTTGGTGACAGTCTCTGGGGGTATGAAGTATCATGTAATTAGACAGTTCTGTTGCCCCAGTTGATGAACATGTCATCTGTGAGCCTGGTTAAAGTATAGGAAACGTTTGACAATAGAGTTGGTCTAGGGTTTCTTTGTCCTCTTAGCCAAGGTTGTGTTCACCAACATCATGAACCAAGTCTTCGTCCTCTACATACCAGGCATTTTTTCAGTGGTCTGAAACTGTTATTTTTCATGGGGTGTGCTTCTGAGAGATAACTAGAAACCTGTTCTCAAACATGAACATTGCTTTAGTTATGACTTCGATATTTCGTTTTCTCAGGATGCAAAGGGTTTCACATTGCCCATGCGTGATTCCCAGGGTTAACAAAAAACTAAGATTCTAAAAGTACCTCCTTGTGATGTACCCTGGAAACAGAAATAACCAGCTCATGATGTGTTCCTTGCCAACACTTTTAGGGATCATTGTCTGTGGATGTGGAGGCTGTAGATGGAATGGGAATTGACTAAAAAAAATAAAAATAAATACAAGCAATATCTCAGACACCTCTATGCCAATGCAGCTAGTGGCACTGTCAACACGCAGTGAAGCGAGACATTCCGGTTCAGACAACCAAATGCAGATGCATTGGAGGGGTGGTCGATGTCCTGATATAGGTAAGTGTTGCTACAGCATAGCAGTGCCTAGAGTACACATTGAATGCCCCAGGAGAAGGCAACACGCACTAGAGGACAGCGTTGTGTATGGGAAACAATAGTGGCAACGAAGTTACAATTATCCAACAAGAGACCAGCTGCAGAAGTGTTATTCATGGTTGAGAACACAAACGTCATTTCACAAGTGATCTAATTCAAAGTAGGAGCCATGATTCAAGTACTAGATACAACTTGGGTTTGGAAAAAATGCTCTGAACACAGCTCCCAGCTGTACAACAGCAAAGCGTCAAACAAATTTTCGGAGCATATATAGCTCAAATATATGACGAAGCTGTGTTGAGACTCAGACTTTGAACACTGTGGGCTATGTCAGATGTGATATTTATGGTTGATTGGTTGTTGATCCAGCAGTCCATGGGTTCATGCCCGTTGACCTAATGCCATTAAATTGCATTATATTGCTGGGAAGTCTGTGGATTTTCAGCCCACCCCGGGACTGATCCAGAGAATAACTATCACACCTCCAGGAAGGTAGGTTTCAACCTATGCACTGCTCCTAGCCACTGTAGCCAAGATAGGGTTCACTGTGCCCATTCCCCGTCACCAATTTACTACTGGTTATAAACTTCTCTATTGCTCCAGGCATTCAACCAAATGTTCACGTCACAGTGCTGTCAGTTTCATCCACTGCGGTGCTGCACAGTACATCTCTGGCTCACTCCCAACCACAGAGATTGCATACATATATATTCAGGTAAACATGAAACACATTTCAACAACAAAATAAAAGCATAATTGTATAGATGACGTGCCATGAAGACCCACAGATGCAACCACATGCGTATGTACTATTTATAGGCATTGTTTGTTTTGTGAAATCAATTATCATTCTATGTCGATCTGCATTACCCAGAATTGATCCATAAAGCATTAGCCAGACTGTTTCACACAAGCTTCTAATCAATCTGTTTCCAGAGTCCACCACAAGAATATGCTTTTAGGATCTTAACTATCTGCTAACCCTCTATTAAAAAATGAGGAACTGAGAACAAAGTGGCATGGCAGGATTTTGATGTTTGCAAAGTAGCACTACTTGATCTGGATTTGGTGATCTTATATATTGCCCAAATAATGTAAGGGCAATACATTGTATCTCTCTATAACACATTATAACATCCTGTTATAACACATTTCCTTACTTTTTTAAAATCCTCAATTATTTTGATTCTTTATCGTTTATATTGTATATAGTGAATTTCCATTATCACACATATTTCGATCAAGTTGTTCTAACAGAATTTGACACTATATTTCTGTCGTCTCCATCTGGGTCCCATTCTCCTCCACCCCCCATTTTATTTGTGGCAAAACACTGGTCCCATGTGGAGCCATTCATAAAACACATATTCAGAACTATTGATCTAGTACATGATATAAGCTCTGAAGATCTATTCTTGTTTGTGAATCTTGCTATATAATTTGTCAACAAAAATCATCAAATGACAGCAAATTTTGGTACTTAAAAGCAATTGCATGAGCTTAACAATTACACAAGTGCAACAGATAAATGCAACATATGAAGAATAAATATGTTAAATAAATAATGAACCAAGCACCACAAAATGAAATAGAAAAACGTTTTCATAACCAGATCCCCCTTACAGTCGCTCTGCGTTGCTTCTACTGATAGACTAGTCGCAGCTGGGCGATTGTAGCTTGTTTCGTTGCGACCAATATTAAATTTTTAGTTTGCGCTGTGTTAATACTTGGCCATGAACGATGCACAGTTCATGCTTTCTCTGCTATTTACATTGTGGAAATATTGTGTCTTGCTGATTTTTGATGAATTTTTCAAAATTTGTAGAGTTGTGAGATAATTTTTTCGCATAGGAGAATATTGTTCGTGTGTATACTGATGATGACAGTCATAGTTACGATGGAAATATGCACGATGTAGGTAATTTGCATACCGAATATAACAAGTAGCATTCCTTGTAAGATAGATCTAATAATTCTGACAACGAGAAGGAAATTTGTGGCACTAATTGTGACATCGCAAATTTCACCGGAGTGATGTAGTTTTTCTAGAACTTGAGAATTTTGTAGAAAACATTTTGTACATAATCTAGATGAGATTGCCACACGTTATGAATACTTTAGCATCACTGTCAACAAGGAGTTTATCAATTTGCAGCTGATCTGGCAAATTTGTATGTAGCATAAGGCAAACAACAAACAAGAAAAGAAGACACATGCTGGATATCTGTAACTGTCATTGAAATGTTTCTTCTAATATTTATATTATGATGAGTCTGTGTATTCTGTTTGAGTATGGCATGTATTGAAGTACAGATGACAGGTTCAGCATTTCAGGCATATCAACATGTTTGGGAAAATGGAGATTTGAGAATATATCTCAATATTTTCGTCTCAATATCTTCTTCTTCATTGTTCATTCTCAAACTCCTGCTGGATCTCCCTTGTAGCAAGACCATTGTCCTACTAGATTTCTAGCAGGACGTAGTCCAGAGAATGGAAATGCGTTGTGTCGCTGTTTTATTTGCGCCAATGGCTACATCCATCTTCGGCGGAGTCTCAATATGATTCCACTACTTAGCACCCCCAAGGTATAACCAAATTTTCCTTACATTATGTTGACTTTGGCAGTTTATTTTTTAAAAATATATATGTATTTCCTCTTCTTCTCAAACCCCATAAATTGTGAGCTCTTACTTCCCATGTGCAGTGGGGAGGTTTCTCTTTCATACCCATGAGATTTCAGCTTAGTGCAACTCCTATTTATTGAAGGAGCCTTGTACTCAGGATGGGTATAATATATATGTATTAAATTATCTTTGGTATAGGTTCATGCAAGATTATTCATTTTTCTGCTGATCTGCCAAGTCTGAGTGTGATATGATGAAACCTTTACTTTAACAGTTACTGTGGCACCATCCACTTTGTCGGACACCCTCTGACCATTTGGTTATTTATATATGATGAATAGTTTGAAAGAGAATACATTTTTAACATCAACACATGAATAATGTGGAGGAGCTCTGCCCTTGTCTTAGTAATGGGGGACTGACAATAGGGAAATCACATAGTAGTAAAAAAAGGTAAATCTCAAAAAAGGTAAATCTCAACATAGCAGATTTCTTTCAGCAGACACAAATATTCTTAGAAGACAATACAGACATATATGCTACTATATATATATATATATATAACGTGGCAATATCCAATGTAATGTTCCACCTCACTCTGTGTGTGTAGCATGAATAAGCTGTAAGCAAGCTCCATTTTTATACTAGTCATGTATGGAGAGTATGATGTTAGGCACATAATGTTTGTGACCAATGTGTTCATCATCACGCTCACTTCCTTCATTATTTCCAAATTCTATCTGGTACCCATTTCTGGAGGCTGGGTGGACATGTCAGCTGTTCCTGGGGAAAAAAATGTCAGCTGTTCCTGGAAACTAAGTAACCACTAATATCACAGGACAGATCATCAAGAACTTCAAAGATATTCTTCGGTAGCAAAAATCAATAATGGGTAACAACATCTGCAACTGCTTGTCTTGAAGTTTTGATAATCACTTGAAACACACAATTCAATATTTTGATTTTGAAAGTCACTTTCATTATTGAATAGAACTTTACATTTAAAGTAAATATGTATGGAAGGGTGTGTGTGCCAGGTAAGATGACCGGTAGCTGATTCCACCAACCTTGGCATGATAATAACTGCCTATCAGGCTTCTGTCTACTTCAATGGCACAGATTATCTGTCTGGATGTTCAGGTGAATGCCATTAAATCTGCTCCTCGGAAGACTGGCCTCAGTATGCGTTTGAAAACTAGTTTATCCACCAATTTCTTAAAACATATAGACTTTTAGTCTAAATTTTTTGTATTCCTATGTGCAGTTATCCTGCCATGTACTGTTAATTTGTTATTTGCTTTGTTTTGTCTCTGTCCCTCCAGCTTGTATATTACTGTTTATCATTCATCCCTTTTCAGATTTCTGGCATTGTAAATGTGATCACTATTATTGCCATCTTTTACTTGTCTTGTACTATGTTATTTTCTTGGTAAAGGATTTTTGATTGAAACATTGAATTGTGTTTTTTTCCTGTGTTTCCAGTGAATACATATTTAAAAACTATGGTCTCAGTGGTCACCTGTTACATTAAACAGCAAAAAGGGTGTGTAGATTAATTACAGCCATGTCTTGTTAACATAAATGTGTTTGATATCTGAATTACTATCATTCTAAAAATGCACTTTGTTGCAATCATATAGCTGTCAACTTATTTTTCAACAAAATCTCGTATTTGAATAAAATACATCCATTAAAAAAACCCCCCACAAATATTATTTTTAATTTATGTCCATCAATACATGCAATACGTCCACATTGGCAGTAATTATTGAAGATGTAACACCAAATGACATTTTAAAAACAAACAACAAACACCCCCCAATATTTTTGTGGGGTTTCTTTTGGGCCCGAAATCCCTATCAATATGGAAAATCCATACTAGTTGACACATATGTAATCAGGCACACATTTCTTCTACATTTGCTCTCATCTCCTGCTATAGTCCAAAGATTAAATTCTGGGTTCATTGTTATATATTCTTCTTCAGTGTTCATTCTCAAACTCCCGCTGAATCTCTCTTGTTGTAGGACCATTGCCCCACTAGAGCTCCAGTAGGATGTAATCCAAAGAATGGAAATGCGTTGATCGCCGTTTTATTTGCGCCAATGGCCTGACACATTCATCTTCTGCAGAGTTTATAGATTGACATTTATATCTGTATTTTCTTTCTCAGTATACTCAACATGACATTTTTGCTTTATCTTCCATGAGATTGAAATTATTCCACCACTCATCCCTCCTTAGTTGTCTCTTAAAAGGTATTTACTGTTACTATTCTTTGTAGTCCAGGTCCAACTCTTCTATCATGTTCTTTCTAAACTGAAACCAGGCTCGTGGATGAGAAAAGGTTCAGTATGCCTAATTACACGAGGCAAGCTCACTGGCTGTGGAACACCTCCTGCCAGATAGACGTAAACGATAACCACCTCGATATAGAGTCAATACACACTGTATCTGGCGACAGATAGGAAGGCTGTCACAGGCTAGGGGAGCCCACCTGAATTAAAAGCATGCCAAGACAGATGTGCCGGGACACTGGCACAAATTAAAACAGCTGCACAACACATTTCCATTTCCTGGACTACGTTCTGCGGAAATCTAGCAGGACCATTGTTCTGCAACAAGAGAGTTTGAGAATGAACACAAACAAAAAAAAACTATTCTTTGCTCTCCTTTCAGGCCCAACAACAGTAACATCTATCTGCTCTTATTTACTTTTACAGTGCATGTACAAAAATACTGTCTTCTGAATTCTTGAAGATAGTATATCACATTTTCTTGAACCGACGGCTTATGTGTTTAATTGATGTTCCTATTTTTCTCAAGATACAAATATCCCCATGGATGGTAATATGAACTATAATGTGAAAATAATAATAATTGCAATTAAATTGTTAAAACAACAGTGGTTCTGAAACAATATCTATTAAAGGGTTCTCTCCCAAAATATTGGCCTACCTTCATACTGTCTATAAAAACTGTGCCTATCCGCAATTTTGTGTAGTTTTATGTAGTTGTGTGATTTACTGCCTGTTTAGTCCTAGATACAAAATGGCTACCGTAATCATAAGTTTGTTAGAGATATACAATTTTGTTAGTCGCAAGGACTGCAATGATTTTCACCCCATCCACTGAGAGACCTATCCATACAACCCCTAAAATAAATATCTCGACCCGAACCTTTTATTAGTAAGTATAGACTGATTATTAGACAAGAGAAATCATTTGCGAGGAACAAATTTCATATATTTTATTTCACATCCCGGAAAATATGTATGCCCTTATTTTGGGAATGAACCTATTAAAGTGTTTCTTTTTCAAACTAAACATTTATTGTTTAAGTTATAAATAGAATATATGAAAAAATATGAATGAGAAGTCTATCAGAAATATACAAAGTATTTCTCACCCTTTTTTTCAACAAAGACAAGTTAATACCATCAATTGGCACATTTCAAAATACCAGAGCACAGAAATAAACATTTTGTGGACTTCTGAAATATTTTTATGTCAATAATGATTAAGTTTTTGAACACGTCTTATTTGTTTGTCCTATTGATTCTATATGTTAGTCCGTACTGTGACAAATGTGTTCTAATTCAAAGGGTTCCATTGTTTTTATTATATATGATCCAAAATTTTGTCACTATTCAATGATGTCTCAAATAACAACAGGTCGCTGAGGCAGACACATATTATAATGGGCTGTCTGGTTCCAGAACTTGACATCCTTCCATCCACACCAACCCTGAAAATATACATTGAGTATATCAATAGAAATGAGACAGACAATGTGACTTTCTAAAGAACGAGTTAAAACTAATTATATAACGATTATAAGGTTATATACTAAAGTTGACACAATGGAATATACAGTGGAATCCCTCCATAGCTCATCCTTTTATAACAAAATTTCCCTATATAACCACACTTTTCAAAATCCCCACTTTTATTTATTCTTTATTGTTTGTACTGTATTTAGTGAATTTCTGTTATTACATACAAATTTTGTCAGCCCAGACCAAGTTGTTATAACAGAATTCCACTGTATTAATTAAACATGTCTGTTTGATTCAGTTCTGTGGCATCCTAATTTCTGGTTGCTATCTAGGTTAAGAACATAGGAAGAAATTACCACATGTAATTTAAATATGACTGAAGTGTGTTTTAAGATGTGCCCATGGGAAGCACAATTTTAATTCAAACACGAAGGGACTGATTTAGATGCAAATTTGTGCATGAAATAGATATCATAAATATGTAAAATGTTACTTTTACACTATGATAACGTTAGTACAAAAAAAGTTATATATTATATAACAGTATATAATATATTAAAATATAATTAAGATCAATAAATGTCAAAAAAGGCTGGCTCATTAACATCTTAACAAGAAAGCTGTGTTTTAAAAAAACATATTTAAAGAGACATAACAGCATGGCTGACATAATAGCTGAAGACAGAGTCAACAGCAACAGGAGAAGAGGGCATCCAAGATGATGATGGTGCAGTGATATGTCAGACTGTTTAACCTTCAGCACGCCATGGTCATTTGGGCACAACAAATTCGTCCACGTTATTTACATCCATGTTCATACAATATTTAAAAGTCCCCGCTTGAACAAAGATCATATGAGTGTTAATGTCACATGACCAGGAACACGCATGATTGATGCTAGACATACATCATTACCACTGTATATTTGTGTTGAAGTACAGTGTAATATAGGCAGACAGTTTCAGTTTTACTCAAATTAATCGAGCGACATCGAAATTCCATCTTTTCCTACACTTTTATGGATTTCGATTGGGGGGGGGGGGGAGGAGAAATTAACGTCAGTGTGGTAGGTGTTCATTTTAAAAGACAAAAACAATATCTATCAGGGGTTTCGTTTGTTTATGACAGATGATATTTTCAACACGTTGGTGGCTGACACATGTTCATTTCATTATGATATGACGGCTATTCTGTTAACAATAATAGCAAATAGAGTTACAATGGAAGCCAGTTTTAGTGAAATTCTTATAGGAAATTTTGAAAATTACATTTAATTTTTAAAGAGGATATTATCAACATATTAGTTTCATTATGAAATGAAATCGTAAACATTAGGTCTAGACATTCTGCATTGAATAATAATTACGCTGTGTGTCTAACAAATATTCCTAATGTCTGACAAATAATCCTAGACCTAGTGAAGAACGTATCGATAAGGCAAGTGACATCTATGTGTGTTATTAATTTCACAACGATATTAACATGTTTTATTTATTTTCACAGATGATATTATTAATGCATTAGAGTCTGGTTATGAAATAACATTGTAAATAAAATAAACCTAGGAATTATCCCATAGATAAAATATGTGAGTCAGTCATATTACATAAAATTACGCAATTGTCATTAAAGAATCTGATGTGCAAGGGGAAAGTTACGTAATTTATATTTGCTGAGGTAAAAGTCAAAACAGATCACTAGCCTGCACAATGGAAAACATATTCATGTCCTACCACATTTGCATCAAACATTATTGTCTGTATCAGTATATTTTCATTTTTGACATCCACATATTGATATTATTGTATTTAACCAGAATTTCATGTATTAGGTCTACAGCACTGGTTTGCTTACATCTTACTTTAGTTTACTGTAGATCTAGTAAAACTAAACATTGTTATCTAAACTTTCTCCTGAGTGTGACAGCACATGTTCTGATTGTGATTCAAAGTATAAACAACTGCTCCAAAAGCGACAAATCTAAAACAAACAATGCCTTTTTTCAATAGAATGTCAACCATACACTATGTGATCCGAACTTTGAAAGGCTGTACACACACCATGTTTCTCATCAAGAAATCTCATCAGTAGCTTTTGGTAAAGAAAAATAACTTCTGCTAAATCAAATAGCCTGATTTTTCATCGCTGAAATCACATCTGCAGAGTATTTGCCATTAACTCTGTAAACAGACTAGTTGTAAAGCTTTCTATTTCTGCCATATGTAAAATGTCTTATAATAAAATCAGAACTTGACCTTTCATGACTTCCTGGATATAAATATATGCCTAAGCAGCGATCACAGCTAATTTTTGTGACATACTAGTATGTCTTTTAGGTGTTGAAGGGGTTAAAATATTTAAAATACGAAATGGTATATATTTTATATTCATCAATTTTATATGACTATTTTTGGGTTGTGGAATCTGAGTTTCCATGATTTATCATGGGTTAATTCAATTTGATATATGAGTGCTTCAGATTACAAAAATGTTTCCAGAAAGTTTACAATCCAAGATTTTACTGTAACTCTGGCTATTTTTGTGTTATTAATGGATTATATATTTTGCTAACCGGATTGAAAATGAGTTACCTATTTTTTATAGTGTAAACATCGGTCTCAAAACATTGCTAAACCCATCATTGATAGCATTATCTTGGTGGTAAAGCACGTTGTTCATATGAATGCAGTTACCCAACCTCTGAGCCCATCTACCATCTAACTCTCACATGTGATTTAAGTAGTTGTGACATGGACTGTGTTTTACCAGTTCCACTAAACAGTTAAGATCCATATTGTTAGTAAACCCATACTATGTGCCTGAACCTGTTTCACACATGCTAACCTTTTTTTAAAAAAATTATCCATTAAAATTATGACCACGGTCTTTGCTACTTGATCTTTTTGCCACTGCCACTATTGATTTTATCGTAGACAACCACACAAAAATATTATTTTTCAAGCACAGGATACAATACATAATAATCACCCGGAGCCTCCATTATATCATTATTAATACATATATAATATTTTGTAATGACTAACTCACATATTTTAACACTGTTCACATTTCATAATACCTACAAAATACATTCAGGTACCTGAATTTGGGCACTGGCTGCTAAAGAGTATTGAGATTAGCTGCTCTAGATAATAAACAAAAACATACATATATATATTAAATGTTTCAAACCTTGTCCTGTATTATCTTTAAATCCTCCCCTCCTGTGTAATGTGGATCAAGGATAAGAAAGCTGATATCTCCAGTCACATCACTATAGGCCACACCCAATATTGTGTGAGCCAGAACACCCCCACCTATTGATAAAACAGACATGAAAAGAACTAGAGCAATTTCAAAAGTAGTGCATGAATGATAAATTGCATTATAATCAAATTTCAGTTTGAACTTGAAAACAATTAAATATAAAATGTCTTTGTCATTAGTTGATTGCCTGACAGGAGTGCAAAGTGTTTTTCATTGCTCTCATATGATTTCCAGGGTTAGTAGATAACCAAGATCCTAAAAATGTACCTTCTAGTAGTGCACCCTGAAAACAGATATAGCTCGTGTGGTGTATATGGCTAAAACTGTTAGAAATTGCATCCAAGAGTGTGGCAGTTATTAAAGATGGAACAAGAAATGATTGCAATCAGATAAGCGCTATTTCTGACACCTCTGGGCATAAACAGCCAGAGGCAATCACCACACAGTGATGCAAGACACTCTAGCTTGGCCAGTTGGAATGCAAGGCTATTTGAAGTGTGGCCAATGTCAACATTCCGATCTGAGTGGTATCTGACACTGATGTACAGAAACGTTTAGAGTACACTTTGAGTGCCCCTAGAGAAGGCAACACATGCTAGGGGGCATCATTGTGTTAGGGAAAAGTTTAGCGGCAACAAAGTCTCAATTATCCAGACCCTCTGGCCTAAGTATTGTTCATGGTTGAGAACACACTGAAGCCATAACGATATGTCCGATAGCAAACATATTACCACAACTGACCATATTAAAAGTAAGCCATTTTTCAAATACAGCAACCTAGAGCAGGTATACCTGGGTATGAAAAAAAACTTTGAATAAAGCTCCCTAATCGCACATGGGAAAAGTATCAAACTAATATCAGGGAGCACATTCTGTTCAAAGTAGTGTTGAGATTCAAGTTTTCTATGTTGTGGGCAATATAGATGGGGAGCAGGCACTCATCTTTGAGGTTGAAGCATTATATCCAGCATTACCGCCGAAGACGGATGTGTTGGGCCATTGGCGCAAATAAAACGGCAACACAACGCATTTCCATTCTCTGGATTATATTCAACTGGAAATCTTGTAGGACCATTGTCCTGTTACAAGAGAAATCCAGCGGGAGTTTGAGAATGAACGCTGAAGAAGAAGAAGACTGAATATCCAGCATTGAATATATCCAACAAGAATAGGTGAGTCACTTATGATATGTTAGTTTGTTTTTTCATTTTTCTTCTTCACCATTTTTTCACATTTCACACATACGTCAACAAAACTTACATCACTACACCCAGTAACCATTCCTGTATTTCCATAAAAAAAGACCCAAAAACAAACAAAAAATGGTTGCATTTTCCAAATATATATTACACTCCATAAATAATTCGTAAAGTAAAACAAAAGGCACTAGAAGGGGGAAATAGCGAAGGATTAATAACACTCAATAGAGAGTGCAGGGAATGGCGTCCGACAGTGGTCGAGTCGGAGGTGCTCGTTCTGATCAGTGAGAATTCCAGGGAAGGTGATATGATTATATATACACATGGGTCGGTTGAGAGACACATCAGGAGTGCCTGGGCCTTCACGGCTCAAAGGTGAGGGGAGACGATCAGATAGGAAAGTGGTGCATTCGCTCAGACGACAAGCAGCATGACAATGGTGATTCTGGCAGTAACCATAGCTTTGAAATGGGTGTGCTCACAGACTGTCTTCAAGTATGCCTGTATACTCAGTGACTCCATGAACATAACTGTGAAAGTTCAGACGGGTTACTTCGGGAAAAGTGGATGGAAGCAGTGAATAATTCCTGTGTGCATAGAGTACTTTTTTTGTGCCGGTCACACGTGGGAGTCCGGGGTAATGAGAAAGTGGATAGGTTTGCTGCCCACACTGCTACTATGGTTGCTGGTGGAGCGGGCAAATATTTTGAATGCCCTACGGGAAAACACACTAAAAAATGACTGTACAAGTGACGATGACTCTTGTTCCATGACTAGAATAAAGGAGTATAAATAACCCAAATATTGGAGGATGACCGACAAAAAGGAAGTGCCGCAGTAACCATACAAATAGAGCGAGGTAAATGCAAATAAAGAAAATAGGTTACTATATCAATATAAAATAATAAAATATAGAAAATAACAATAAATAAAAGGAACAAATACAATAGTCAACGTGTCGGTCCAATTGGGACCTTTAAAGACAACAAAAACAGTTAAGAACAAAAAAAATCATCACGAATATAAACAGAATGGATTTCTCCCACCAGGAAATCAACAAAAAGCTACACCAGATCCAGTGCAATACAATTCCAACAAGTGCATATCGATGCGTTCAATATGTCTAAATTATGAAATTCCCAAGCACTACCAAGAACGGGGAGGGGGGCAAGTGGGCAATGGGAGACAAAAGGGGAAAGGACAGAGAAAGACAATGCACGTAGGAGAGGGCCACAAATAGACACAGGGAACACAGAAATGTGCAAAGAAGAATAGCATTTGACAGCACAGGATAGACAACAAAAATATACACACATCAAAACACAATCATGAACCAAACATGCACACATTCTACCTAACAAACACAGATAACTATAAATATAAGCACATATACATACAAACATCCAGACATATACAAAAGTATATACTGATTTCTCAGTACACATTGAAACATAGACACATACATGTACATAGGTACCTGCACACACAACAACATATATATATATATATATATATATATATATATATATACACACACACACATATATATATATATATATATACATACACACACACACATATATGGATATATATATATACACATAAATGAGCATAACAATATATATATATATATATATACAAACATACATACAGATACAAGTATACTAGGAACAAACATAAGTATATATCTAACATGATAAATACACAGATATAAGAAAGATACCCACACAACATGCACAAGCATGTAAATGTATCCAAACACGAACAATGGTTCAAACAAGAACAAGTGTGCATAATGACACAAAATAAGTATCAACATAATATATACACATGCATTCACATAAACATTTTCTCACATGAATAAATATAACATGAACATTCGCACACATAGAGATATATACATGTACTTTTATACCCATTCGTTCACATGAAGATATTCACATGTATTACTCTAACACAAGAATATGCACACATGCAAATGCGAGACCCAAAGCAACTGTATGGATACACAAGACCATGTAAAATAATATGCATATACAAATTCATATATATGTGTGTATAGGTACCAATCTGTAATTTAAAAAAAAAAAGGGATTCGATTACACAAAAATAAGGTACATTAATAAAATTGACAGAATAGAATACGATATAAACAATAAACAACAGAAATGACAAATACATTACAAATACACTGATATCTAACAAAAACAAAGCTGATGAGCTTGAACATAAAGAAATAATTTCAAAGTACAGAGGGATATGGCTACCAAATAATTAGGAGTAGGCCCCTAAAATATAATAAGAATAGGGGGCAGAGGCTGTTAAAAAGTAGTAGGTAAATTAAACAAAACGGTGATTAATGTTAATACCGTGGGGTTGCAATACTCCCATATGACAAATGAGCCGAAGTGGTTTCCATCCTGCTATTAAATTCACCTCTATTATTTCCTCCACATCTGTTGACTATCTCGATATCTGTGTTTCTATAGGATCTTCATCCCTTACCACGTCCGTTCATTACAAGCCCACTGCTTCTCATAGTTTTCTTCTTTACACATCATCTCACCCTAGGTCTTGTCGCCATTCCCTCCTTTTTCTCAGCTACTCCGTCTTCGTCGTCTCTGCCAAGATGACGCAGATTTCTTGTGTCAGTCTTACAAAATGTTGGAATTTTTTCCCCGTCGCTTGTATCCTGAAGGTATCCTATCTTCAGCTTTGCAGCTCGTTTTACCTATTTCTCGTTCTGATGCCCTTTCACCATCTATTAAACATACATCTGACCGTCCTATACTGGCAATTACTTTTCACCCACATAATATGTCAGCACTACGCATCCTATTACAACATTTCTCTATCCTTCAATTAGATCCCATTTCTAGCCCTGCATTTCCCTCTCTTCCCCTTGTTGCTTTTCGGAGAGATAGGAACCTTCGTGATCTCTTGGTTCACTCCAGTCTGCGCACCTCTGTAGGTCAATTAGGCACTTTTCCTTGCCCCCGAAATTGTTTGACTTGCCCTTTTGTTATTCATACTCCCATGCTTCAGTTCCCTAAGTCATTTTTCGAGATTCAAGACTCGTTCTCATGCTTGTCCCGTAATTTAATATACTCTATAATATGTAAGCGTTGTGGTATGAAGTATATTGGCGAAACAGGTAGACATTAGGCTGATAGATTCGCTGAACATTTAAGAGATATCACGAATCATCGTGACTCCCCGGTGGCCATTCATTTTAACGGTCCTTCACATCAAGGAAGCAATGATACTGCAATGTCACTGGTCTGTTACATTGCTATTCCGGTGACCGGCAACGTCAGTCTTTGGAGTATCAGCTCATTTGTCATATGGGAGTATTGCAACCCCACGGTATTAACATTAATCACCGTTTTGTTTAATTTACCTACTACTTTTTAACAGCCTCTGCCCCCTATTCTTATTATATTGTAGGGGCCTACTCCTAATTATTTGGTAGCCATATCCCTCTGTACTTTGAAATTGTTTCTTTATGTGCACGCTCATCAGTTTTGTTTTTGTTAGATTTCAGTGTATTTGTAATGTATTTGTCTTTGTTCTTTCTGTTGTTTATTGTTTATATCGTATTCTTTTCTGTCAATTTTATTAATGTACCTTATTTTTGTGTAATCGAATCCCTTTTTTTTAAATTACAGATTGGTACCCACACACACATATGTATGAATTTGTATATGCATATTATTTTACATGGTCTTGTGTACCCATACAGTTGCTTTGGGTCTCGCATTTGCATGTGTGCTTATTCTTGTGTTAGAGTAATACATGTGAATATCTTCATGTGAACGAATGGGTATAAAAGTACATGTATATATCTCTATGTGTGCGAATGTTCATGTTATATTTATTCATGTGAGAAAATGTTTATGTGAATGCATGTGTGTATATTATGTTGATACTTATTTTGTGTCATTATGCACATTTATTCTTGTTTGAACCATTGTTCGTGTTTGGATACATTTACATGCTTGTGCATGTTGTGTGGGTATCTTTCTTATATCTATGTATTTATCATGTTAGATATACACTTATGTTTGTTCCTAGTATACTTGTATTTGTATGTATGTATATATATATATATTGTTATGCTCATTTATGTGTATATATATCCATATTTGTGTGTGTGTGTGTGTGTGTATATATATATATATATATATACACATATGTTATTGTGTGTGCAGGTACCTATGTACATGTATGTGTCTATGTTTCAATGTGTACTGAGAAATCAGTATATACTTTTGTATATGTCTAGATGTTTGTATGTATATGTGCTTATATTTATAGTTATCTGTGTTTGTCAGGTAGAATGTGTGCATGTTTGGTTCGTGATTGTGTTTTGATGTGTGTATATTTTTGTTGTCTATCCTGTGCTGTCAAATGCTATTCTTCTTTGCACATTTCTGTGTTCCCTGTGTCTATTTGTGGCCCTCTCCTACGTGCATTGTCTTTCTCTGTCCTTTCCCCTTTTGTCTCCCGTTTCCCACTTGCCCCCCCCCCCCGTTCTTGGCAGTGCTATTTGGTGTCCCCTTTTCTTTAGTTCTGCATCTTTCATCTTTGGGAATATCATAATTTATACATATTGAACACATCGATATGCACTTGTTGGAAATTGTATTGCAATGGATCTGGTGTAGCTTTTTGTTGATTTCCTAGTGGGAGAAATCCATTTTGTTTATATTCGTTATGGTTTTTAGTTCTTAACTGTTTTTGTTGTCTTTAAAGGTCCCAATTGGACAGACACGTTGACCATTGTATTTGTTCCTTTTATTTATTATTTTCTATATTTTCTATTGATATAGTAACCTATTTTCTTTATTTTCATTTACCTCTAGAATAAAGGAGCTTGGTTTGAAATGTGGTGTCGCTAGAAAGGAGCGGTTTTGTGGGCAAGAATGAATGATGGTCAATCAACGACGTACTGGGACCGTCAGTCAATGTGTAATGGCGGATACACTCAAGGAAAGATCTGAGCACCTATGGACTTGTCTGGAGTGCAATGACGATGATCCAACGACTAACTAACTAACAACAAGGATTGGTCTTATGCTAACATAAAGAGAGCAGAAGATAACAGTATAGAGAAGAGGTATGGTGAGACAACTGTATAACCAGTCTTTGTCACTGAATAATTTAATATAACGAAACTGTCAGGATTATCAAAATCTAAGATGTCATGGCTAATCTAATGATGTCGTAAAATGTGATTCTACAGTAACACAAGTTAAAATGCAATATTATATAAACATAGATATAGGTAAGTAAAGTGTTACTAATGATAAAGAATGGAATTTAGATTTGTGAGAGAAGGAAAACATGGTTGACTTGTAACATGCAGGCTTACATGAAATGACTTGGCATAATGAGTGTTGTTTAGGGATATACTGACCTATCATAACTGGTGTTCCCTGAGTCTGAAAGTGATTAGATAACTCCTGCCCAACACTGGAAAGCTCTGAACCTGAGTTGACATTGATGAATTTACTTGTAACCTGATATAACAAATGAGAAAAGTCATTACCTTGTTAAATATCATATATTAAGCAGCAATGTGTTGCCAAGGTCTGATATGTGAGCAAAACTGACCTACCATGCATGTCGCAAGAGATGACTAAGGGGGTTTTGGAGGTCCAGCTGGCTCTCTCATCTCATAGAAGGTCAAAGAGATCCAAAGATTAGCTGCAAACTATGACACAACACATTCTGATCTCTGGAACATGAATATTCTCAAATCTAAGATGTCTCCAAGTTCATGACCATTAAATGAGAAGATAAAGTCACAAATACTGAAGCACTTACAACGTGTTCAGATACCATTTGCAATGGAAACAATAACAATATAATACCATCGCTGGGTCATGTACACAGAATGTCAAATATGTCATTCCCAAACAAGTACCATTTGGTGAACTTTCTGAATGGACAATGGATATGTAAAAGTACAGTATATGTCTGATTATAAGCTGAGAATTTTTGTATTCATATCCGCTAACGATGTATGAAGGTCAGCTTATAAACAAGTACAACATAACCCTTAAAATATTTAGTCCCGCCGAAGACGGATGTGTCAGGCCATTGGCGCAAATAAAACGGCGACACAACGCATTTCCATTTTCTGGACTACATCCTGCTGGAAATCTAGCAGGACCATGATCCAGCTAGATCCAGTTGGAGTTTGAGAATGAACGCAGAAGAAGAAGAAAATATTTAGTGATAGAAACACACAAAATTAGAACACAGAATATCATCAAATACCGGTAACAGAAGAAGAAAAGCTCACCGGTTTATAAAAAACAAAAAAACAATGGTTGATTGTTGATCCAGCGGTCCATGGGCTCATGCCCTTTGACTCAATGCCTTTGTGTGATATATGCATGTCTTTTTCAGCTATTGTTTTGTTCCATAGAAGGTGTTCCATTTATCTGGCCTTGGAGGCAGAAGCATTGTCTTGATGTCATCCAGCACTGGGCATTCAAAAAGGTGGAGGTCAATAGTTTCATAGAGATGAGTGCACAGTTGGCACCCTGGAGTGTGTTGTGGTTGTATTCTATTCAGGTGATTTTTAAGCTGTACATGTTTTGTGAAAGATGATACTCTGGTCTTTCCTTGCCAGGAGGTTGACGTTGTCTTTAGGATTTGGGCTGGTCAACACGATCAACTGAATTGCTCCTTGAAATTTATTTGTGCACAAATACTTCTATCGGCTCACAAAGTCAGTCACGGAAGCTAGCTTGGGCAGGACTTAAATGTTTACACATCCCTGTCCACCATGTTGGCCAGACTTTTTCCTATGAACACTGTGTTACCAGTGCCAAACCTGGTCTCTCATCTTCATATTACAGAAATGTGTTAGAAAAGCTGCAGGGGTCACCAGGATTGATAGATTACGAAATGAAGACATCAGGGAAAGACTAGGTATAACACCATACAAAATACATAGAAAGGCAGCAGATCAAGTGGTTTGGCCATATTGTGAGAATGCATCACGACAAGTTGCCCATATAACCAAATGAGATCAGGGTACAAGGCCAGAGGAAGATCACGAAAAAGATGGATAGAAAACATCAGGGAAATCTTGAACAAACATGGTAATAGCACAGCTTTAGCGACACACCTGGTCTTGGAACACAAACTCGAGCTCCAATCACCCCTATGCTTAACAGCAAGATTGAATAACAAACCACCTGGGGAAAGACAATAGACAGATTTCATCATCATTTTAACCATGTGCATGGTTGTTTGTGTAAATGGCTGTTCTTGTTGTGCTCCCTTCTTTGCTAGTCTGTCTGCCATGTCATTGGCAGGTGTGTTTGAGTGGCCAGGAATCCACTGCATAACAATGCTGATTTCATAAGGTGCAAGCAGCTGGTTGGCATGGTGATGTATTTCCACCAGCTCAGGATTACGATGTCTATCACATTCTAGTCCTTGAACAGTACTGTAAAACCACAATGTTTTGAACTTTTGATGGAAAGGCATAAAATATGTTCTTCAGGTGGTACAAGTTCTTAAGATCAATGGGAATTGAACCAGTCAGTTCTGATGGCACCAAATCGCCTGGCAACCAAAGTAAACAGGCTTTTCCGTACTTGACAAATAAAATAACTTGACTCCAATAAAAGACACGATTTTGACAAGACTTAGAATGGACTTTCTACAAGTTGTTTATTTGGATGGTCTTTGTTCATTCTTTTGTATTTTTCATAAACCTCCAATGTAGTCATATCTCTGTATTTCAAGGGGTTCTACATTTGTATGTATTTCACATGCAGCAGTCGGTGTAGATCTCAATTCTCCACTAATAAGGCATAAGTCATTGCTGTGCACCCTGTCTAGAGATTCTACATTTGTCTTGGAAGATGTTGTCAGGAGTGCACTGTTGTATTCTATAGTTCTTACATAGAACACAGGTTAAAGAAAGTTTCATTTGAACATGAAGGATTATCACTAAAACTAAGGGGTTATTGGGTGTCAACAAGAAAACATACAAATTACAATACACAAGACATTTTCAACGTTTCAAACCATCAGGTCTTTCTCAAGAATATATAAAACAAACATGTAAACAATACGAAGTTCAAGGTGACAATGATGTATATGGAAACATGTAGTCATGGAAGCAGGTTTTTTTGAAAATTTTCTCTTCATTTAGTTAGGTAGTTAATGCTGGATCATTGTCACTGAACTCCGGACAAGTCCATAGGTACTAAGATCTCTCCTTGAGTATATCTGCCATTACACATTGACTGATGGTCCCAGTACGCCGTTGATTGACCATCGTTCTTTCTCACCCACAAAACCGCTCCTTTCTAGCGACACCACATTTCAAACCAAGCTCCTTTATTCTAGTCATGGAACAAGAGTCATCGTCACTTATAGTCAATTGTTCGTGCGTTTTCCCATAGGGCATTCAAAATATCTGCCTGATCCATCGCTCCGCCAACAGCCATAGTGTGCGGCCAACCTTTCTTTTTTCTCATTACCTCGGACTCTCGCATGTCCCGACACAAAAATAAGTCACTCTACACACACAGGAATTTTTCACTGCATCTAGCTACTGTTCCCAAATGTACCCCAAATGTTTTTTACCTCCCCTAACTCATGCATCAGGTTACAGCTGGGTCGACTCTGAACAAAAGTAGACGAACTCTATTGCTCAAAATTCTAATTCCTAGAGATCTAGACATACAAACAAAAACAAACACCTTAGATAGCTCTTCTTCTTCTTCAGCGTTCGTTCTTACTTAAACTCCTGCAAATTAGTAGGATGTAGTCCGGAGAACGGAATGCGTTGTGTCATGGTTTACAGCATTGCTGCGATATCTGTGCCTTTCGGCCTGATACATCTGACTTCAGCATGGCTTTGGGTCACTGACCCTATATGGGATGGGACAGCCAACTCCATCCTATAACCTCCTTAGTCGCCTTTTACGACATGCGTGGAAGGTAAACAGTGTTGCTATTCTTTGCTCCCCTTTCGGGCCCTGGCAACACACAGGGGCCTAAAATAGATGATTCTACAATAACAATGGCACTTAAAAACTGACTTTCATAGACAATTATTTGAATGTCAACATTTGTATGCACTGATATATTCATATATTGTAAAAATAGGCATATAGTATGATATATAGGGTCTAATTTGTATAAGTAAACATTTCATCACATTTCATTTAACTCATTTCATCACCAGATCTGTACACTAGGCAAGAGTAATCGGGGTGACACGGAAGCGCCAGAAGCATTATCAAGGATCGTCACAACCAACATTTATTATGCTAGCCTAGCTTATGTAAACATGGTGGAAGGGGGTTGGGTACGAAAATTGCCAGGGAGCCAAAATTCCTAGCAAAGGAGCTGCTATTCTCTACCTATTCAAATCGTAAAGTATGCGATGGAGGAAGAAAGGGGAAGGTAAAGATATGTTCAATCATTGCATTGTGTTTTGTATCGGATCCCCATACCCCTATGCCTAGGTATTACGGTTTAATTATAATTATTGGTAAAAAACATGTTGGGAAAAATAATACTCAACTCGCTTCGGAATCATAATGGCAAATATTAAATAAAGAACAATGTAGGCCTAATAATATGGCCTATTGTAATATTGCCGCAAAATCATTGTTGTTAATGTTGGTTGATGAAGATAGAAAAAGTAAGAAAGTAAAAGTAGATCGCGATGATGAAAAATGTGAAATATAAAAGAAAAATACCAACAAAACAAACAGTATGCTTACTGTAAACGATAAGGGATTATCCAAAGTAACAGAATATCCACTCCAGTTCGGTATTGAATCACATCTATCTAAATTGTTAGAGCGGTCATGTTTGTTGTCGTTATTAACCTCCAACAATGGGTGCTGTCCATTTCGCTCTGATTGTTGAGTGAACGTTCGAAATAAATACAAACTTCAGAGACTACATGAGAGACAAGTACACCCATACTTGCATTAATATAACCTATATGAGCTCAACAGACTATCCATTAAGATAGGCACTGTCATATTTAAATGTATGATCCACACTTTGAATCGAGTTGTTTGATACTATACTAAACCAAAAGCCTGTTTGCGCCATCGTAATGAAGCGCCCTTAGATAACCAGTCAAGGGAACTCACTTTAGATGGCTGATAGACTGAGTATTTATGGGAATGTCCCCCCCCCCCCATACTGGTTAGTTATAAAAAAAAATCCAGAATTTTATCCAAAATGTGTCTTATGACAGCATGGTTATATAATCATCAACTTACCCCAAGTAGATGGTCCAAGACATAGCTGACCTCAAATGACCCAATCCACTGACGACTGCCAACAAATTTTTGGTCTTTATCACCAACTTCAAACAATGCCTGATTTAAAAAAACAAAAAAATTAATGATCTAACATAAGCAAGCTTTAATCTGTATACAAATTGTGTATTCTTTCGAGTGAGGTGAATGTAGTATGATGAAATATGTTGTATCATGGTTTACAGCTTGGTTGCATTAGCTCTACATTTTGTCTCAACACATTTCACTTTTAGCATGTTTTAACTTGTGTAGGCCTATGTTCTAGACACTGAACACCACTTCAGCTGATTTGCACTGGATGTTTGGGGTATCATTGCCACCTTTAGCATTTCCTTTACACAGCATTGCCTTATTTATTGCCTGCACCAGATGCATTTAGTTTGCACTCTAGATGTTACTATACTTTAGTGTCACGCTCTCATATCTGGGACATTGATGATTGGTCACTACTGCTATCACTTTACTGGGACTAGACTGGGACTGGAAATATTAGTCATCTGTTTGCAAAGAATTCTTTCATGTGCAGCCTGGACAGCTATGTACAAATCTCTATAAATGTGTTAGCCAGAAGTATCATAAGAGCTATGGTACATATGTTACCATAAGAGTTATTGTACATCTATTATCATAAGAATTATGGTATATCTGTCATCATAAGAGTTATGGTACATCTATTATCATAAGAATTATGGTATATCTGTCATCATAAGAGTTATGGTACATCTATTATCATAAGAATTATGGTATATCTGTCATCATAAGAGTTATGGTACATCTATTATCATAAGAATTATGGTATATCTGTCATCATAAGAGTTATGGTACATCTATTATCATAAGAATTATGGTATATCTGTCATCATAAGAGTTATGGTATATATATTACCATTAGAGTTATGGTACATCTGTTATAGAGTTATCCTACATCTGTTACCAGGGGGCACCATGTGTAGGTATTTTTAGGATCTTGGTTATCTGGTAACCTTGGAAATCATGTGTTCTTTGCCGAACATGGATGTGCTGGGACATTGGTGCAAATAAAATGGAAACACATTTCCATTTTCTAGACTACATCCAGCTGGAAATCTAATAGGGCCATTGTCCTGCTAAAAGAGAGATCACGCGGGAGTTTGAAAGTGAAATCTAGTAGAGCCATTGTCCTGCTATAAGAGAGATCCAGCGGGAGTTTGAGAATGAAATCTAGAAGGCAATGCATTGTCCTGCTACAAGAGAGATCCAAGGGAGTTTGAGAATGAAATCTAGTAGAGCCATTGTCCTACTACAAGAGAAATCAAGTGGGTGTTTGAGAATGTGTCCTGGTACAAGAGAGATCAAGTGGAAGGAGAATTAATGCTGAAAAAGAAGAAACCACGCAAGAAATTACTGGGGTCATAATTCGAGTGAATGCCAGGGCCCAAAAGAGAAGAAAAGAATAGCAACAATGTTTGCCTTCCATGCATGTCACAAGAGGCAACAAAGGATGTTATGGGATGAAGTTGGATCACAGCAGATATCACAGCAAAGCAGTAAATCATGACACAACGGGCTCTATTCTCTGGACTACATCCTGCTAATTTGCAGTAGTTTGAGAAGAAACTCAGATGAGGAAAGAAGACTAGAGAGTACTTAAATCTAGCAATTTAAACAAAAACTTTAACATACGATTTATCAGTGACCTTCAATAAGCATTACTTTAAAACAAAGTGTGTACACAGTAAAAAAATATTTTAATTTCAATATAAACTTAACATTTTCAATGGAATATACACCATGTCAACATTCATATTTGTGTGCATACTCAGCAGAAAACGGATGTGCAGGGCCATTGGCACAAATGTAATGGCAACTAAACGTATTTCCATTCTCTGGATTAAAGAAACACCACTATTCTAATTGATGATCAACAACTTAAACTTGTGAAATAATTCACTTATCTTGGAAGCGTCATATCATCAAATGGGGAAAAACACCAAAGAAATCACATAGATGTAACATAAGCATACTGGATCTTGGGTCTCCTATTTTCAAAAACAAATATGTGAGCATGAACACCAAAACTGCACTATATAAAACGATCGTCATACCATCACTATGCTACCAATGTCAAATGTGGACACTAACAACTGAATCCAAAAGAAAACATGTTACAACAGAAAAGACTTATCTACGCAGAATCCTCGGAGCAACAATAAGAGACAGAATCAGGAACGAAAACATAAGAACTAAAAAACACAATGCCAATCCTGAATGCCATCAGAAGACAACAAATAAAGTGATTTTTACATGCATCCAGACTACCACCAGACACTTCCCCTAAAAAAAGCATAACTATACAAATGTGATGGATACAAAGCCTTGCAAACGATGGATTACAGAAATAAAAGAGTCAACAAAAACATACATATATGAAGCACACAAAAAAAGCCATCTCTAAAGAACTATTCTACCCCTGATGATGCATGACATAAAGGGGTGTAAAGCGAAAAGAAAAACACGAAAATCTAGAAGGAACATGGTTTTGCTACAAGAGAGATCCAGTAGGAGTTTTAGAATGAATGCTGAAGAAGTGTGCATACAAACCTGCTGTATGTCTCTATGACTAGGAATATCTTTGTCTGTATAGCCCTGGTACTTGAACCAGGAAACTATAGTTTGTAATGACCGATAAGCACAGCCCCATTTGTCATCATCAAAGTGGTCCTGCATATAATGATGATAACTGTAGTAGCCTTCAACTTGTGAGATTACTGCATGTTTCACTAGGGAAAAAAAACAAGAAAATATAAACAGGAATTGTATACATCAATCACTTGAGATAAAACTGATCATTTTTTCAAGATTAAGTAAAAAAAATAGTACAGTAAAGGTAACCCATCACATTTAACTGTCAAAGGGGTGTGAGATGTTAGTGATCTCACATTTAGTGACTCTGCTATATGAGGGCGGTAGCCACCTACTCTCCCTCACAGTCTTTACTTCCCAGACTGATCCGGTACCCAGTTAAGGCTGGGTCGGGCTGCAGTCTGAAAAATATTTCCTCCTCAAATGGGGAATGAACCCATGACAGCTCATAAACAAAGTCAGTGTATGTGCCATACTAACCACTGTGCTACACAGCCCCCCTCCCAAGAATATAAACAAACAGAAAATTCTTGTCTGTAGCATATACACTCAACCCGAGAATATGTACAGACCCTGGGGGTGGGGGAGGGGGGGTGGTGGTGGTGTCAAATGGATATATTTATTTGTATACAACTACTTGTTTCCATAATGTCCATCCGCCAGTGAAAAGAGTAACTTCACACATCAGTTGTGTGTTACAAAATATAACACTAATTACATACATAATTGCGTTTAGACATACATTTTTTTCCTGCTCTATTTAAAATTCAGCATCCTAATAGAAAATTTGTCTCAAAACATCTGTTGATTTTTACAGCAGCTCTTTCTGTAGCTATTTGTGCTACATGATGAGATTGCTAATTCAACTTACAACAGCCTATTATCACATTTCATGAAATACAGCCCATACTGTTGTATTACAGGAACAAATAGACAAAATAATAAGCACCACCAAACCACAGTACTTTTACAATTAACCCCCTGACTGCGTAATTATTTCCGGAAGTTCTGTCCAAAAAAAATGTATTGGCAGGCATGTAATCGCTATTATCATCAGATTCCCCTTCAATTTTATTATTCCTTCAAATACATATAATAGCAACTCTGTTCTTACCTCAAATACATATAATAGCAACTCTGTTCTTACCTCAAAGCAAAATTCTGAATATTATCAGTATTTTAAATTGCGGGAAAACATTGAATAAATCATAAATTTGATAATAATTTGGCAGACTTAATCAGACTGAAATTTTCGTACGGTGTTTTTGCTTACAAATAGCATAAAAAAACAAAATAAAACTAATGACTATTCTAATAACTATTGTTTAGAATCAGTAACAACATTAAAATGTGTGTAATGTAAAGAATAGACAAGATACAGAGCAGCTCCCTCCCACACTCTACCACAAAGATGGGCACTTTTATCTGGATCAAAATTTACAAGGACAAATTTGAGTTTTTCATGCTCATTTTCCACCAAATGTGGCAGATTTATTAAGTATTGATTTCAACATCTACGAACAGGGTAATCAAAACTATTAAGCCAGAGTAGCAGAATTTGTCTACTAACTTGCAGTGGGGTTGCGTAAATAGACGCTAAAATGTTCGGTGTCCCATCTCATGATTAAACAATTTATTTATTTAGCTATTTACTATATACATTACAGAAAGATAATCACACTATCATTCTTGTTTTGAAAGTTTTCTGTCCATAACACCAAAACAATTCAGCATAAGATTACATCACTTACATCAGCAACATTCATTCACTGCTGAGGACCTGGACTTTGATCTTTTAATAACGATTCACTTGTTTTTTTTTCAGTCACTGGCGTCAGGCCAATCATGTTACTTAGAAATAACTTATGATGATTAGTTCTCAGAACTGGAAAATTTCCTATCTGTTACAATATGTTGTCAAAATTCATGATATGCCACTGCTAGCTTGAGATAGTTGCCATTACGTCATGTTTGCTGGTGAAATAGACCTCTACCCAAAAAACAAAAATATTTGTGATATTTATATTAATGGATGAGTGTCCTCATGACATCCATGGAAACAAAAAAATATGCAGATAGCAATTAACATTTGTGAGCACATTAATCATTCTGAATATGATTTGATTTGATTATGAGCCAAAGTAATAAAGTGACCGTGATCTGTAGATTGGCAATGGGAACAGTTTTTTTTTACCTGGAGGATCAGGAAGTCCTATATGTATATTTATTAAATATCCCCCAGGGTAAGTTTGATGCAGAAAGAAGCCAGCAGCACCTCTTCTTAAAAATGGCTGAGTGAATGGAAGGCACAAATGTTGATGTAGAATCTGTCGATCTGTTTCTGGAAAAAAGTATTAATTTATAGATTGAGAAATGAGTGTATAACTTTCGGTTTGATTAGGAAGTTCAGCAATTATACAACTGATAGACTGCTGACATCTTACATCAATATCACTATCCAATAGATCTTAGGATACATAAGCAATGAACAGAAACAACTGAAGATTCATATTTCATATCTTAATCCTAAGAATATGGTGGTAGAAACTGCACATAAACTTTGTTATTAATTCTTAAGGCTGACGGGAATTCAACGAGGGCTGTTCTAGCAGCACCGAATCACCTTGCAACTCAAGTAAACAGGTTTTCCATACCTGACCAACACATTCCCCAAAAAAGATGTGATCTCGTCAAGACATTCAATCTGTGTACTCAAGTCACTGAGAAAGGATCAATCAAGACAAGGGCTATTACAATAACAATAACACCCTGTACAAATACTGAAATATCCCCAGAAACACAAACGTAGAACATCCGTATTCGTACTATAAGGACTAATAGGCCTGCTTATAAACATAACTAACATAAAGACAGGACAATGTTGCTTCAAATAATAGCTTATACAAGTAAATTTAAGTAGGATGCATGAGGTTAAACAATTCAATTCCCGTCAGCCGTACGAATTACTTTCATAAACTTTGTTAATATTATAAAACATTTGATTCTGTACAATTAGTGAGAGTTTGACTGATTGACTGAAAGATTGACTGCTTCCTGTCACAATGGCTAGTCACATGAATGATTGATTGACTCTGGCAACTTCTATTGAAAGTACTGGTTTTATATATTAGTTTCTTCTAGGAAGTTGTGCTAGTTCACATGATTATGAAGTCCACTTAGTGAGATCTTCTGATACATCTAAGTTGAAATTTACTTTAGTTTATGCTTTGTATGTGTTTGCCAGGGTTGACATTTAGCAAAAATGATGCTGAAATTGAAAGATTTAAAATGATATGGCACGAAACACAAAGGCAGATGGTGCAGGACAAGATGAAAAAATATCAAAATCAATGCACTTGTTTTTACAAATTTGCTTAATCCATCCTGGAATGTTGTTAGTGCAAACAAATAATGACTAGAGCTGAACAAACTTGTCTATAGCAGAGACATCGAGGTATTGCAGAAAACAAAGCTGGGTGTTAGTGGTATAATCCGCCGTTCAAAGTTTTTACAATAGGCAATACCTCAGACAAGTTTTTTCAGTATGAGAAGACATTCATGAGCTTGAGATGGATATCTTTTGATAGAATAATGATGTCTTTAGACATCTTAACCTTTAGGACGGGTGCGGCAACTTTATTCACTGACATTTCCCCATCTCTGGTTAGCAAGCGGCAATTTTTGTATGCCGTGATAGACCACCGTTGCTAGGTACACTTCAATCAATTAAAAATCCACAATTTTTAATATTTTTTTCACCAGATTCGTTAAATCTGGCATTTTATTCAATTGACTACCTTTTCCAGCAGTTTTGTGGCAACCATGTGCCTAATGTCATGTAAATATCTATATTTTCTCAATATATTGACAATTTCAAACAAAAATATTGCCATGACTGTGAATTCGGATTTATAGACTTTTATTTTATCGAATATTCATTAAAATCATTATGGATTGTGATTCAAATGATTATTTATGGAGAGATAAGTTATTTCCACACTCGAAAATCAGTTACACCATGCTGCTTTATCTAATTTGATAATAAAACATCAATCAAATTCGAACAATACATTTATAGACTAGATCTAGGTTTATAGAGGGATTTTAAGACATACCTGTAGGTTTAATCCATTTAATACTTGAATTTTACAACAAATTGACCATAAATCATGCCAGATTAGGTCTCTGGTATACTGTTTCCACTCCAGAATATTTACAAATAATGTAATAAACGTCATACAATTATAAAATCGTTTTAAAGGTCAAAATTTGCTGGGATTTTGATGAAGATCGTCTTTGAGACTGTCTTACATGTCTCGTATCACACACACAGAAACAAAACCGACACCATGCAAATATGCGGAATTCAATTCTTTATTTATATGTGCAAAAATTATTTAAATCATTTATCTCTAACAACAAAAAAGTTATCACAAATTCAAAACAGCCACCGCCTATTAAGTAAATTTCCAAAAATTAATTCAGCTGCAGGAGAGAAATTATGTAATTGTAAACACAGCGTGCTAAAGGTTAAACAGTCATAAGCGTTGGATTTCCACAGGGACCACTCTGTTCCAAGTTAATGGTATACACAGTACACATTTCAGACATATGAAATGCTGAGGCAAATACAGCGGTCCAGAGACTGGAAGAAAAATTCTACAGACCTCTGTTTGAGTTACAAAACAGTCAAGTTTATAGAAGAGACAAAACTTCAGATATTAGCATATCTGACAACAAATTTAAAGAACAGACAGACAGCTCACAGGGGTGAGTAGAAATAAGCGTACTGCAAGGACATTCTGGTGTATAAGCCGGGTAAGGAGCTACAATATTAGTTAGTTTGCATATAGGTGAATGGAGCAGGGATTCAGGTGGGTTAGTGAATTCATTAAAACATCTATAACATGTTTTTCCTTTAATAACTCTGTGGTAAATACACATACTTGGTGTGGGAACGCATGAAAGAACCAGCACAATGAAATATTTAAGAGTGCTATTAGGCAGCTGCCTGAGTTGACCATATCATTATAAAGGCAGGTAAAGGTCTTGCAGTTATGCTTAAAGTGAACAGAGGTTACTGCATTATATATGATAGGTCATAGTTGTTTCTGTGACAGAGCATGCATTGGCAATTCTGACACCAGAATGAATGATTTGATAAGATCCAGACAGGACAATCTGTATTTTACATGGCTGCATTAAAGATAGGTCAGTACAAGCCATGTGATTATTACTTGAGTGTCCAACTGTGTCATGTGACATATTCTCTCCAGAACATTTTCTTTCCAATGAACTCCCTGAACCCTTCTCTGTCTTGGGCCATCCGGCTTGCATTTTCCAGCAACATATTCATGTTATATTTAATGTTGTCAGTCAACGTCTTCTTGGTCTGCCCTTTCTCCTCCTCCCAGGTGCTCTGCCCTCCATTATTTGTCTTTCTAAACAGTTGTGTCTCTTTATATGACTAAACAGGTGTAGTTTTCATTTTGTTTAGTAACCAACACACTGGAATCTTCAATGTGTTTATAATATCTTCTCTTTTTTAACTGATTCCCTGATATTCTATATCTTTCCACAGCATTTCAAAGGCGTTGATCTTCTTTATGTTGTTTTACTTAGGGTCCATGTTTCACAGCCGTATGTTGCAACTGGAAAAATTAAAGTTCGTAGCATTCACAGTTTCGTTTCTATATTGTTGTTTTTTCCATATGTTTTTCAACTGTGTCATTTTACAATATGCCATTGCCAGTCTCCTGCACCGTTGATGTTTGCTCCTAAGTATTCAAATTTATTCACACATTCTATCTTGGTATCTGTCAACATGATTTTTGTTTTTTGCACGTTTAAATATAAGTTTTGTCATTCGCTGTATTTTTTGTGTGCTCTTGATTAGTCCAAACAACTAAAATCAGACAACCTTCAGAGAATAAAATACAGTTTTGCAGAGCATGAGATACCACCAAATCACATTGACAAAGAACACCTACTATCTAGGTGATCTGTCATTAATAGAAAGTTGTCTTCACTGCCACTCTGTAAAGTCCTTGCTTCTGTGCAAGCTGTCCAGTCTCTTTCAATGTAATGTTCAGAAGTTCTTCAATATCATGTGTCCAATGTAGTAGTGGTCTGCCTCTTGTTCTCTTTCCTTAAACTTTTCCCTCCATGAGTAATCTTTCTAAACCATTGTGTCTTTTTATATGTTCAAAATATGTTATCTTGCATTTTATTTTTAGTTTTTAGGAGCCAGTCTTCTTTCGTTCAGGTTTTTTCATCTTTCCAGACATGTTTGCATTGGTTCATCTTTCTGTTCATGATATTCTTAGGACCTTTCAAAAACATTTCATTTCTTCTTCAGAGTCCATTCTCAAACTCTCGCTGGATCTCTTGTAGCAGGACAATGATCCTATTAGATTTCCAGCAGGATGTAGTCCAGAGAACAGAAATGCACTGTGTTTCATTTTATATGCGACACTGGCCCCACACATCTGCCTTTGGTGGGAGGAATTGCATTTAAAATTTCAATATTTTCTTTTCCATTGGGAAGGCCATTGTACACATCTCACAACCATATGTTGTAAAAATATAGCTTCTCAATACCAACTGCATTCCGAAATCCAGAAAGTGAAAGGTAGTAGACTAAAGAGAGGAAAATAATGGGTGGACATACTGAAGATATTATACAAAGTATGTGCATGTTGGAAGATGTGACACCTGGTGCGAAACGGATAAGTGTGCCCATAGACTGCCAGATCTTCTTCCAAGTATGATAACTCTCAACAGACAATGAAAGAATGGTACTCAATTAGAAAACTGGAACTGTTAGTTTTCGTGTATGCGTAATCAAAGTACCTATGAATGTGTCCTAAGTGCAATGATGATGTCTGATGACTAGCTAATTAACAAACAAACATGAACAGTCACCACCTACCAAGATCTGTTTCGGAAACTCCCTTTGGATAGACTACAGTCACTGAGGTGTCCAAACAGGATGGCTTACAGTGAAAAACTTCTGGTGTGTGAAGTAGATTTTTCTGTGGATGGAACTTCCTTTTACTCAAACAAATTATTTGATTTAGGTGACTAAGAGAAATGATGAAAACTTCCTTACAAACAATATTTATTATGCTGTGCCATAGTTCCCAGCAAAGCAGTGATATCTACATATTTTGAACTTCCATATCTTCTTATTGTTCATTCTGAAACAGATTAGAATGTCCATTTGCAAACAGATTAGAATGTCCATTTGCAAACAGATTAGAATGTCCATTTGCAAACAGATTAGAATGTCCATTTGCAAACAGATTAGAATGTCCATTTGCAAACAGATTAGACTGATGTATTGTGAAGAATAGAGTATTTTGTCATGGTTCACTGCTTTATTGCAATATTTGCTGTGCCTTCTGGTTTCTCATAACCTCCTTAATAGCCTCTTATGACATGTATGGAAGGTAAAAAGTGCTATTCTTTGCTCCCCTTTTGGGCTCTGCAAACAAAAGGGCAGAGCAGAGGATTATGATACGATAAAGCATAGTAAGAAAATGAAGGCAATAGGATTTCAGTTAAGATACCAATAGAAGTGTAGGCTCTGGGAAATATAGAAATATAAATAATTACAGAACTTCTAAATATTGTTCATCACTCACAAGTGATGATGAATATTTGTTGATAAGCTCTATTCTGGCTACAAGGATCCTTGGGCAAGCCGGGCATGAGATGATCACTATAGATGGTGTTTGATCTACTTGTGCCTATCTAGATAACCTACGTTGCTGAGCTGATGCATGTCCTTTCTTTCAGAAGATGTGCTTTTTTTAAAACCTTTTTTTTTATAGAAAATTATATAATCCTTATAAGGCCAGCAGTAAGGCAATATAAAAGATATCCACAAAAAAATGCCAAAACTCAGCAAGAACAACAGATGGAATGACTGAACCTTTCAAAACAAGATCTAGAGTAAGAGGTAAATCTGTGTGCTTTCATCTCTACTTTTCAACATATTCGTGAACAGAATAATTTAATAAGCTCACATCAACAAAGATAAAAACAGTGCAAAAAAACTGATTAGGAATTTGATAATGAAATCAATGAACTACTATTCAGACGATCAGTCTAAAATATGAAAATGAGGAAAATTTGCAAAACCACATTAATGCATTGCTATTAGCATGTAAGAAGTACAACATGAACATTAATCTTAAAAAAATAAAGTTATAGAATTAATTTAAAAAACCCAGAAGTTATAGAATTAGCATGTCTGCAACATCGATGGGAACAAATGATGACCAGCCAAGTGTCATGGCATTTAAAGATGTCAACATTCACACTGATGGTTAACAGTCAGGAAACAAGGTTGTGAAGATCCATGATCATCTATGCCAGTTGTCATGGTAAACAATAATAATTATGGATTGACTTGGTAATGCTGTTAAAACATGCATTTCATTTGCATTTTTACCAAGATATCAAGTATCCCAATGCTGAGAATACCATGGACTGCCAGAAAAACTAATGTAGAGGTGCTGAAATAGTCAAATGCAAAACTGACCTTAGTCAACAATATTAGAAAAAGGCAATCTTTTTTTTTTGCCATTTCATGAGACAGGCAGGTTTAGAGAACATAGTCACAACAGGCAAAATTGAAGGCAACAGAGACAGAGGGCGACAACGTGAGAAAATATTAGACAGTTTGACAACCTGGCACGGCAAGGAAATAACGACTTTGATACATAATACTGTGGACAGAGAGCTGTGAGGAGCCATGACCACCTATGCCAGCAGGCATGGCACCTGATGATGATCAAGTATCCCAAAACAATAAATAATCAAACTATAACCATTATCACAGAGAAATAGGTTAAACATAGAACAGATTGTGAAATTGTATTCACATCTAACTTGTGTATGTTACCTGTGTACCAGCTGATAAACAATGAAACAATGATGCAATCTGTCTTGTCACAGACTCATTTAACACGTGTGGCAGCTCTAATACAGGCAGGTCTCCATCTACTTCCACGAGTACATCAAGCGGCAAGGAGAGACTGGTTGTTTTAAATGAACCTGTAATGCAGTAAAGTTATACTTTATGAAAGATATATTCTTGATTAGAAAACTGGCCTCACAGCACATGGGGCATTCCCATTAGTGCTCCGCCCTCTGTTCCAGCAGCCATTCGACTCAATGGTGCTTCGAGTCTAATGTTGCCGAAACAGACGTCAACACCAGGGCACAACTCTGGCCCTTGCGGCAGGTTTCTTTGTTGTTCCACCCACCCACGCCTGCCTGTAACTAGTTCAAGCACAACGTCGGCCTGTCGGAACAACATGGTAACTGTTATCGAAGGTTACGACTACGGGATTGTATAGATGACGTGCCATGAAGCTTCTATAAGATAATAACCTCAATATAAAGGCATGTCATCATTGGATCCACTGTCAGGGTATATAAGATCACAGCCATCTAGATGCGGTTTGGTTTTTCCTTCAAGCTTTTCATTTTGAAACAATTCTCACGAGTATAATTAGAAAACAAGCACAGTGGAATATATCTTTAGTGCATTCTTTTATAACACATTCCCCTATTTAACAACACTTTTCAAAATTCCCAACTATATTTATTCTTTATTGTTTTTACTGTATATAGCAAATTTCCGTTATTACATACATATTTTGTCGGTCGGGACTAAGTTGTTATAACAGGACAAACTGTACTTCTTTATGAGAATCTTGCACACTGATCTCTTGAAGCCTCACTTATCTTTGTATAATCAACTTTTCCTGTGCTTTTCAAAGGTTTGCGACTCAAAGTACGCGCAAAGTAACCTAAATATCTGTTCATCAGCCAAGATGAGGGACTGATTAAATGTCTGATTAGCATGCAGGACTATTCATGAGAAGGACTTCGTAAATACTGGAGATGAAATCCCAGCTATTTTTGGCACAATTATCCTTTCTGTGATGGGTCCTGCCTGCTCTGGCAACAGTGAATGTTGGAAAAGTCCTATAATGTAGGTCATAGAATATAATGTAAATGGGTTTTTCTATAGTCTACAGCCACCTATTGACATATTATTTAGAGTAATTATTTCATAACTCTCTAAATAAATGGTTGATGGTGTTAAATCACAAATGTCAATTTTAGCAGGTATTTAGGTTTCTGGACTATTTAAGGGTGGACTTGTTTATGGGGTATGTTTTTGGATGGATTTATTAGGATTCTGGGTTAGGATTAGGCTGTATTAGTTTTAGAATTAACTGTTAGGATTATGATTAGAGAATAAGATATTAGGGTTAGGATTAGAGAATAAGATATTAGGGTTAGGATTAGAGAATAAACTGTTACGGTTAAGGTTTATTATTTGTAAAATGAGCTAGTAGGACAGCAAATAAGTTGTTTCTAAGAAACATGACAAATTATATAGTGAAAACACTAACAAGCATCTCACCAATGTTATGTCGTATAATAGGAGCGTACTGAAGGGAACCTGTGGATTCCACTGTTGATAACTGTAGCAAAGATACAGGAACTGGTGCCTGGATTATAAATACGAGAATGGTTACATAAAACAGAGTCAAAGAATCTGGCATATGAATTTTAAATAACTTCTTCTTACGTTCGCTAATGTCTATATCTGCAGTGTTGTTTCTTGCATAAATTTGATAGTGTTTTCCATTTCTTGTTTTGTACCATAAAGTTTAACATTCATCGATGTATCAAAAGGCCAGTATGTGCACTTTAATGTGTCATAGTTTGCACATTCTTGAAGGATATGTGATAAAGCATGACATTCTGATTGTTGCTGTACACCTTCTGGCCAAATGTCGCTGACTTCAGCATCTTTACTTGCTAGGCACGACTGTGATCCTGCCCAAATGTGGGAGGGCCCGACCAGTCTTAGTTTCCAGCCTCTGCTGACTGGACTAAGCCCCATCTCCTCACCAAGGAGCTGGCCTCGATGGGGTTTTTAAATAACAAAAGACTAGATTAAACTAAATTATACGAACAAGTGTACTACTTAAGTCGGGTGTTTTGGGCAGTTGGAGCAAATAAAATGGCGCCACATTGCAAATGCATTTTCTGGATAATATAATAATAAGACTCATGACCTGTTATGATCATAGTGGTGCTATACTGAAGACATCAGCACAAGAATACACCATATTAGAAATCTAAATGACCATTGTTCTGTTACAAGAGAGATTCTGTGCAAATTTGAGAATGAACACTAAAAAATATTAATTTGATAAAAAAAAAATATGAAAAATAAGGTTGAATTTATCAACAGACATCGCTGCACTTCAGGCAGACATGCAGGTGTTCAGTCTCTCCCAGCAATTGTCGAAGGGTATGAATGATAATGGTTCCTGTGACTCACAGGTTGAACCTACTCTGCTCTGCTCTCTCATTACCATGAACACCTGTTTGTTCAAGACAGTAGTTGCCATATGATGCCATGGAGGTTGTGGTAGTAGCTAAAGATGTTACTCACTCATATCGATATTGGTCATTTTTTATTTTTCAAAGCATATACTGAGAATCTGACACACAATAACTGCCATATTAAATAACATTCCAGAGAGCTATCTAAGGAAGGCATAACTGCCTCAACTAGATGCATACTGGATGTATGCCATCAATGACTTTCCCATTCACACATGCAGTTAAAATCCCAGTCAGAGCATGGCGGGAATGTAGTGATAGGAACCACAACACACATCTCATTTTCACAATGGGAGTATCTCTAAAGAATTCAAGGACTATGTGCATTCCCCCATTCTGTACATGTTCCAGACATTCACATTGCAAATATGAAAAAGCACGAGGATTCCTAATCCATAGTTCACCATAGACATAGTGCCATGGTTTTCTCCATTAGGATTGCAGCGATCAAGTTCATGATCTATGGATTGATCCCACATATTAACAAAAAAAGCATAAATTCCAAGAAGTCTTCTTTCTTATAAGCATCATCTAGGTTGATTGCTACTTGACCATCTCTTGCTTAGATTGAAAGTTTATTTGTTTAGTATTAAATTGGTTTAGATTGCAGCTGACACTTCTTGTCTGAAGGTCATCTCACTTCTATTTATTCATATGTAGGCCTGTGTGGAAGAGAGGCTATTGAGTTAATCTTGTGACTAATTTGCCCAAACTAGGCTCAAGGCACAAGGAAGTTTACCATTCATGCCACATTAGCAATACTACCAATTACATACAGAGTTAAAAATTTAACAATAGTTAAATAGCAGTGTGTTATATAGGTATGCTTCAATTATTTATTGAGACTGATATCTTTTTATGACCAACTTAAAATTGAAACTCGATATTTTCGAACTGCAGCAAAACTTAAATCCAACATACAAAATTTTTAACAGTGTAATGAAGATGTGCCCCATACTGGTAACACATAACACACACAAATTGACAAAATATCTTTATCAAGAATACATTCACAACTTAATATGACAAGTAAGAACAGGTGCTACTCACGTTCACATAGCAGAGCTAAATATATCTTAGATTTAATTCTTACTATGTGAATAGTGCCTTTTCCTAATCACCGCATTATATTGTGAATGTGTTCTTGATAAAGACCTTTTGGTTGAAATGTCGATTTGTGTGTATTATTATGTGTATTACAAGTGATTATCGAAGCTTCATTATCCTATTACAAGTTTCACTTGTTAAATTAAAACATTCAGTATTTATTACCTGATGTAGAGTTCCAGTCCGTTTCTTCCCACTGCCTCCTCCACTAGTTATTCCTCCTTCACGTTCTAGAAAATATTTGGCGATGTCTTTACATGAAGTCCAACTATGAGCATCAGATCTGAGAATGACTTGTTTTCCTTGAATTATCATTTTGTTTCCATCCAAACCAAACAACAAGCTACCACTTTGGGCATGGTTCTGGAGTTTCATCAACTCATGGTCCAGAGCACACTTGAGTAGTTCTTCTAAAGATGTTAAGATTAGGACAATTTTAGATTATTTTTGTATCCATAAATTTGTGGATTTGATCCAATGTCAATGACTGTAAGACCTGAACATAGAAGAAGACTGGATCCAAATTATCAAAAATACAAGATAATATATTCAGGACCAAAAAAAAGACGCAATGGTTTAGGAAGATTAATCATGGAGGCACCTGTGTGGTGTCGGGATCCAAGAGGACAAAAGAATACTGTTACTTGCTAGGCATGTTTATTAAGAACAATTTTTCTCCCCCCAGGACCAGATAAATGGAACACCCTATATGGAACACAAAAACAGCTTACAAATGCATGCATATATCATACAGTGGCACTTGGTCAAAGGGCATCAACCCATGGAACCCTGGATCAGCAACTGACCAACCAACCTGCCAGGCTTGTTGTAAAACTCGACTAAGGAGGTTTTGTGGTTTTAGTTGGCTATCCCATCTCATTAAGGGTCTCATCCCATCTCATCCCTTCATCCATGCTGAAGGTCGGATATGTCAGGCCAAAAGGTGTAGATATCGTAGCTAAACTAAATAATGATACAACACACTCCGTTATTTGAACTACATTCTGCTAACCTGCAGGAGTTTGAGAATGAACGCAGAAGTACGCCTGTGTGTTTTCGGGGCCCGAAAGGGGAGCAAAGAATAGCAACACTGTTTACCTTCCATGCATGTCTTAAAAGGTGACTAAGGAGGTTATGGGATGGAGTTCGGCTGTCCCATCCCATATAGGGTCAGTGACCCAAAGCCATGCTGAAGTCGAATGTGTCAGGCCGAAAGGTGCAGATATTGCAGCAATGCTGTAAACCATGACACAACGTATTCCGTTCTTCGGACTACATCCTGCTAATCTGCAGGAATTTGAGAACGAACGCAGAAGAAGAAGAACACAGAAGTAGATAATCATGGAGGGTAAGGTTCCAAAAAAGATAACAAACAATTTGGTTCCCCTTGACTTCTATCATCTACCATATATTTCCATAAATAAGCTGAGAATTTTTGTATTTTTCCACACTAACTATGTATTGTGAGAGGTTTATAAATGATTACAACACAATTCTTTAAAAAATATAGTGGTAGAAACACAAAAACTGAGAACACAGAATACGTCAAATACTGGGGTAATAGGAAAATGTTCACTGGTTTTTTAAAAAAAACACCAAAAACCCAGTGACTCGCATGTTCCGGTAAAAAAAAATCCCCTCCAAAAACTTGTGACTCACATATTCTTGTCCAATATATTCAAGCCAGTATAAAATCCCTAGGTATAGCTGTAGAAAAAAAACCCACGATAACACAAAATAGCATCAAATATCGGTAACAGGGAAAAACTAAACGGTCCAGAATAAACAGTCATTGAGATCCTTCGAAGTTGAAATCAATGTCTAAAGTCTGAAATAATTCCAGAATTTCATCCTGTCATGAAAATATCGGGGTAAATATCATCAGTCTCCAATACATGTTTGGAGCTGTCCTCAAAGATAGCGTAGTCCTCACTTCCATCTATTGCATTACTAACTTAGTAATTTTTGAAAAATTAGATGATCATTTCGGACAAATATCCAATCACAATTCTTTGACCCACGTAATGATTGTGGTGCTGTAAAAATTTTTGACGTTGCCACCTTCAGTCAGCTAAATCAGATAACACTATCCAGTAAAATTCTGCCGTAATTGATACCCGTCCACTGCACATTTAGTAGCAGACAAAATGAATTTCAAAATCCTCTCAAGTTGATTACTGTAGACTCCCTAAAAGAAAAGCATATGGTAATAAAGTGAAAATTCTTCTGTTATCCCATAAAAACAAATGACATCCGGCAGTGTCCGTTTGTCTCATCATATCGTTTCCCACTTTACTGTCTGCTGAAGTCTTGCTGTAATTTCATCTGAAACCTGTGGTAAGATAATTAGTAATTACTATTTACTACCTGGTAGGTAAATTGTGCAGTTCCACATCGGGAAGCCTGGAATGTCATGCAATTTTTATTGTTAGTTTATACATTTTTTGACTATAGTGGCCAACCTTCCTGAATGGATGAATCATTAGTCCATGTTTGTACAGGGTGGTCGTCATAATCTTATTAATCCATCTCTTTCTCGGTCTTCCCTTTCCTCTGCATCCAGCTGATCGTTTCTTATAAGCTCTCAGTGATAATTGGTGTGGATCCATTCTCATAAAGTGACCAATCCACTCTATCTGCTGACCACTAAATCTAAGCAATTGTACTAAAATGAGAATAAAAGTCATCATGCCAGCTCATTATATACTATTCTTATTCTGCATTAAGATCTGTAGTCATGCTACATTATCATTCCTGTAACCAAAGCAAATCCACTGTAATCTTCCTGGTTACAACAAGTTCACCATAGATTTGCCTTAGCTCTATACCTGTTGCTAGATCAACCACCTTTGCTTGCTGTATGTTGAGCAGTCCTAGAGTATGTGTTCAGGGGTTTGAATTTCTAACCCAAATATGTAGTAAGAACAACTGCACACAAAACACTGGAGATTTGAAGTTTGTAAGAGACTAGTTGTAATACTCATACAACAGCTAACTGTTGCACTGTATATATTTTAGAATAATAAGATAAAGGAACATTTGTTATGTGTCATAATAACTGGTTAATAAATACATGTATAAAAACTGGAATACACTACCAACCAGTATCAGATTCCGTGGATATGAGTAACGGTATATCTGCCTTCAGTCTAAATCTAACTATATGCCTTGATGGTATATCATGAATGATGAGTGCCTTGGAAACACCATCTTCACTGAGTATGAAGCAAGAATGTTTCCAGTATTCATCCAAATGGCACCAGAGACACAAAACAAAGATTTGTGTGAGGCCCAACTGCTCCTGTGAAGATATAAGTAGAAACATAATATTCATATATTTTCACAAGGAATTCATACAAAAACTTTTGCCATACAAAAATGACAACAAAACAGAACTAGTGCCCAACAAAACTATTAATGGCAACTATGGAGAGTTGTATATAGTTCTAGTAACATGACCTATACAACTGTTAGAAAAAAACTACCATTGCTGTATTTTTCTTCTTCTTTAATGTTCTTCAGTCAGATATCAGGTTACAGAGACATAGCTTCAATGAATTGTTTGATTTGCTTCAGGTCATCCATGGAACCCCTCAAGTCTGGAAGCAGTGCCGTCTCAGTAGGCCATATTTTCTCCCTCTCCTCTTAGTAGAGTTGACAGGCATGAAGAATGTGTTCTGCAGTCTCTGGACTCAGTCCACAGTTGCATAGGTCTGTCTCGCCTGTCTTCAGCTTTCAGAACATGTGACTTCTCAGTCTGTTGAGGCCAGTTCGAAGTCTGAAGATGATGGTTTGTTCCTAGCATGACATTTGATGGTAGGGGTCATTTCAATGCTGTATGAGTTTGCCTGTGTTACCAAGACTGAAAGGGAAGCAAAGATAAGTAACACTGCCACCTTCCATGACGTGTAGGTTGGGATGTTAGCTGTTCTGTCCATGTAAAGGCAAAGTCAAAGGAACTCAACAAACCATTTATACTACAATTGAAAATAAAATCCTGACCTAACAATCTGAAATAGGAGCTCCTTGAAAGAGGTATAAGACATATCAATGAAAATGGCACATGGAGTCAAAGTTGCCAACTTTTTAAAAGCTTTTATTTTTCAGAAAACTTCCACAGTTGATTGCTGTAATATATTTTAACTGCTGGATCAGAAGAGAGCAGCCCAAGCAGTAGCAGAAATGAAGAATATTTAGATACAAAGAGTATGGAAAGGACATGATAAAAACCGGAAGCTATAGCGATGTATAGGACAAGATGGAATGTTTGTTGAAGATTTATGTTCTGCATGGAATTAAAAGATCAACAGATAGTTACATGAGATTGGGATAGTATACATTGCAGAAGCCAACCCAACTGCAGTGGCCATTACTGGAGAGAAGATGGAGGACAAACCACATCTTAAACCTATTAACAGATAAAACAAAAAATGATATGGGTCTCAAGACGATAAAATATACACCCTCTTGTACTTATCATGAACACAAATGGATATAAAGGATGAAAATAAGAACAAGGAAGATTATGATGGAGGAGAAATAAAGTATGGAGGTTATAACTGGACATCATGAAAATAAGTGGAGATGTGAGATGAAAAATTTTGTTTGATAAATTCTTCTGTATTCATTCTCAAACTCCTGCCTGTTAGCAGATACAGTTTGGAGAATTTAATGCACTGCATAATTTACAGTTTGGCTGCGATATATGCACTTTTTGATAAGACATATCCAACTTCAGCATGGCTTTGAGGTCAATTGGAAACATGGGATGGCACAAGCAACCCTCTTCAGTTGTCTCTTGTGACATACACGGTATAACAGTGTTACTATTCTTTGATCCCCCCTATCAACACACAGGTAATTAATTATAATTGCATAATGTTACAAATATTTGTAGTGGAACATGTGTAAAAAATGATGCCAGTAGTAGTATGAGCAGTGCAGAATAAGACAGCAGGACAGATGACAAAGTAGTTCAACTAACCAGCCATGGAGTGTAGCTCCCAAATGTTTCTTCAAATTCTCTATCTATTCCAGCCTCATCATCTTCTTCAAATGACTTGATGGAATGAGAGGAAAGTATCAACACTGCACCCACAACATTCCTACCTAAAATTATAAATGCACAATTTTCATAGGTTAGTGTAATAACAGGTGATGCATAATGGGAAAAGTTCTTTCAGTCACTTAAAGAAGCCAAATATACCCCCCACATCAGTCAGATATCGCATCACATCAGTCAGATATCATATCACAACAGTCATATATCATATCACATCTGTCAGATATCATATCACAACAGTCAGATCTCATATCACAACAGTCAGATCTCATATCACAACAGTCAGATATCATATCACATCCATCAAATATCATATCACAACAGTCAGATATCATATCACAACAGTCAGATATCATATCACAACAGTCAGATATCATATTACAACAGTCAGATATCATATCACATCTGTAAGATATCATATCACAACAGTCAGATATCATATTACAACAGTCACATATCATATCACAACAGTCAGATATCATATCACATCTGTAAGATATCATATCACAACAGTCAGATATCATATCACATCTGTAAGATATCATATCACAACATTCATATATCCTATCACAACAGTCAGAAATAACTTATGATGTACTGAAATATGATGATGATGATGATGGAACCCCAAGATATATGATTAACATTCTTGTTTCCTATGCCAGGAGGTGAAGTTTTGTTTTCAGATCTAGAATTGTTGTAAAAACCAGATTGTATTGCTCACATCTATGCTCTGCAGGGAGTTGGATGGTTTATAGGTGAAATTTTCCAGAGCTTTCAAAATTCCAAAAAGACTGTTTCATTCTTTTTTTTCTGCATTTGCTCTCTGATAACCAACACAAAAGTTTGAGTGATTTCTGCCCGAAGTGTGAAGTACGTGGTGCTGTTAGTTTACAGTATAGCTGCGTTATTTGCATCTCGGAAGACCCAGCACATCTGTTTTTATCATGCCTTTAATTCGGGTAGTGAGCTTCCCTAGTCTGTGACAGCCTTCCCATCCACTGTGTTCTTGGACTTTACAGGCCAGAACATGTCCCTGGGTGGCAGTCTCCATGGAGAAAATAGTCAGGGATTAGGCTTCGGTGGATTAAGTCAATAACACAAGAGGTATTTCACTGTCAGTGAATCTCCTGTAATTAGACGTATTGTGCCTGTACCCATTGAGTACTGAACCTTTTCTCTGCGCGAGCATGATTCCGGTATAAGAAAGCATTGATGGTAGAGTTGGGGCCAGGTCAGTGTACCTTCTTAACCGAGGTGTCATTAACAGACTTCGTGAACACTTGTCCAAGTCTGAGTCTCTACACATTTTTTGAAGTACCTGGGACTAGAAGTTTTGTTCTCGAGCTGAACACAATTTTAGTTCTGATTTCCTTTTAATGTTTTCCCGTTCCGTTTGCACATAGCTCTGCCCTCTGACGCTGTGCTGCACTCTCATTGTACTCAATATGTTATCTTTTCGACTCCACTTTTGTCTTGACATCTACCCATTTCATGACAATTACATTAGTCACCCCTCCAATGCTCCAGCTGAACTGTTCTTGCATCACTGTATATGTTGGCACAAAGATATTGCTTGTCTTTTTGCATTCAATTCTCATTCTATCTGAATCCTCCACATTAACAGACACAATCCTAAAAGTGTTGCCCAGAAGCAGCATGAGCCGCTGTACTTGTTTCCAGGGTGCACTGCGAGGAAGTACTTTTGGGATCTTGGTTATCTGCTAACCCTGGGTCCGCCGACAGCAACATGGTACCTTAGCACCCCGTTTTATTCAATGTGACTGTTGGGTACAATACCACAAACTGGATAGTCATCTACTACGGAGGTTACTTGACAGGGATGTTCTTGCAATATCTCATGTTACAGATAAAAGGGTTATTCTACCAGCAGTTCTGGTTTGAGTGTTTAACAGGATTCATTACATCTGAGATTTGAGGGGGGGGGGGGAAGATACAACCATATGGCCAATCTCCTTAGTCACCTCTTATGACAAGCATGGAAGGTAGCAGTGTTCTTATTCTTAGCTCCCCCTTTGGGCCTCCGTAACACAAAGGCTACTGAGATATAAAACATCACAGACACATTTTAATGAGATTTATGAGTGTGGCTGAACACTGACACGCATCTAACAAATATTTAGGTGCCCTAATCCCCATCTCAATAATTTGATCACAAGTGTGTTGGCTCACAATTTCATTGATGTTGAATTTATTCATTTCTTCACATGGTTATTATGTTACTTTTTTTTTGGGCTGTTCCAATCTTTACTCCAATAGTCATGAATTGACTATTTATGTACCTGGTATGTGTATTGATGATCAGAACAACTTCACTGCACTACGGGCTGACTCATAGATACTAAATCTCCTTCAACAGAAGATTTCATTTGCATATTGGTTAATACATACTTCCTATCTAGCCCCTCAAGTTCTATATGTGATTTCAAATTCCTGGAATTGTATCTGCTTCATCAGCTGCTGCTGTGAACAACTTTAATCTGTTCTTTGAACAATATCAGTGTATACTATAAGTACTTTCAAATTGTCAGCTAATTCTGCTGCTGTAAACTCCTGTGCATTTCAGGATGTTGATCCATCCATTATCCACCTTCTGTTCTGGATCCTTAGAAGCATGGACATCATTCATTTTCAAACTCCTACAGGTAGTAGGTACAAAGAACAGAATATGTTGTATTATGGTTTACAGTTCGGATGAGATATCTACCATTCAGCCTGACACACCCAACTAGCAGACTAAGGTTGTGGGAGTGGAGTTTTCAGTCCCATCCCATAAGAGTGTCAAAGTGACACAGAAGTCATGATGAAATTTGGTGTATCTGACAGAACGGCAAAATATCGCAACTAAGCTGTAAACCATTGGCACAACGCATTCCATTCTCTGGACTACATCCTGCAGGAGTTTGAGAATGATTGCAAAAGAACATTTATACACTATACCCAACTATGAAACACCCTATTAATCTTATTGAAACATAAAGAGGCTGTCCATAAACTACAGCAACAATTTTTTGCACCCCCCCCCCCCCCCACACACACTGTTAAGAATTCAGGAACATGCTTAGCTATGGCAAACTTTTGTTTACACCCCCCCCCACCCCCTTCGACATGCTTTGGTTGAAAAAGTACCAAAGATACATGTTTTATTTCTCATATTTTTACAAAAGTCTCTCACATACAAACAATTTAATTGGTGTGTAAAACTAAATAGTGTTGATGTCAGCCCTTGTCAAACATCCCCACCTCCGTCAACAACTGTCATACTTTTTAAATCAACCCCCCCCCCCATATTTGTTGACATAATTTATGGGTAGCCCCAAAGGTCAGATTATAAATTTATTTTTATACCAACATTATACTACCTTCTTCTTCTTCTGCTTTCAGGAATATTTTGGTCTTGCTAGATCTTCAGGCCAGTCGCCAGGACGAAGTTCCAAGTCTTCTCCAGGTCAGAGCGACTGCCCTAAAGTTTTTGCCTCAGTTCGTCCATTGTGGCCATGTCTTGCCTCACAGTTCTTTGTATTCTGGACAGTCTTGGAGTATGTGTTCAGGGGTTTGTATTCCTGTTCCGCATGGACATCCATTGATGTGGGCCACCCTGATCCGGTACAGGTGACTGTAGCTTGCAGTGGCCCGTATTACACTACCAATCTTAGACATGTACAATGACTAAACAAAATGTGAGAAAGCTCGTCACATGTGAAATGAGAGGCTTAAGCATGCTGAAGTCAGATGTGTCCGGCCAAAAGGCACAGATATCGCTGCAATGCTATAAACCATGACACAACGCATTCCGTTCTCCGGACTACATCCTGCTAATCTGCAGGAGTTTGAGAACGAACGCGGAAGAAGAGGCTTAAGAAAATCAATTACTAAAACAATAAGAGATTACATGAGAAATGAAGACATCAGAAGTTCAGTGAGAACACTATTAGTTCTTAAATTTATAGAAAAACAAAGAATGAAATGATTTGGTCATCTCAAGATGATTGTTTCAACGTTCCCAGCAATTCCAGTTTACAACATAAAAATTGAAAAGCAGTAGAGGCAGAAGAACAGGTGGAATATGTGGATTGATGGAAAGACTGGCACCTTGAGACTTCACAACATCAATGCAATGTGGCTTTTACAATCCGGTGTCTTTTTCCAGAGTGATGACAATCACTACAATGCCGCACTGCACAAGTAAGAGTGGACAACACAAAATTGTTTGAGAAAATTGGCATTAAACTGCAGATAAAGTAAAATATTTGTATAATTCTACATACCTCCTGGAAAATGGCTGAGACATTCATCTATTTCCTCCTTCAGCTCATTAGTGTCTGTAAGTTCACATTGCCATGCTCCAAGGACAACTTGAGGCACTGATCTACCAAAATCAAGATTGCCAACAAGGAAACCCTTCACCCCCTGACCATTCCACTTACTTGAGCTAATAGACTTCAAAAGATAAGACATTTGTCAGGTACAGCATATTCCAAATGTGACTAATTGGTGTGGAGAGACTTTAGAATCCTTACTTATAATACCAAGCAAAATGTATACTTTCTTTCTTCTACGATCAATTATTATACATTCAGTCTGATATTAGTCATGTTTTAGAGTGATTAGTTTTAGGTTGTCATGGATTTCCTACAGTTTGTTTTGCAGATATGCTCCTGTGCACTAGACTGTTCTGTTAAGAGCGAAACTGAGACAGTCCTGTAGTATGTGTTTCAGTGTATTTTTGCTTCGCAGATGTGTAAGTGTGCTTTTAGTTTGCAGTGTCGCAATCTAAGTAAAATATCATCATTTGTTCATTTCTGCTGACGTTGGCTTGCTCTGTTTTGCAGTTTCAGTTTAGTTATATCTATTAAAAGACTCATAGACTGTTTTAACAGAGACATAACTTTCCTGAAACTTTGGGGATGCTTCTTCTTCAGCATTCATTCTCAAACTCCAGCTGGATCTCTATCTTGTAGTAGTACAATGGATTTCTAATAGATTTGCAGCAGGATGTAGTCCAGAGAATGGAAATGCCACTGTTTTATTTGCATCAATGGTCTTAAACATCCATCTTCGGCAGGATCATGAAGTTCATTATATTTCAGATAATATTTGTGTAGTCTTTTGGTTGAGTGTCTATAGTTCAAAGTCACAGATATCACAGCCAAGCTATAAACCATGACACAACTCATTTCATTCTCTGGACTACATCCCGCTAATCTGCAGGAATTTTAAAATAAATACAGAAGAAAGTAGAAGAACACTAAAAATGTGAAAGGTGAACATTCTTAATAAATTATAGGGTAGCCGGGGGTAAAGATGCGCAGTCGTTTTGTTCCGGAACTATGGGATTTTCCCGCAAACCACGTGGCCACGCCGGACGCTAACATCTGTTTCTGTCATACAACGAATTTTCATCGGTCACGGGCAGGTCGTTTTTGAGCTATGCAGTAAATTCATTTTTTAACGTTCTCGATCAAACTTTTTTCCCATTTCTCACTCTTTGTCCTCTGTTATCATTACTGTCATGTTATTTTACATATCTAAACTGAAACATATATTGTATTGTTAAGTTATTAAGCATGTTAATTGGCAAGATAATTTTTGTTTTCACAATATTTTATAAAAATTGTGAACAGTGTGATTTTGGGGTAATGCAGCGCACACTGACAGGGCAAACATGCGCTGTATACTCACTGCGCATGTTTGCCCCAGTCACTTCCCCCTCATGTTGCCAAATATTTAAACCAATATTTTATTGTCACGTTATGTTTATTTTTAGGAATTACAAATCGAAAATTTAGAAAATGATGCCGCTGACTGAAAATGAAGCCGTCGCTGCTATAGATGCACAATATCCACGGGTCATAGTTGTACAATATCCGCTGATAATAGATGCAGTCTCCGCTATTCACAGATGCACGATCTCCGCTATTCCTCCGCTATCCATGGATGCACGTTCTCCGCTATTCATAGATGCACGATCCCTGTCGGTTATAGCTGCACAATATTCATGGGTCATAATTGTACGACCTCCGCAGATAATAGATGCACGACCTCTGCCGATGCACAATATCTGCTAATCATAGATGCACGATCCCCGCTATAAAATGATGCACGTTCTCCGCTATTCATAGATGCACGTTCTCTGCTATTAATAGATGCACAATCTCTGCCGTAAATAGATGCACGATCTCCACTGGTCATAGATGCATGATTGCTGCCTGTCATAGTTGTACGATCTCCGCTGATCATAGATGCATGACCTCCGCTATTCATAGATGCACAATCTCTGCCGTAAATAGATGCACGATCTCCGCCGATCATAATTGCACTATCTCCGCTGATCATAGATGTACAACCTCCGCTATTCATAGATAGTTGAAATTATAGTCAAATGCTTTATAGAGCACTCCACCACGTTGTTATAGTTTCAAACGGATCTAAGCACCCATTCTCTGTATTAATTTTTTTTTCATATTTACGTTTTTAAATTACATAAAGATGCATATGCCTAGATTTTGTGCTATAATCTTCCCACAATGTGACTGATTATGTTTAGATAGGAAGTGATGTTGCTATTTTGCTGGTTATTTTGTCAATTTTCCCAATATTTCATAATTTATTTTGCCTGCGCGTGTTTGCCCCAAAAATTGGGGCATGTGGGATTTTACTCATGTTCATAAAATCTCATTCTACGGACTAAACGTGATTGTATGTTGTAAATACCCTGACGATTGTTAGATGGATGGATAAGCTACACACTGCTACTAGTTTGGTCTATCATAGTTAAGTCTATTTGTCAGAATACGCAAAAAAGTGGAAAATGCGCATCATTGCCCCCGGCTACCCTATGGATGTAAGCTTAAGCCTCTAGAATATATAATGTATGTAGAAGTACATACTGCATATATATATATATATATATATATATATATATATATATATATATATATATATATATATATATATATATATATATATATATATATTAATGACTATTTGTCATTATTGACCTAGCATGCCTATAAAACTTACTAAACAACTGCACAAATCCAAGAGAAATGAATTATATTTTTTTTATTTACATGAAGAAAAAAACACACATGAACTCAAATAATAACAGAAAAAGAAAGGTGTACAGTCAGAAGAACAAATGCATGCCATATGAGTAAAGTAAAATGTAGGCCAAGTAACAGCACTGTTGTTACTATAAACAGTATTATTAGCATTGTTACTGTTAGAGGAGTATACACTATCATCATAATCATATTCATAGCTGATTCATACTCAGTATGATCTTTAATTTATTATCAGATGATGTGATTGACTGACACGTCACAGTCAGTCTTAATATTTATTATGAGCCGGAACTAATAACAATTTGTCTGGATCACATAATCGATGGCATTCAGACTACACCACACTCATACAAACGTCGACAACACATGTGATATGTGTAAGGACTTTTAACGTAAAATCTCATGACGAACACTTGCCGGTATTAACTTCATAATAATATGGCAAAAGTGGCAAAACAACTCAACTTTTAGAACGACACAATTAATAGGCGACCAACTGACTAAAGTACTCAATGATCCTCTTGTTGATTGAAAGCCATACATTAATAAACCATTATAAAATATTCAAAATATGTAAATCTTTATTAAATAATTAGTAATCTAGAAAGCTGCTTTGGGAATGAATTTCTGTTACAAACCTTTAGGACTCTGTGCGATATCGACAAAGTAGCAGCCATACTTTATATAAAATAAGAATACATGCAACGAAACAATCTGAACGAAATAGAAGATATGCACCTGGTATAGTAAATTATATTTAGAAACTATGTTTCCGCCATAGGCCCTATTACACATAATTATTTAACAACATTAAAATCTTGACGGTCAACGTCTAAGGAGTAAATAAAAGATAATGAAAACTAAATATATTATGTTATTTACAAATAAAAATACTTCTGTAACAGTTGTTTTACATAGACTACTACAAAACCAGCTGATTGATCAAACAATAACAAACTTCCATAAGGTTATAATTATATTGTTATAATGTAGTGTTAGCAATTATAGTAGAGAATGCAGAGTGAGACAAAGGAAGACAGACCTTCAAATTATCCGAAAGAGGAGCAAATAATAATGACACTTAGGACTTCTTGCCAAGCACGTCGTAAAAGGCGACTATGGAGGTTTTGGAAAGGAGCTGGCTGGCCCATCCTATATAATACGATCAAAGTGACCCAAGAGCCATACTAAAGTCTGATGTGTCAGGTCGAAAGGATAAATAAATATCGCAGCTAATCTTTAAACTAACTATGACACCACACATGCCATAGTGACACGCCGTTCTTGTGACTACACTCTGCCGATATCAGGAATTTGAGAACGAACGCAGAAAAATAGTTTCCCTAATCGGTTCCTAGATGTGTAATCAATACTTGTGTTAGCCCAGCATGCATGCAGGAAGCATCTTCAGAAAGTCTCCCTTAGGGTGCAGTCCATAAATTACAACAATTTGGACCGGGGAGGGGTATCTATCTGCCTAGTCTTTTCTTTTGCTGTTATGCTTCACACACACACTTGGAACTTGTAGTTAAAATGTCAATCTCTTAGTCTTCTATAGTTGGCGTGTCTGAACCAGACATATTTATTGTGATTTTTCGTTCTGGTCATGTACATATATGTCTTGCTATAAACATATCTATACATAAAAACAAGTTTGTGGTTTTGTGTGTGTTTTCGTTTCTTGAGAAAGGTTCCGTTTGGACAGCAACGTGGAAACAGTCCATGTTATTGTGTTTATTGTTATTTAGTTTTTACATTGTTTTAAAATTTTTTTTGGATAGTTAGTATTGCAGTAACATTATTAACTTAACTCTTTCAGGACTTGATTATTTTTAGGTTTGGACCAAATTAATTTTCAGGAGTAGAAAAATTTCCTTACATGTGTTTTTCATTGTATCACTTGACATACTAATATTAATAAATAGTGTATGTGTAATATATCATTGGAAAGGGGAATGGATACAGAATATGAATATATAAGTACATTGATCATATTTGATTACTTCACAAGGTTAGAGTTAGTAAAACACAAAACAAGAAGATGAAAATGTTAATTTATTAGTATAAATATTGTGACTTACCAAAATGTATCCATACTTGTCATTGATGATATTCTTTTTTCAAGAATGTTTACACAAGTATATCCAATTCTCTTCATTATGCATTTTATTTGATGACTTTATATCAATAAATGTTAGTTCTGTACATTTTTCTGATTGACACCAGAAGCAGTAAAAATATGAAAATATTTCAGGAGTAGAAAAATTTCCTTACATGTGTTTTTCATTGTATCACTTGACATACTAATATTGATAAATAGTGTATGTGTAATATATCATTGGAAAGAGGAATGGATACAGAATATGAATATATAAGTACATTGATTATATATGATTACTTCACAAGGTTAGAGTTAGTAAGACACAAAACAAGAAAATGAAAATGTTAATTTAGATTTATTGACTTAACAGTTCTGTGTCTCCGCCAAGATTTTTTCAGTCATGTCATATTTAGAACTCACTGTAAGAATGGAAGATTTATTGACGTAACAGTAATGTGAGTGTCTCCGCCAAGATTTTCCAGTCATGTCATATGTAGAACTCACTGTAAGAATGGAATATTTATTGACATATAATTCTTTGGGTGTCTCCGCCAAGATTTTTTCAGACCTGTCATATTTAGAATTCACTGTCAGAATGGAAGATTTATTGACTTACAGTTCTGTGGATATCTCTGCCAAGGTTTTTTAGTCTTTTCACATGGAAATATACAGCTGTAAGTTGTAGGCTGATCCTAATTTTGTTAGCTAGCTAAATTTAAAATTGCACATCAAGCAAAACCTTTTAGTTCTATGAAGTGCCAATAAAGTCACAGTTTTCACCAACTGCCAAAAACTTCAGGAGATGGAGACTTCCTGCACTGGAAGTAAAAATTTTTTGTTTCAGTGTTGAACATCAAACATTTGCAGTGGGCACTATCTCCAGAAGTCTATTCTGTTCTGAACACTGTTTGAAAACACACATTTTCTCCATATGTTGGCTCGGTGGTAGAGACGTTTTTTGGCTCACTTCACAGACCCAACTTGGTTGAATTAGCTTGTGGTTTGAAAGCCAATCGTTCACATTGTACTGGCGATGTCATTGCAGGCATTAGTCGCGTCATAAAATTTAATCATAGTTAAATGGCAATGGTAGAAGATGAGGTGGGCAAAATATACTGATATAATAATAAAACCCATAGTCTGTCAGGGTCGTAGGAGTGTCACATTGATAAATTTGGTAAAGAAAGATCTCCATACATCTCTATCCTCTACCATCCTGATGAGTTTTGAAACTTCACACCCTGCCCAGTCATTGATATTATCTAGCCATGTCTTCGTCTGGCCTCCTAGTCTTCTTTCAACCTCCACCATGCCTTGAAGAACGCCTCTTGTCAATGGACACAACACGGAAAGGGACAGTTTACAAGTTTCCAATTTCTCTTAAATTGGTGGAAGTTCACTACGAGTCACTCATTTCAGTGAGAGCAGAAATTTAGTTGTACTGGTCAGCTAATACCTGGCATAATCTGCACTGCTATTAGGTGTTGCCCATTATTTCTTCCTCCCTCATTGGACACATTGGAATAGATGAAACATGGGAAAACTGATTTTAATAATGTATAGTACCTAGACAAAACAAGCAATCAGTAATACTCAGACTGGGTACATGGAATGCAAGAACCATATGCCTTAGACTTAACACCTCTGACATGACAAATGAACCATCTATTCATAGACCCATAATCTGTCAGAATCATTGCGGTACTACATTAGATGCACCTCCTTTGTAGTATTTTTTTAGGCGTACAGTATAATTGGTCATAACATTTTTATATCTTGCACAGCATAGAGAGTTCAATAAAATCACTAAGTCTGTTGGTGATTGCGTTGCCAGCCAAGTGAGATCTGCTGTCACTACCTCTATTTCCATTCTCGTACTTGATGTTATAGTGGGATATGCAGCTCACTTCTTAGCTAATTTCCTGCCATTTTGGTAGGCCACAAAACCCCAAATACACATGTATATTTCTTGTGTTACTGAGCCATCTGTGTAAATTATATGTAGCTTCAAGTGCTGCAGTATGAGTTCTTGGATCATCCCTCTGTTCTGTTGGCAGCCCAATCACTGCACTCTCGTCCCAGCTGAATCACAGCTGTTGTCAATAACTTTCTATCTTTGCTAAATGCCATCCATTCACAGCTTCTTCCCACTTCCTCCAGCTCACAAACTCTTGAGTCTGCGATGGCCAAAGTACTGGGTTCAAATCTCACCGCAGACAATTGTATATTCATATTGTTCAGAGAGATGGCAAAGTACTGAATGTATTTATATTGCATAGAAAATAAATAAAGCCAAAACATGCTGTGTTGATGCTATGTCCTGAATAGAATACACTACCAAAACAAAAATATTGATGAGAAGCACTCTGAGAAACTAGATTTTGAGTTTCTTGGTACCATCAAAGATAAACTAGACAAGAGTCTTGGTACCATCAAGGATAAACTAGACAAGAGTCTTGGTACCATCAAGGAGAAACTAGACAAGAGTATTAGTACCATCAAGGATATACTAGACAAGTCTTGGTACCATCAAGGATAAACTAGACAAGTCTTGATACCACCATGGAGAAACTAGACAAGTCTTGGTACCATCAATGAGAAACAGTTATTACTTGAATGTTTTATGTGAAGAACAATCAAGAATGGAATTGGTTTCACCATAAGAATAACATGCATCAACTACACAAACATTCACAATGCTATAGTACATGAGGAAAGGAAAGCTAGTGTGTGAGGAAAGAAATGTTAATGTGTGAGGAAAGAAAAGTTAGTGTGTGAGGAAAGAAAAGTTAGTGTGTGAGGAAAGAAAAGTTAGTGTGTGAGGAAAGAAAAGTTAGTGTGTGAGGAAAGAAAAGTTAGTGTGTGAGGAAAGAAATGTTAATGTGTGAGGAAAGAAAAGTTAGTGTGTGAGGAAAGAAAAGTTAGTGTGTGAGGAAAGAAAAGTTAATGTGTGAGGAAAGAAAAGTTAGTGTGTGAGGAAAGAAAAGTTAGTGTGGAAATCTTCTTCTTCTTCAGCGTTCATTCTCAAACTCCCACTGGATATATCTTGTTGCAGGACAATGGTCCAACTATATTTCCAGAAGGATGTAGTCCAGAAAATGGAAATGCGTTGTGTCGTCGTTCCATTTGCGTATCAATGTCCCGACACATCCGTCTTCGGCAGGTGTGCAAAACTAAATACATTTTGAACCAAAAAAATGCAATGTTTGTTTTCTGTTTATGTTTATACACTATGTAGGTCTTTTTTATTCTGTTCGTTCTCAAACTTCCATGGATATCTCTTATAGTAGCACAGTGATCCTACAAGATTTCCAACAGAATGTAGTTCACACAACGGAAATGTAATGTTCTATGTCTCACAATGCGTGTTCTCTGTCTCACAATGTATGTTCTCAGACTCACAATGCGTGTTCTCTGTCTCACAATGCATGTTCTAAGACTCACAACGTGTGTTCTCTGTCTCACAATGTGTATTCTCTGTCTCACAATGTGTGTTCTCAGACTCACAATGTGTATTCTCCGTCTCACAATGTGTAAGTTCACAGAGAAGACTGTTCACCAGATACAAGTATATACCGATGGATAAGCAACTAGTGCATTGAAGAATGGAGATTCTGGATTGTATATAAAATATCCATAAGAAGACAATAAAACCATATATTTACCAACTGGAATCTTCTACTTCAACTACTCTGCAGATGTACAGTTACTAATAATTGCTGTGGAAAAAATTAAGAACATAACAAGCCAATGTCAACAGGTGATATGTCTTACTGGTGCGATGTCTGTAATACAAGCCCTTGACAGCAATACGAGAAGTGTGCATTCAAATAAGATTAGTACAACAATGGCTGTAGATTAGTACAACTAATTTTCATGACTGTCCATGGAACTTTCATCATTCTTCTCAAACACCATATCTCAGTTGCCTCCAGCTTATCTTGGGTTCCCAATAGTTTCGCGTTAATTGTAAAACCGATCTACCTTATGTCGATATAAGTGCTGATAGTGGTCCTCCTTCGCAAGCGAAGACGAGCATGGCATGAAAAACAATAAATGTGATGAGCAAGTAGAAAAACAACAAAACATTAGTGATTGTCTAATTTGTGCCAGGAAAGTTATAAATCAGTGCATGCAGGCGTGTAGAGGGTTTGGGGTACGAGAGTTTTCGGATCTCTCCTTCCGCTTCCGTGAATTGTAAATTGCCCAGTGTTCTTTCGTTTTTCAAATTTAGTGATGCCAGCAGTGATTTGGGTGAGTCAAGCTGAGCGATCAAAGGTTGCAGTCTCCCAGGTGCTGCAGTGCTTGAGATAGTTTTCTTAGTTGATCATTGAAGCGCTTTTCTGGTCTCCTCTTGAACATTTACCATAGCACAGCTCCCCATAGAATAATCTCTTTGGAAGACGCGTGTCTGGCATACGGACGATATGGCCAGTCCAGCGGAGTTGGGACATTGTCAACATGGCATGTATGCTTTATATATGGAACTTTTGAAGGATTTCAATTTTGAAGAACTCCCATGAAGTTTATTAAGCATCGAAGGTGGAAAGAGTTAAGCCGTCGAGCGTGTCTCGCATAGACAGTCCAAGATGACGCAGCATAAAGCAGTGTTGGTAGAACCACTGCGCGGTACATATCTAACTTAGTTCTCAAACTGAGACCATGCCTGAACCAGACGTTGGCACGAAGGCTGCATAATGCCGCGAGCAATATGCAGGCAACATCCTCGTCAATCGTTGCAGTTTGCGATAGGGTGCTGCCGATATATATATACACACACAAACTTATTGACAGTATTTAGTTTTTGTCCCTTTACTGTGATTACTGGCTCTGTGCAGTGGACACCTGGCGCTAGTTGATACATTACTAATATCTTCGCGGTGCTGATGATGAGACCGAAAGCATTACAGGCGAAAGAAAAGAGGTCCATGATGACCTGCATGTGTTTCAGGCTGGTAGAGTTTAGTGCACAATCGTCGGCGAACAAGAGGTCACAAACAATGCCCGTCTTAGTCTTCAATCTACCAAGATTGAATAGCCCTCCATCAGCTCGATAGCGAAGGCAAATTCATGCACTGTTATCCTGGAAGGCATCATTTAACATGTCAGAGAACATGCTGAAGAGCGCCAGAGATAGGACGCAACCTTGTTTGACACCGTTAGTTACTGGACACGGGTTTGAGTGTGCGCTGTCATCTTGTACACAGTCTGTCATACCATCACGGAACAGGCGAACCATGTTGGTGAAATTTTCGGGACATCAAAATTTTCATCTGTGCATGAGAACCTCAGTCGGTAAATATTAGTGACCCATTAGTCTGCAATGGTTTGTTTTAAGGTGAAATAGTGTGGTCATTTAGTATATTTGGAGGTGATATATTGTATCATGTTTGTCTTCCACTTGGACGCATGTGTGTTGTGGATTATTGCTTTTGTTGCTCTGTAGTATAGTGGGTGTCTGTGTTGTTCCATTTCGCGCTTCCTGTTCTTGAAAGAGCATCCACTTTCTCATGATTCCAGTGTGATGGTATCCATTGAAGAGCAATAGCTGAATATAGCTATCTTCTTTGGTTATGGCAGTTCTGGTTCGGTGAGGACTTTCAGTGCATGATGGAGTGCAGCTGCTTTTGCTCTAAAGTTGGAGGAGTATTTAATTTCCGGTTGGAAAAGCTTTAGATATTGTCTTCCTGTCTTATGAAAATATCTAAGAGCTAAACAGCGCAAGAAAAGCTTTAGATATTGTCTTCCTGTCTTACGAAAATATTTAAGAGCTAAACAGCGCAAGAAAAGCTTTAGATATTGTCTTCCTGTCTTATGAAAATATCTAAGAGCTAAACAGTGCAAGAAAAGCTTTAGATATTGTCTTCCTGTCTTACGAAAATATTTAAGAGCTAAACAGCGCAAGAAAAGCTTTAGATATTGTCTTACGAAAATATTTAAGAGCTAAACAGTGCAAGAAAAGCTTTAGATATTGTCTTTCTGTCTTATGAAAATATCTAAGAGCTAAACAGCGCAAGAAAAGCTTTAGATATTGTCTTCCTGTCTTGTGAAAATATCTAAGAGCTAAACAGCGCAAGAAAAGCTTTAGATATTGTCTTTCTGTCTTATGAAAATATCTAAGAGCTAAACAGTGCAAGAAAAGCTTTAGATATTGTCTTTCTGTCTTATGAAAATATCTAAGAGCTAAACAGCGCAAGAAAAGCTTTAGATATTGTCTTTCTGTCTTATGAAAATATCTAAGAGCTAAACAGCGCAAGAAAAGCTTTAGATATTGTCTTTCTGTCTTATGAAAATATCTAAAAGCTAAACAGCGCAAGAAAAGCTTTAGATATTGTCTTTCTGTTGTATGAAAATATCTAAGAGCTAAACAGCGCAAGAGACTGCAGTCGAGATTGGAGGAAAAGAGCATTAGCGATGTCCAAATTAAAACAAAATTGTGTCACGGGAACTAAGATATGTTTGTTGCATACATGCATGTTCCCAGTGGTGACCTACAGCTGTGAAACATGGACAATAAATAAAACTACAGCCAAGAGAATAGAGGCGTTTGAAATGAAGTGATATTGAAGAGTCCTGAAAGTACCATGGACAGCAAAGCCGGCCAACCATGACGCGTTAAAAAAAAATAATCAACATTCATGAAGGCTGGTGTAACACTATATTAAGAAAGGAAATTCGTGTTTTTTTCGGCCATGTGAAGAGACACGATGGCATAGAAAGAGTGTTGTTGGAGGGGGAGATAGAAGGCAGTAGGGGCAGACCAAGAGATATTCAGAAATACATGCAAATGTCGCCAAAGACTGCAGGGATTTCAGGTGATTCATACGGAAGACTACATTCTAGAAAGAATACGTCACATGACAACAACATCTCTAGGTTAAAAATATAAAATTAACAAACAATTACTATGCTATCAACAATGCACAGATGTTTATTTTACATTTGCTTCCACAAATATAATTAAACATGAAATTTAGAACAGAAAACTTATCTGCCAAGACCAAAAGTAAACTAACACGTAACAACTTTTTAAAACAAGTTTCTCTACATATACACAAGTACAGCATATGAGTAAGTCTTTTGACAATGTCAAAGTTTCAAAATGTTAACATGTTTTTATATAATTTTTCAAGTTCAGTTGGATGCATTAAGATTCAAGTTGGTATTTATTCCTTGCTTCTTGATTAGAAACTGGCTTCACAGCACATATGGCATTCCCACAAGTGCTCCGCCCTCCATTCCAGTGTATGTAGACTCATAAAAGTCTCAGTCAGGTGTTGATTGTGTGATCTTCGGGACTTTCCAAAAAATGTACTTTTTCTTCCTACAGCTCTAGATACTCCCATTTCTGAAATCTTATGTATATGTAAGTTCTCAGCCTCAATGACATCATCTTTATCTTGAAATGAATTTATTACTGCCTTGATTAAGTAATAAGTCTGCTGAACATGGATGTGTCAGGCCATTGGCGCAAATAAAACGGCGTCACAACGCATTTCCATTCTCTGGACTGCATCCTGCTGGAGATCTAGTAGTACTGCTACAAGAGAGATCCAGCAGGAGTTTGAGAATGAACACTGAAGAAGAAGAAGTAAGTTGGTATGGCCTCTAGAAGTCTAGTCTTAACCACTGTTAAGTATTGGAGGACCAAGCTATCCACTATGTTTCCTGATAATTAAATGATCTGCATATCGTTATCATAGATTTCTTTCTTGTAGTGCAACCACTAATATTGTAGAAATATTCCAAAGAATACATTCTATTACAATACATATATGTCCAAGAAAGTGAAGATGTCATCACTGATGTAATAAGTGCATACTGACAAACAAATGGTCACATTGAAATTTTCTTTGCTTGCTTAGTGTCCTGTACAGGAGCAGTGATTCAATTTCCTATATTCAAGGATGATGACCAACCAACATTTATCAAAGAGTGCAAGCAGTGTATGGTGGAAAATGTTTTTCAATGACAACAGTGAAGAATTGGGCAGGAATATTTCGGCAAGGGCAACAAATTATCTAGTATGTATTGCTGTATCCATCTTGGTGATGGCTTCTTCTGACACAACAACAGGTTCCAACCAGCAGTGGACGATCATTTGTTACATGTCGCTCTTCCCAAAACAAAACATTCCTGCCAAATCCATGAAATGACTATCAAATATTTTCTTCTGCTGTCATCCTCAATCTTTCTTGTCCAATGTTCTCCAGACACACTGTGGTCTCACATGGCCAAAAACTAAAGGTTGTCTAATATTATCAAAAATATTGTCCCCCATTTGACTCAACCCATCCTCAATAGTTTTTTTTTGCTGTCTATGGTACACTTAGCATTCTTTAGCAGAACCACATCTCTGTAGCCTCTAATTTTCCACTATCATGTTTATTTATTGTCCAAGACTTGCATCCATATGTTGGAATCGGTGTTATGTAGCTCTGAAGAACTCCCTTCCTCACATCTGGAGATAGGGACATATTATACAGAATAATCAAGGATGTTATTCTAGTTTGGACTAGATATCATCATCATCAGGAGCCATGCAGGCTGGCGTTGGCAGTCATGGCTCTCCACAGTATTATGTATCACGGTCGTTGTTGTTTCCTTGCCATGCCAGGCTGTCGGCCTCTGTCTCTGTTACCACGATGTTCTCTAAACCTGCCTGTTTCATGAAGTGGCCAAAAAAAGAAGATTGCCTTTTTTCTTATATTGTTGATTAAGGTCTGTTTTGCATTGACTCTTTCAGCACCTCTACATTAAGATATAAACATCCAAGAAACCACGGTAACCAGTAATGGAACAGGTGCTTAACATAAACATACATGGAGAGATAATACAATTACCAATATCTCAGATACATAATCACAAATGATGGTATGCGTGGAACAGGAATTGTTAAAAGTACTTAAATGACATGAGAAAAATATTAACACAATATCTAAACAAATTAAAAATGAGAATGATAAAATGTGATATCTATTCTAAATTAATATATGGGGCTCCGTCGAAGATGGATATGTTGGACAAATAAAACAACGCATTTCCATCCTGCTGGAAATCTAGTAGAACCACTGTCTTGCTACAAGAGAAATTCAGCAAGAGTTTGAAAATTAATGCTGAAGAAGAATATAGGAGGATGAAGCATGATAATGAATAAAGAACTAGAAGACAAAATTGATGCCTTTGAGATGTGGACATATAGAAGTTCTTCATGGAAAGAAGAAAACAAACAAAGATGCTCGACAACACTGTATAAAAATAGAACTATTAATGGAAATTTTTTCTGCATTCGGGATTCTTCTTGCTAGATCTTCAGGCCAGTCGGCAGTCTTCTGCAAGTCAGAGTTGCTGCTCCAATGTTTTTGCCTCAGTTCAGTCTAGTGTGGCCATGTCTTGCCTCACAGTTCTTTGTAATCTGGACAGCCTTGAGGTATATGTGTTCAGGGGTCTGTGTGCCTGTTCCGCATGGAGATTTATTTTTGTGGGCAACCCTGATCCGGTACAGGTGGCCCTATAGTCTGCAATGGCCAGTTTAAGTCGGAAGATGATGGTCTGTGAAGTTGGTGTATGGGTTCTAGTTTCTGATCAATATCCATATCTTTTTTTCCACTGTGCTATATAATGGTTGTGGATTAGTGTTTTGGCCTCACAGTAAGGCAGAGGATAGTTGAATTATTAAAGGAAATAAAAATCAAACAAAAATAAAGTATTTTAGACATATTAAAAGTCATGTTGACTCGTTGAAGACTATACTTGAGTTTATAGGGCAGGTGAGCAAAAACAGGTAGAGACTATAAGTGGGAGGGAAACATCCAGAGATGGACAGGTTATTGTCTAGTAGAGTGCACCATCAAAGCTGAATATATTGGAGGTCCGTTGCAGCCAACCTTTGTTGCAGAGATGGAACTTGACTATAAAACAAACATCTGATTCTGTGTTGATTACATAGGTCTCCATATTGACATCAGTTGCTAAGGGAAATTTTCCCCTCACCATACAATCTTTCCAAGATGCACACTTCTATGAAATATTGTATTCAATATTGTGTAATCCCCAGAAAACTTTAATGTTTTATACATCTTTTTTCCTCTGATTATTTTTGAATTTCTTCTTCCCTCTCATTTTGTGCTGTAGTTCAGCATACTTCTTTTTGTTGTACCTGAAAAAAGAGATGGGAAAAAGTGTGCTCACCAATAATAATATAGTATTAAAGATTTATACACATCAATAGCTACAGGTAAATATTTAAACAAACTTCAATGCCAAGGCAAATAAGATAAACTGATACAATTATTCTGGAGCAAAAAAATCACATCTGTATTGGTGACACACAGCACCACTCATCTTGACTAAGCTAAATTTTGTATTGGTGACTTTTTGCATCACCAGCCAATGAAAAGGATGGGTCAGTCGAATCAACAAAGATGAGTGATGCCATGTCACCTACTGCAGGACCCATACCCGGTGAAGGATGTGAACAAATACTCCAATGACAAGTGATTTCCAAATGCAGAACAAGGTGTATAGTGTGTGCAAAGAAGGATAAACACACAAATCCAGGAAATAAAAAAGTTCATAAAGGGACCATGACAAGTTATTGGTGTAGGGAATGCCATATTCTACTTTGTATAGAACAGTGCTATGAGCTGTACCACACCACTAAGAAGTTTTGTCTTCAAAATTATGTAAATACGATTTGTATAAATGTTAATTTTATAGTCTCATTTATATTGACATTGATCTTTGCACTGCTTTCCAAATGAAAAACACATCATTTGCATGAATTATATGTCATGACAGCCGGTTATATGGCACCAATTAAAAAAAATAATGTGTGTACCCTTTTTGAGACCACTTTATAATGTAAATCAATACTACATGATTTGTTTGTTCTTTATTAATTTTTATATAAAAAATATTAAAAACTTTATAAAATAATAAATAGTTATGAAGAAAATGAAATTTTAGTGCTTCTTAGAAATTAGTGGGTTAAGTGAATGCCTCACTTCAATGATGCTAACTGTACACACAGACCACATCATTGTATTTATCGCTTTGATTGTTTATTTCTATTTCCCTGTTTCTTGATAAAAATCCATATTGGACTGTAACATTGAAAAAGTCATTGTTCCTTTGCTATGTCTCATTGACATTACTTTACATTTGATATTTTTTAGTTATATTAGTAATCAGTGACAATAAATGCTTTATCATAGATGTTATTGAGTTAAAGGCATGATGAAAATGGACGTGCTGGGCCTTCTGAAGTGCAAATAATGCAGCTATGCTGTAAACCAGCAGCACAATGTACTTCATGCTTCCTGGTGGAAATCACATGCACTTTTGTGTTAAATATCAGAGAGCAAATGCAGAAGAAGATAGGTGTTATGACTTCTAATTATTGATACTGAGGCACTCTCCACCCTCCTTGTTAGATATCCTGTGAGTTTGGTTATCATTAAAAAATATGTAGCTCATTCATTTTTACAAAGATTAATCATTCATTATAAATAATATGTTTTGAGATCAAGTGAATGGTTGCTTTAGATATTTCCTAAAGTACATCTGTACTCATGTTGAATTTTTGTGAATAAACACACAATCAGCTCTATATGCCACCATACACTACATGTTTATATATTCTCAAATGGATAATATTAGATGAAGAAATTAATGCACGAACAGGAAGTTCAACTACTATTTTTGACAAATTAGAGAATGTGGCAAACACAAAATTAACATTGCAGACAATGATACAAATCTATTGGCTGATGTTCTCACCACTTTATCATATGGCTCAGAAACATGGACAGCATACTCCAGATATGAGAGAAGACACAACACAATGAACATCAAGTGGCAGGACATCACAAATACAGAGGTGCTTTAGGGGAGAAAATTACCATCAATTATGGGAGCACTCAGCATTAGATCATTCATTAAGATGGTTGGGGCATGTGAAAAGAATAAACAATAATCGTTTTATCCTACAGCAAATATTGCTTGATGAACTTTCGGAAGAGAAAAGAGTTAGAGGCAGACCACTCCGGAGATACAAATACTTATGCAAAGCCTCAATGAAAGACCTTTCTATTGACCACAATTGCTGGAACTGTGGTGTATGGAGGTCAGCATTGCGCATAGGCGCAAAAAAACAACCAACTTTAAAAACATTTTTGAGGGACAGAGTAGAACACAAGTGACACACATGTAAAGCGAAGGTCAATACAAGACAGCAGTGACTGATTCATTCTACAATTAACACTACCTAAACCCGCTAAACAACCATATACAAGATGAAAAAGGTCATACAATCTACACAGGGACACCACTGCAAATATTATTCTTCTTTTTGAGTTCGTAAACTCCTGCAGATTAGCAGGATGTAGTCTAGAGAACTCAATGTGTTGTCATGGTTACAGCATTGTTGTGACATCTGTGCCTTTTTACCTGACACATTCAACTTCAGAATGGCTTTGACCATATATGGGATGGGACAGCCAAATCTACCCTATAACCTTCTTAGTTGCCTCTTACGACATGCATGGAAGCTAAACAGTGCTGTTATTCATTACGCCCATCTTGGGTCCCAGCAACACCCGGGCGTGCTACAAATATAATTATTTGCTGCATTAGTTATTCATGTTACAAAATATTGTTATTTTTGTATATACAATATACTTTATATTTTGAAATAAATTTCAAACACAAATATTACAATTAAACTATCAATTAACATAATAAAACATTTGAATTCTTTATTTAAAAAAAACAAAAACCCTGCAGCAAGCCAGTATAATAAAGTAACAACAACCAGGCACTGAGCTAGTTAAATAAAGTATAACTTACTGTCTAATATTGGCATCAGCCATCAACTCCTCTACCAATGTCTGCTTTCTCTGTTTCTTGGTTAAACGGCTGCTGTAGAAATCTGTGCCTTCATCCACCACAGTACCCATCTGTAGAATGGTTATTTTAATGTGTAATGATACAATCAAGATAACCAGTTCATTACAGGCATATTTACAAAGATAGAAACTTGTTCTTACCAGTGTTTGATTACACCTGTCAACTGATTTAAATCAACTATTTGAATTTGGAGCTGCAACTATTTCAATTCTTCTTTCGTTTGCTAATAATGTCTATATCTGCAGTGTTGCGTCTTGTATAAAATGGACAGTGTTTTCCATCTCTTGTTTTGTACCATAGTTTAACATTCATGGGCATATCTGACACTCAGTATGTGCACATTAATGTGTCATAGTTAGCACATTCTTGAAGGATATGCTCTGAAGTTTGGTTGGCTTGCCCACATGTACACTCTGTGGCAAGTGTAAATACATTGAACCACCATTCACCTCTGGACAGACATTAGATAATGGCTGTTTTCAGTCTATTGTGTCCAGTTCTGAGTCAAATTATGATGACTTGGTGCTGTCTGTTTAGTAGACAGTAGTCATCCCATGAAGGTAAGTTAAGCTTTCATTGTGCCTTACTATTTCAATGAAAAGTATACATTACTGAATGATTGTCATAAATATTAATCAGCTGTACTTGAAATGTGGCATGGTCAGAAATGAATATTATTAGCAATAGCAAAGCCTGCGGGGGATACCGACCCCTACCAGGAGCGTCCACAGGTGGCGGATAGTGGAAAAGCCTCTTGAGGCCAGCTGTGAATAACCCTCTGGGCAAATAAACAGCCGCTGACCAAACGGTGTCGCTGACCACGAGGACGGGGTGGGATATCAGTCGGCGCTGATATTCCCACTGAAATACCCCATATGTCCATTGACTGGCAGCATCAAAGCGAGTATGAGCCGCTATAAGCTCAGGTTGCTGGAGTGGGGTCACTGACCCCACTCCAGGAATGTGCCAGGGGGGAGGGGAGGGGGGTAGGGATAGGGTTTAGGTAGGGTTAGAGGGTTGGGTAGGGTAAATGGGAAATTATAGATATTAGAACAAGAGAGAGCAATGTTCTTAAATCACCTTCCCTGAATGAGAGGTGTCTTAGATTACAAGAAATAAACCACAGAGGAGGATAATGAATACCTGGCAACAAAAAAATTATCCTAGGAGAGGGGAACTCTACCTCAAAACCCGGGCAGATGGTGCTCGTTAACCCTGTTAGGCAAGCTGTCTAGGAGAAGGAAAACTCCAAAATGAAACCTCCACTGCCCTGTGGACAATCCTTGGATGGATAAGGGCCAGGGAAACACATCCTGACTCAAAAGTAAGATGGAAGACGGAGACACTGGACCGAAAGGTACAAAATAGTCCAGCCAAGGCTGAAAACCACAGTGTCACGCAATGACTTCACATGTCAAATAAAAGGTTACAGATGATTCGTTTTGGTGCTTCATCTGTGGAATCCCGTCAGGTGGATGAAGTGCCGGGCTCTAAGCCTCGAAGGAGCCCACCCTCAGCGACTGGTGGTACCTCTGTCTCAATTTGTGGAGCCAGGAAAAGAGATCAGAGGAAAAAAACTACTGGTTCAAAAAAATCACATATAGATCATGATGCAGACAAAAATAAGCACTTAAAAATATTGCAGTGGAATGCAGAGGGCGTGTACAATAAAAAGACTGCACTTGCAAACCGATTACACACAGAGGAAATCGACATAGCATGCATACAGGAAACACACCTCACAAACAACAATAGATTCAACATCCGAGGATACCAAACATTTCGGAACGACAGAGAAAAAAGACATAAAGGAGGGGTTCTTATATTGGTGAAAAACAATATCGTTGCCTCTGAAATTCGAGTAGACACAGAAGAACAGGCTGAAATCATTGGAACCTGTCTAACCCTTCCAACTAAAGAGGTCACAGTATATAACTATTACTGTCCACAAGACAAGAGCCTATCTCTACACACAATTAACACAGAAAAAGATAACTGTCTTGTAATTGGTGACTTCAATAGCCACTCACAGAGTTGGGGATATACAGAACAAGATACTAGAGGAGAAGAAGTGGAAGACTGGCAGTGTGAGGTGAAACTTCAACTGCTTAATGAACCTGAAGACCACCCAACTTTCTACTCTAGAAGATGGCACACCACCTCAACCCCTGACCTAGCCTTTGCAACAGACGCCTTAGCGAAAATAACATACAGGGAAGTGCTGGAGCAGCTTGGCGGAAGTGACCATCGCCCCATCAAACTCACCATTGACATTAACCATACCCCTGCTGGCCCTACAACCACACCCAGATGGAACTTCAAGAAAGCAAACTGGAGTAAGTTTGCTGACCTGACAGACAAATTCACAAAAACCTTAAATCCAAGGATTAAAAACGTGAACAAAACTGCACAACTCCTGGCTTCTGCACTTCTTCAAGCAGCCAAGCAAACCATACCAAGAGGTGCTAGGAAAAATTACAAACCATACTGGTCTGACGAACTCGATGAGTTGGAGAAAGAAGTGTCAAAGGCCAGAGACACAGCAGAAAAAAGCCCATCTACAGAAAACAACATATCACTAAAAGCTGCTGTAGCCAAACTAAGAAAAACGACAATTACAAACACAAGGAAAAGCTGGCATGATAAAACAGAAAATTTAAACTTCGACAAAGAGGGAAGAAAGCTATGGAAAATAACAAAAATGCTCAACAATGAAGATAACAAAACAGCACCAGTAGCTATAGAGAATGGTGGAGATGTACTCACAGGAAAGAAGGCTGCAAATCACTTTATACAGCATTACCAAAGTACTGCCTGCCACAAAGTCGATGAAAATAGGAGAAGAGAAGTAAGAAAAGAACTACGGAATATCGAAAAAGAGATCAGCAAAGATAAACAAGATGTCATGAATATTCCATTCACGATTAATGAACTAAATGAAGAACTAGCAGTATTAAAACTTAGGAAATCACCTGGCCCTGATGACATACCAAATGAACTGCTAATTCACATCGGACCATCAGCAAAAAAGAAATTAATAAAATTTTTTAACAACTGTTGGGATAGAGGTCTAGTGCCACAGGTGTGGAAAACCGCCATAATGATACCCATCCACAAGAAAGGCAAGCCAAAAACAAGGTGGACAGCTATCGCCCAATAAGTCTGACCAGCTGTGTTTGCAAATTAATGGAGCGCCTGGTAAACAAAAGAATGATGTGGTTCCTAGAAAAAAATAAAATCCTGCTAGATCAGCAAGCTGGCTTCAGAAAGTGTAGATCAACTGAAGACCAGATTACACTAATTGCCCAGGAAGTAGAGGATGCTTTCCAGGAAAAAAAGCAGACATCAGTGGTGTGGGTAGATATGGAAAAAGCCTTTGATTGTGTATGGAAAGATGGACTCCTCCTTAAACTACAACAAAACAAAGTGACAGGGCGCATGTATTACTGGATAAAACACTACCTGCACAACCGAAAAGCAGCAGTGAAGCTTGAAATGAAGCATAGCAGAAAGAAACTCTTTAAGCATGGAGTACCACAGGGAGGTGTTCTATCCCCCACTCTGTTCCTTATATTTATGAATGACATTGACCAAATTCTCTCGCGTAAAGTAAATGCTGCAATGTATGCAGACGATCTGGCGCAGTGAAGAGAGCGTAGGCACAACAAAAATAAGGTTGCAAGAAACTATGGACAATTTGGCCAAGTGGACAGACCAATGGGCCATGTCTATCAATGTCCAAAAAACTACCTATACCATCTTCAGCATGTCCACCAAACCACAGAAAATCCTACTAACCATAAATGGTCAAACATTGCCAAAAGATGAGACACCTACATACCTTGGAGTCACTTTTGATCCAAGACTTACATGGAAACAGCACATAGACAAGTGCCAAACAAAAGGTACAATGGAAAAATTTTAAGTAGAGCATATACAGGTTATGTAAGACCAGCTTTGGAATATGGAATGTCAGCATGGGGGACTGCAGCCAAGAGTAACACTCAAAAGATCTCAAAGATACAAAACCGCAATCTCAGAAATATAACAGGAGGTATGAATACTACCCCAATCACAGAAATGGAAACATGCACAGGTTTGCCATCAATGGAAGAAAGAAGAAATGAAAAAATCCTCACACAGTATGCAAAGTTCAAATGTTTGGAGAGTCATCAAATGAACCAAAGACTAAGCAGACCTACAAAAGAGCGACTCAAAAGAGGTAGCTTTCTACACTCCGCTAAACAGCTCCAGAAATCACTCACAGATACAGACCTACAAAACCTAAAACCACTAAACACCTTTAACACATACCCAACATGGGACAGGAAAAACTTCCCAAGAATTATGGACAATATACCAAGCATCATTTCGAAAACAGAAACTACTATACAAGTACTAAAGGAGACAACTAAGAATCACATACAGAAAGCATACCCAAAGGATATATGGACACATGTATATACAGATGGATCAGCGAAAGAGGCAGTATTAGATGGAGGATCAGGAATATATATAGTAACACCAGATGGAAAAGAAATAGAGAAATCCATACCCACAGGCAAACATTCCACAAATTTTAAAGCAGAAATGGAAGCCATAATAGAGGCAGCCAAAATGCTCATGAATTGCTTGCCGAGTCACAACAGACATGTAGTATTTCTAACGGATGCAAAATCAGTATTGCAGGCATTGAAAGATCCAAAGAACACGAGCATGAATGAACTTACGGCCTGCTTACTACACCTCAGCAGTACCACCAAAGAAACAGTACTGCAGTGGATCCCAGGTCACTGTGGCATACCTGGAAATGAAAAAGCTGATCTCCTGGCAAGGAAAGGGGGATCACTGGAACAAATAGAAAATGATAATACGTACTATGAAAGTAAGACCATGTTAAAAGCAGAATATAAGAAAAAGTGGAAGCAAATGCACCCAACTGCAGAACCAAATGACCCCTACCACCAAATGTCACGCAAGGAACAAACCATCATTTTCAGACTACGAACTGGTCACAACAGACTGAGAAGTCACATGTTTCGAAAGCTGAAGATTGGTGAGACAGACCTGTGCAACTGTGGACTGAGCCCAGAGACTGCAGAACACATTCTTCATGCCTGTCAACTCTACCAAGAAGAGAGGGAGAAAATATGGCCTACTGAGACGGCACTGCTTCCAGACTTGAGGGGTTCCATGGATGACCTGAAGCGAATCACACAATTCATTGAAGCTATTGGGGCTGTAACCTGATATCTGACTGAAGAACGATGAAGAAGAAGAAGAAGCAATAGCAAAGAATGTTTGTCAACCAAAATAGGATTGGAACTGTCAGTCGTGTAATTGTGGATATACCCAGGGGGGGTGGGGGAGAGAGAAGAGAATGGAGCACATCTGAGTGCGTCTTGTGGGCACTGATAATAATCTCTAGACTAACTATAATAAATACAAGATTTCAAAACGTCAATATAAAGATTCACTATTGAGATGTCATGTTTAGGGACGAAACCCAAATTAAAGGAATGACGAAAACGGATGTGCTGGACCTCGATGTCCAGACCACGGAGTGGCAAACCGAGGTGCAAATAACTCAGTTCTACTGTGGAATCTGCAGCACACCATACTTCACGTTCCCCGGCGGAAAACACACGATATATTCGCTGGGGTTATTTGTGAGCGAACGTTGAAGAAGATGTCATGTTGACATTGTGGAATGTGACAATAGAACAAAGCAGGGAATGTGCTATGCATGGTGTGGACTATCTGGTACAGTTACGGTGGTGAAGGCATTACTGACACTTCTGTGAATGACTTAACAAGCTGAAAGGAACCATACTATTGTTAACAAATAAAGAGTAGCATAAACAAACTTATATTAACAGATAAGGATATTAAAATATAATATAACTTCGTTCTTGCCTTTTACATTTTTTTCCTGAAAGTATTAATGACATTATACACTGTACTGATCCGATTTCATCACTCACTATAATTTATTGCAGTGATGCCATGTTGAGAGATCAGATTGTAGCATGACAATATCCATTATTTGCATACATGTGTGTCCTGATTTACCTTGTCATTTGCATGATAGCCAGTGTAACTCTATTTTTTACCCTCTTTGAGTAGGAGACTTCTCTTCTTCTGTGTTCATTCTCAAACTCCCGTTGGATCTCTCCTGTAGCAGGACAATGGCCATACTAGATTTTCAGCAGGATGAAGTTCAGAGAAAGGAAATGCGTTGTGTCACAGTTTTATTTGTACCAATGGCCCAACACACCCATGTTTGGAGGAGGGAGACTTCTCAAATCACTGCACACCACTGTGTGAGTGAGAGTGTTCTCGGTATGAAATAAAATGTTGGAGAAACCACAACATAGGAAGTAAGTGCTGACCTCGAATAGTTCCCGAGGATCGAAACAACGCATCTTTTCTTATCACATGAGGTAGTGCTGTTATTTCGGGTTGTCCCACATAAGATCACCATCTCTATGTGGTTATCTTTAGGGAGGCAGTTTGCTTCATTTATGTTTCCTATCCATACAAGAAAATTTTGATCGCTTGACGGAAGCCAAGGGGCTTAAATCATCTGTCCACTAACCAGAAGACATGTGTTCCAAGTCTACTCATTTGTGGTTTTAAATAAAAAATTACTCATGTGATTCACTTAGCCAAAAGTATGGTACCATGCTCCAAGCTCGGGTAAGGACAAGGAATGGTACCACCCGTACTGATTAGGTGGCGCTAGTCAGGCGATTTCCTATCAGCCACTTATAGGAAAACTACGTACTATGACACAGGTCATAGCTCAGCTCACTGCAACCTTCCTCCCCCCCATAGCTTGCTTGATGTTCTTGTCATTTGATGGTTGGTTGCTGATCCAGAGATCCATGGATTCAGCCCTTTGAGCCACTTATTAACAAATGTTACTAGTATTACTAAATCACATTAAGCCATTGTATTCATATAAGTATATATTTAATAAGCAGAATCTGGCAATTATAAATAAAGATGTCATTACCTGAAAATATTTTGGCACTGCCTTTCTATCTTGGCGTTTGTAGAACCGTTTAGGATCAAGAACTGATCGCATTCGAATAAGTTCCATGTCATTCTTCAGCTTTCCATCAACATCTGGAGCTTTCATTCCGAACCATTTCTTGCCCAAATCCTTTGCCTTCTCTGCCTATTTGAAGATAACAAAAATTACAATTCAGGTCTAAGTATTTTTACACATATGCACATAAATTTATATACGATGATATAATCACTTTAGCGGTGGGCATGTAGCTCTTGACAGCACATAACTTTTCTGACAGAAACACAAGTTCTTCTCAGTTGTGTAACAGGTGACACGCTGACTCATATAAAGTCTCAAAAGCATGGACATGTAAGGCAGGTTTATGGGTGCATGTTTAGTCCTAGAAGGGAGGCATTCTAGTGCATCAGTATCCCAGGATTAAATTCTGTCAGAGGAACAGCACACACATCTGGGCCAACTATCTCATCATTTTTTGTGTCAGATTTGTTGCCCCAACATCATGGTGGCATATCTAGCATTTCCAGTCACCTAGGAGTCTGCCCCAAAATGGTGAAGGTGTAATGTCTGCCAGACTGCAGCTCTTTGTCATCCATGGGGATTGACATGTCTACCTCTTTTAGAAGACAAAAGTAATAATTTGAGACAAGACACAATTTTTTCACAGGGTTGTCAGCAAACCCCCTAACTTTTTTAGCTGTCTCCTATGACAGTGGAAAGAAGACAGTGGCTCTATTCTTGCACCCTGAACTAGAAGTCTTGTTGCCACACAGGCAAGATTTACATTTAAATATACACATATTTTAACGCATATGCACAGATGACAAAATTAACCTTGCTGATAGCACCAAGTAGATAAATTAGTCTTGTTTATCAAAATACAAAGTGAAGAACATAAGGCAGACATATATATATACATGGTCTTATTTATCTTGACAGACATTAATACCACCTCAACTGCAGAGGTGATACAAACAGGGCAGGACTTCTCATGACTGAATCTGCCGATCCATGAGTGATTTTCTCTGTCACATCACTGGGTTGTAGAACTTTTTGTCCTTGTTCTTTCACTCTGCATGTTATTAAATTATCAAATGCAGCCGAAGGTAAATGTGTTGGGCCATTAGTGCAAATAAAATTGAGACACAAAATATTTCCATTATCTGGACCATTATTCTGCTACAAGAGAGATTCAGTGGGAGTTTGAGGAATGATGAAGAATTATCATACGTTTTAGCTCCATTTATAGACTAGTTCTCAGCGTAAAACAATCTACTGTCAGGATTTCCCAGTTTTTGGTTGTGATAAAGGTATTCATAAATTTTTGCAGACGTCTTTGTATTGCAGCTTTGGTCTGCCTCTTTTTCTTGCACCATGTGAGAGCTTCCTAAATAGTAATTGTTTTGGGATGCGGTTGTTACTCATCCTCTGAATATGACCTAGCCATAATCTTTTTCTTCAGCGTTCTCAAGCTCCTGCTGGATCTCCCTTGTAGCAGGATCATGGTCCATCTAGATTTCCAGCAGGATGTAGTCCAGAGAATGAAAATGCGTTGTCGCTGTTTAATTTGCGCCACTGGCCCAACACATCCATCTTCGGCAGGACCTAGCCATATGAGTCTTTTATGGCTAATTGTGGACATTATTGTTGGGATCTTGGCTATTTTTGTCTTGCCACTTAAAGTTCAGAATTTTACGAAGACAGCATAAGTGGAAGCCATTCAGCATTTGTTCTTGCCTTGAGTAAAGTGTCCATGATTCAGATACATTGAGAATGACACTAACAATGCATGTTTAGTACACCAGGAGCTATCAGCAAACTAAGTAATACTTTTTATCAATAACATTTTGCCTATTACATCCATGGTGCTTAAGGCAGCAAAACAAGCACACTTGTCATCTGTTTTTGGCCCATTTTCTGTATAGTATCTTGTTCAAATCCTATTCCACTGGTTTCCATGTTTTAGATTATCCATGCATTCTCATAACCTCATGTGCCCATCTCATAGCAATTCTACCAACAGAGCTTGTTCAATACAGACTAAACCCTTTCTCTTTAAAGTTAAAGAATAAGTGGGATTTAAAAAGTTAAAACAAGTTGGAAAACAATGTCCTATACAGGTTAAACTTCAATGCCTATTTATTTCCTCTACTCTTGCTACTGTAAATGATCTACTTTTATTCTGCAAATATTCAAGAACAAATCCATCAGATACTTAGACCATTACCTTCAGGTTTGGAAAACTGATATTTCCATCCACAAATGTAACAATTACAAAACAAAAACGTCTTTAAGTACGCATAAACGGCATCCTTTGTGTTGCAAACATATTCATACCAGCGAATAATGGGAAAGTGTTATAAATGATTAAACGTAAAACAAATAAAATTGTAATTAATTATGTCAAAATAATATCTATAATTAATAATTTCAGTCAAATGTCACCAAGAAAAACAAGTTTCTAAATATTACTTTCGCCACTAACTGACACTATGTCAAACATACTCTTCTTTCTCTCTTGACTGCTCTACGTCCTTTTGGAGCTGCTGTGGTGTCATATATTGACGGTACTTTCTGCAAAAAAATATAAAATATTTAGAAAATACCATAACACAAACATGATAAAAATGTTAATGTTTAATTCATCTCTCCCACTCCCCGTGAGTGAACAGATGCTCCCATCTTTCCTCCGAGGGTTGCTATTTTAAAATCGTGTATCTTCTTTATCTTTTGTTCGTGTTTCAAACAGCTCCAAAATTGACTAGAGTAATCTGTTTTTTTAATCTCATACAACCAGCTCTGCATCATATTTGTGGAGAATGTTACTCACCCATCGTGAATATTTTCTTATGGTTTTTCATGTTTACGACATTTCACTTATTTTCAGATAATAATTATGAGGGCATAATCCAACTGGCACGTAAACATTTTGTGCTGTGGACTCAAATAGTGATCTTCTTCAGCGTTCATTCTCACAAACTCCAGCTGGATCTCTCGTGTAGCAGGACAATGGTCCTACTAGATTTCCAGCAGAATGCAGTTCAGAGTAAATGCTTTCTTTCCATTGTATGTGCGCCAATGGCCCAACACATCCATCTTTGGTACAAAAATATCGATCATAATATATTAATGTTTTCATAAGAACATTGCTTTATAGTGTGTAAAATATTAATAGATGGTATAAGAGAATATTTTTCATCATTGGTTCTCAATGTGCACTGCGAGTAAATGTGAGAGTGGTTTTGCTATTAATTTAGAAAGTCTGCACAATATTTTCACCCAGATATTCATCCATGTGATAAATGTTTGAAAGGCATATGGAAAAACAACAAAGTAGAAACGAAACTGCTAATGTTAAGAACTTTTATTTTTCCGGTTGCAACATATGGCTGTGAAATATGCACCCTAAGTAAAAATGCTACAGAAAGATACTTAGAATATCATGGAAGAAAAAAAAAAGAGAAACTCAGATATTATAAACACATTGAAGATTCCAGAGTGTTGGTTATTAAACACAATAGCAAAAAGAATACTACACCTGTTTGATCATATAAAGAGACACAACTGTTTAGAAAGTTAAAAAATGGGGGGGGGGCAGAGCTGCACTTAGAGGAAAGAGAAATGACAGACCAAAAAGCTTATTGACTGACAACATTAAAGATAACATGAATACGCCGTTAGAAAGTTCAAGCCACATGGTCCAAGATGGAGAGAATATGTCACATGACACCAATGCTATGAAATACAATTTAAATGTTTCTAGTATTATGAACTATTATTATTTGGCCATGAACAGATATCTTGGCGAGTAATTTTCTGTCTTCTTTTATTTGCCCCCCCCCCCACCCCAATGTAAGCAATCATAAAATATTATGCCACATTAACAATTATTTTGTGTGAAATTATCTGATATAGTTGGGTTGGTTGATTGCTATCTCATGGAATTGTGAGCGATTTGCTCTTAATTCCTATATGCAGTGGGGTGGTTTCTCTCAGCTACCTTTCATACCCAAGCGTCTTCAACTTTCAGCTTAGTGCAGTGCGTGCCTGTTGAAGAAGCCTTATATTCAGAAGGAGTATATTATTTCATATATAATATACTAGGTTATGAACAGACTAGTACAAAGGGCCTGGGGGAACAGAAAATTAATAATAAAAACAATCCTAGTTGACCAGGATTGTGCCTTCAGCATCTTTCTCTACAGATGTGAAACATGGACAACCTATATGTACAAGGAGAGATGACTAGACAGCTTTCACAAGCAATGCCCGTAGATAGGTAGCAGGACAAAGTCAATAACACTGTTGTATTGGAAAGAACAGGCAGTATTTTCTCAGTCTGCGCAGACCCAGATGGCTGAATACCAAAAGAAAACCTGTTATCTTTATTTGATGTGAATCTTTAGTTAACTAAAGTTTTAGATTGTTTGTTTTCTCTGACTAATATCTGCTGCGCATGTATACCTATCATGCTGCATACATTTTCTGTTGTCTATACAGTGAAAGCTCTCTAATTTTTTGGAGGACAGACAAAAAAATTCAGCACTGGTGGAAAATAATTTATCACAGCGGAGATCGGTTACAGAGAATAATGTAGCAGCTAAACGATTAAGAATTCAAACAAAATAGAAACATGCCATGGATTCAGTAAATTTAATTTCTAGAAATGATTGTGCTAAATTGATATGCATCCGCAACACATAGTGTAGCATCAGATTGTATTCTTTCTAGAACATAGTCGTTCCTATCACTCTCCTGAAATCCCCATGGTCTTTGGCAAGTTGCTTTGCTTCCCCAGGAGAAGAAAAACAGAAAAAAAAGAAGTAGACAGAGATACACAAAGAATGGAAAAAACTGGAAGTAATAGTTAGTTATAGATAGGAATCTATTATAATTAATAATATCAATGATATGAAAAGATGGGAGAGGTTTTTTTGATGACGTATGTTTCAATTGCAAGATTTATAGATAGAACAGTTGAAATGTGGCAAAACAGATGGTTGAATCATCATTAGGTAGCACATTATGTATATGCTCTTGTATCATTTGATATGGTCAAAATATTGTATCTTTCCAGAGAAAACCTTGTTTAGCCAGTTTTATTTTACATTCAATTCTATTAGGATTGTTATTTGTTTGTTGATCTATTGGTGATATTTTTGGTCTATGTATTCTGGGGACTCCTCTGTGACATTTTGTTTCAAACACTACAATTTAGTTTCTTACATTATTGGTAATTGTCCATGATATATATATATATATGGCCACCACGAACAGTAGGCTGTAGGAAATGTTATTTTGCCCACACATGTTTTTCTTTTGTATCAGTTATTTTATACAATGCCCAACCTCTGCTAATAAAAGAACAGAAGTGATGGTTAAATATCTCATCTAATATTTCCATCCACATGGCATTATTTTCCGACGAAGATGTGTGGTGGGCCATTGGCGCAAATAAAACAGCGACACAACGCATTTCCATTCCGTGGACTACATCCTGCTGGAAATCTAGAATGGATCATGGTCCTGCTACTAGAGAGATCCAGCAGGAGTTAGATAATGAACGCTGAAGAAGAAGAAACATGGCATTATTGCACAGGATATGAAAGTTGCACATTAAAAAGGTTGGTTTCTTCTGATTTTCCTTATCATACATTTGACTTAAATGATGCTTTGTATTTTTTTTACGATGTAGTCACAGAAACTATAATTATAAATCGAGAAACATGTAAAGGTTAACTGGTTCTCACAATATCTTCAACTTCTGACACCTGGCTTTGTGCTGTGCTGGTAGATGGTGAACTGTGGAGGAAAAAAGTGAATATAAGATGTTTTCAAGTTGCACTGATTCAGAAGACATATTAGTTAATCAACTTAATTGTCCATTAACTCTTGGAAATATAGATAAATACATAAAATATAAAAAATTCTAAAACTATAAGATTGAAATCATAGGGAATTCTCACTGAACATCTTCTTCAGCGTTCACTCTTAAACTCCCGCTGGATTTCTCTTGCAACAGGACAATGGTCCTACAAGATTTCCAGTTGAATGTAGTCCAGAGAATGGAAATGTGTTGTGTTGCCATTTTATTTGCGCCAGTGGCCCAACACATCCGTCTTCGGCAGGACTGAACATCTAAGAACACATGTGTTCAGTTTATAATTTCTTCATCATCATTCTTCAGAAGGATATCAGGTTACAGTAGGAATAGCTTCAATGAATAATGTGATTCGCTTCAGGTCATCCATGAAACCCCTCAGGTTTGGATGTAGTGACGTCTCAGTAGGCCTCCCTCTCTTTTTGTTAGAGTTGACATGAAGAATGTGTTCTGCAGTCTCTGGGCTCAGTCCACAAGTCTGTCTCGCTAATTTTCAGCTTTCTGAACAAGCGTATAATTTTAAAAATAAAATTTTCGGAGTCTGGATCAACATGGTTGAAAACATCCCTATACAACTTGGAAGTCTTCTTCTCTTCTGTATTCATTCTCAAGCTCCAGCAAATTAGCAGGATCCACCGGAGAACACAATGTACTGTGCTATATTTGTTTTAAACTTTCTTGTCATTTGCTGTTTCTTTGCTGGGTACTTCCAACTTCAGTAGGCTTCTTAGCCACTCTGACCATATATGGAATAGGACAGCCAACTCTACCCCATAAACTCTTTAGTCACCTATTATGATATGCATTTAAAGTAAACTGGTGTTATTCTATGCTCCCCCTTCGAGCCCCGAAAACATGAACAAGCTGGGAATTGAGACCTGAACAACAGGGGCTAGAGGAAACCTTGCATTAACAATGACAATCCAAATGTCAAATACACAGGAACTTTTAGTAAACTGAAAGAGGAAAACGCTGATTAGATGATCTATGCAGTGATGCTATGAAAACACACAGCATTTGGCTCTAAGATGCTGGTATCTGTAGCTAGTGACATAAGTCACAGCAAAAGGGCAAGCAACTTTGGCCATGCAAAACATTCAGATTGTGAAAGAGGTCAGAGTGCAATGTATTAAGTTTTATAAATTAAAATTAACAGTGTAAGATGGAAAATTGATAAAAAACAAATACATACTCCGAGCCACATAGCCAGCTTGATCCTTGTGCAGCATTTTTGTTAAACCAACTGTTATATGTGTTGTCATCTTGGAATGTGGTGTTTATGAATAGAGGTTAAAATATTAAATAATAAAAATTAGGATTCATTAGACAGATAACATGCACACACAAAAATTGATTGGACAGCTTAAACTCAACATCTAGATATACTGTACTTGTGCTATTTCCATAAAACATCAATCATAATAATTTAGCCTAGATCAGGGGCGGGAAAACTTTTTGTGCAGAGGGCCGCTTTGAAAATTGTAAAGCTATTGGAGGGCAGCATATAATATTATGTATGTTTTTGTTTAAAATTCTCGGTAAGTAATCAATTAAATATTTTTATTGTAAAGAAAGGTAGTTTTACATAATGTAGATAACTTCTGAAATAAATTACATTTCTAGCAGATTTACACTATAATAGTATATTTTATAATATGGATAAAAGGTTTTGCAAATATTTTAACAATGTTCGTGTATTTAAAAATGTGTTTGAGGGCCGCAAAATATCCAATGGCGGGCCGTAGTTTGCCCACCCCTGGCCTAGATCATTGAGTTGCCTGGTCAACACTTTAGAGATTTTGAGATCGTACTAGACCAGCCAACAAATTTTATTTCATGTGACCAGCAATGGATAGACAATAGGTGAGGTGAATAGCAATGGGTAGACACATGAGGTAAACAACAATGTACAGATACAAGAGGTGAGCAGCGGATTAAAGCATCTGTGACCAGACACACATTTTTTAGCCACTGACCATGAATCTATTTTGGTTATATCAATTTAACCATAAAAATAGTGGAGGTTGAAGTTCAAGTAATCATGTCACAATGACCTCTAAAATTATCTTTTATTGATAAAGGGATTTCCTGGCAGAGTCTAGAATCAGGTACGCATGTTTTCCCTGAATAACTGGTGAGTTCTATGGATGACAGAAAATGTAAAGTTTAATGTCACAAGTTCAAACCTGTAACTGAGTCTAAGATCAGAGATTCTCAAAATGTTTGACAGGAAAGGACCCACCTCAAAGTAAGAAAGATGATAATGTTAATTAACTGAGTACTATGTGGAACTGCAATAAAACTTTATACCAAAAGGTTGTTTATTTAGCTCCCAAGAAATTACAACCAGAGCTCGTGTATAATCAGGGCTTCCGGCAGAACTTTATTTCACTCACACAAGATTCCAACTCTTGGAGTGCAATGCTTTGAGAAACAGACTCCTACATTTACAACTGAGTAAAAACACAATTGTACAGATTAATTACTGGGGGTCTTCCGCACATAGAAAACCTTACTTTAGAAATGTCATATGAATACAGGTTTTTGTTGCATGGTGGGTGATCTGTTGGGATGCTATTGTAGCCTTTAGACCTTCTGCATGCAGATCAATAGGTAGAAACATATGAACACAAAATAAGAAATTTTACAGTTCACAAAATAAGCACAGGTTGCAGCATATGGCAGGCCTATTAGCGATATGGCCATCGACATCTTCTGCACAGTGAAAGTAGTAAAAACACTCAACATATTAGTTACCACTGCCGAAGTCAGATGTAACTGGCAATTTTTGCAAATAAAATAGCGACATAACACATATTTGCTCTCTGGACTACATCCAGCTAGAAATCTAGTAGGAACATTGTTCTGCTAAAAGTGAGATCCAGTAGGAGTTTGAGAGCGAGGACTTAAACAAAAACAGTTCATATACAAATACTAGATGGAAAATTGTGAGTATTAATTTTACATACCTCTATGTTCTGAAGTCAAGGTCACAGTTTTTTTATGTTCTAACTTTGTAAACTCAACCCACCAGGGAACAAAATTTGTGACTGATGAACGTGTTACGTCATATTCCACAGTCTCTTTGTCAAGTTTTATAAGTTGCAAATAATTTTTAAAACATGATGACAAAGCGTCTTGATCCCATTTATGCAAACATGACAGTTTGAAATTATTTAAATCTATGTCTTCTGTTTTATTCAAATAACCATTACTATTTAAGTCCATAATTTCACAGCTATCATCAGTAGTATTATCAGAGGAGTCTGAATCATCTGAGCCAGGATCTTTCATATTTTCTTTCTGCTTGGCCATGATAAAAACATTGATCCGAATTTCAACCTGGAATATAACATGAGACTTCTTTCCACAATAAAATCTAATCTGTTAATGACATACAATTGTTATTTAATAATATTTAAAACAAAGACTGCAGCTTAAAAGGCAGTGACAACCACAATATTTAATAATAAAAAATATAAAAATTATATATTATACATTTTTGGTACTTTTATACATACTTCCTCTGGCACCCTGCTTTTCTTTTTTTTTATTACTCCATAACCCCACCCTGCAAATCTATACATCCCAGGTTGAAAGATAAATATTCCAATGATATGTAATAAGTAAATAGTAATAAGCCTTGGAGAAAATAAAATAGCAATTTTTAGGGGAGATGCAAGAAACATTTTCTTAAAAAATAGTGAAAATAGCTTCAGCACTTACAACCTAACAACTCTATGGCAAATGTCAGGATAGGCTGGTTGTTGCTGATACAGCAGTCCACTGGCTCATTCCCTTTGATACAACGCCATTGTATTATGTGTTTGTGAGCTGTTGTTTTGTTCCATTTATATGGTCTTGGAAGGAGAAGCATTTTTATAATATCACCCAACACTGGATATAAAAAGTGTTGGTTGATAGTTTCATACGGATGAGTGCACAGCCAACACCCAGGAGTGTGTTGTTGTGTTCTCTGTTCAGGTGATTGTTAACCCCTTAGCTGTGGAGGTATCCTTAACAATACGATAAGGGGTTGCTGACATTTTGCTGAAATTTTCTTCTTGGTTTCCAAGGGAAACAATTCGTCTTCATGATTTATTATAAGCATCCACATGGATTATTTTCCTGTGTAGCTAAGAAGAGGAGGATCTCCGCAAAATGGCAGTGGCTTTTCATCATATCCTTAAGAATACCTCAGCAGCTAAGCTGTACATGTTGTGTGCAAAGTCTGAAGATGGTACTCTGGTCTTTCCTTCCAAGGAAGTTGATGTCTTTGGGATGGTCATTTACTTTTGCATGTTATTTATACTTTTTTTGCTCACAGATTGCTTCTTTCTTTGCTAATATGCATTCCTTGTCATTGGCAAGAGTCATTTGTCTAGGAGGTGATTTCATTGATATGGCATTGTGGCATGAGGACTGACTTTTGTGATATTAAAAATGCAAGTCTATTGAAGACTATTCTATTCTTTGTTTTACCTGCCCTACTAAAACTTAATTAAAAATTTCATTAACTTTAAAACTTTATATAAGTGTGTCATAGGCCAATTTTTCCACAACGATGTCTTGCCAATGAACTCCATTAACATCTATGTTTTGGGCAATGCGGTTTGCATTTTTAAACAAGGTAGACTATTCATGTTATCTTTAATATCGTCAGTCCATCTTCTTTGTCTGCCCTCTTGTTTCTCCTCCTCCCGGGTGCTCTGTCCATCATAATTTTAAGGGGTAAACAGTTGTGTCTCTTTATTATAAGCATCCATAAGCTCTTTCTCTTATTATTTAATGTGTATACAGTTCAAATTACACGCTGTTATATCGCAGGTCCTGAGAGAACTGTCGTATGCTGATGACATCTTGGTATATAGGCAGGGCAGAGATAGAAAAATGAGCACCGGGAATTTGCTATGGGAGCTTGATCGTATAAGGGATTGGTGCAGTAATTCTTGAGCTTTTGTTAATCCATCAAAAGCATTGATAACATGGTTTCCCCTAAATAATTACATAGTAAACACGCCCACGCCATCTGTTACTTTGAGAGGGGATGTCCACAAGAAAACCAGCCCAATGAAGTACTTAGGGGTTATGTTGGACCGCAGTCTGAGTTTCAAAGATTATGTTGACTACATCATTGTAAAGGCTTATAAAGGTCTTGCAGCGATTAAAATTATGGCTGCTGCTCAATGTGAACCGAGGCTGCCATTTCTGCTGTATCATGGATTGATGGCGGCAGAGTACGCACTTGCGATTCTGACACTGAGTCAGACTTAAACAGAAATATTGGATAGAATTCAGAATGAGGCAATGCAAATCATTGTGGGGTGTACGAGAGATACGTCGGTACGGGCTATGCGATACTTACTGGATTGCCAAACTGAAGAGCAAAGAATACAAATCTGCAGGGCGCGGGACTACCTACAAATCACCGTTGATAAAGAACATTCTCTACACCCTGAAATTCTCAAAGTGAAAGGCAGTCAACTTAAGAGAGGAAAGTCGTGGATGGGGCACGCAGATACTATACAGAGTGTGTGCAGATTGGAAGATGTACTACCTGGTGAGGAATGGAGCCCTTAGATTGTCAGAAAGCCTTCAAAGTAATAACACACAGAGAATGCAGGGAATCGTGTCTGACAGTGGTGGAGTCAGAGGTACCCACTCTGATCTGTGAAAATTCTAGGGAAGGTGATATGATCATATATACAGATGGGTCGGTTGAGAGACACATCAGAAGTGCCTGGGCCTTCACGACTCAAAGGTGGGGGGAGACCGTCAGAGAGGAAAGTGGTGCATTTGCTCAGATGACAAGCAGCATGACAATGGAGATTTTGGTGGCAACCAAAGTATTGCAATAGGTTTACTCACAGACTATCTGTGAACATGCCTGCATACTCAGTGACTCAATGAGCAGGATTGTGAAAGTTCAGGCAGGGTACATTCGGGAACAGTAGCTGGATGCTGTGAAGAATTCCTGTACGCGTAAAGTGACGTTCATGTTTGACCTGGGACATGCGGGAGTCTGAGGTAATGAGAGAGCAGATAGGTTGGCCACACACGCTGCTACTACGGCTGTTGGTGGAGGGATAGATCGCGCAGACATTTTGAACACACTACGGGAAAATGCACAAACAAATGACTGTATAAGTGACGATGACTCAGACTCTTGTTCCATGACTAGAATAAAGGAATTTGGTTTGAAATGTGGTGATGACTCAGACTCTTGTTCCATGACTAGAATAAAGGAATTTGGTTTGAAATGTGGTGTTGCTAGAAAGGAGTGGTTTCATGGGCAGGAAAGAATGATGGTCAATCAACTGCGTATTGGGACTGTCAGTCAACGTATAATGGTGACTACACTCAAGGAGAATTCTGATCACCTAATGACTTGTTCTGAATGCAGTGATGATGATCCAGCAACTAACTAATTAACTAACTAAGTTGTGTCTCTTTATAAGTTTTGTCCAAAGTTTAGTAACAATATTCTGCCACCTTCAATGTGTTTATAATAATCTGAGTTTTTCCTTTTTCCTTCCATGAGATTTTAAGTATTTTTCTGTAGAAAAATTGAATCTATTGACTGTAACTGTAACATTTTGTTTCATCTCAAAGGCAAAAAGCATTAGTAAGGCGTTGATTGGGACAACTATTGCAATATTGATCTTCTTTACCGCTATTTTAGTTAACTTAGGGTCCAGAGCGACCAAACTAGATAAATGAAATCAGGAGAAGAATCGATATATTATAATTCCATGCCCAGATTACATTGAGATACAACAAATAAAATAGTTATTATCATGAGAATGAACCATACTACCAACAAGTACTTAACATAACAAAGACCGGACACCAATAAATGATATAAATGCATTATAAGAAGGCCTGAGGAAAACCTGGATAATATATTTATTATTGATGATTATTAGTTAATTATTAAAACAACGTCAACAGTTGTCACATCATCATGATCATACGGATTTACGCAGCCAAGCCACAGATCTTGTCTTGACAATTAAAGCTCCCAGTCACCACCCCTACGCTTAAACTTACGGCAAGTGTGGATATTCTGACCATCATCCACCTGGGGTATAAAAAAGACATAAAATATAAAACTCATTTTTTAAAATTATTAATTATACAAAAAATACTTCATTTTACTGTGTCTAAAAAGTTTAACTTAACTTTACTTAGGGTCTATGTTTCACGCTTCGACTCTACTCGTAAACATTTAATCGTTTCGTATCCCGACACATATTTAGTATAATAATAAAACTTATGGTATTGATTTATTGAAAACTACACATGACATATTAAAGATGTTTGCATTTTTTTCAACCTTACCTTTAAACAAGCATGCCGTAAATGTATATTGTTTACAGAATAGTTATTTCCGGTTAAATTTTCTTACTGCTAGACCATCTCGCATACAAACGTAATTATTTGACCAGAACTTAATAGCCAAAGGGTGTCCCACGAAAATGGCTTTCAGTTTTGGAAATCCAGTAACTTCTGCTCCAACGTTGTTTGGTTCTCCAGCAACATCAGCATCAACGGGTTTTGGTGGCTTTGGCACTGGTACAACTAGCTTTGGAAGTGGGCTGGGAACTTTTGGGACAGGAACAGCAACAACAAGCTCGACGACTGGTGGTACGGGATTCGGATTTGGCGGCTTTGGAACACCAGCTACGACTACTACGGCTTCGTCTCTATTCGGTAATTTTGGAACCGCATCTACATCAGCATCTCCGTTTTCCTTCACTACTCCAGTTACTTCAACTACTACTGGTAATCATGTTTTATTTGTTTATTTGGTGTTTATTTAACGGAAATAATACAATATAGCCGCCTAGAACCAAAATGAAATAATAAAATAAATAAATTGGAACTGATGTCTTGTGCTGTGGACATTTTTATTTTGTTGACAAAAATAAAATATAGAATTGATTGAAGGTCCCTAGGGCTAATAAACTTTATAGGCTAATTAATAAAGCTATAACAAAGAGATGACTTAAACATTCAGTGTCAGCTCGGCAACCAACTCCACACTCTGGAAATTTGAGAGCTGAGGTAATCATCATCATCCCAACCCATGTAAACAGGGTCTTAGGGGAGTCACTCTGGAAACATCAACAAAATAATTTTGCCATGCCTCTCTGTTATCAGTTCTTTGCTTGAGTGTGGACTCTCTTAATCCTGCCAGTCCTTAATATTATTAATCCATACTTTTCTTTACATCTTTTTCTTCTACCCATAACTGTTCCCTTCAAGATTTAAAAAAAAGAGAATCATGCCTCATCATGTGGCCAAACCACACAAGTTTGCGATGCCTCACCACTGCCTTGATATATTCTTGTTGGCCTGCAAGAGTATTTATTTTACTTCTCACATAGGTCTATATGTTGGTTTTACAACAATACAGTATTGAGTAATTATATTGGACTAATAATAGTCATTTTAATGTACAACAACAGCACAATACAAACGTAAACTAGTAACAGCTGAAATGTCTTGCTTATGCAGAATCCTAGGAATATCGCTAAGAGACAAAGTGAGAAATGAGGATATTCGACAAAAAACAGGCACCACCCCAATCTTGGAATATATTAAGAGACAACAGAACAAATGGTTTGCACACATCAGCAGATTACCATCAGACAACAAGCTATGCTACACAGATACAGTGAAGGCAGACCTAGATGCTGACCATGAAAACGATGGGCCGCTGAAATAAAAGAGGCAATAAATTCCACAATATACTCAGCACACAAGAGGGCTGTCTCCAGAAAACCCTTCTACCCCTGAAAGGCAACAAAGAGTTTAGCGAATAGATAGAGTAATTATAATAATACAAGGCAAATATGGAGATAAGCAGAGTTATGTATAGTCCTAGGGCTGAAGTGCTACAATGTGCAGCATTTAATTAAACTGCTAAAACAGACTGGCAACGAGACAGGTGACATTTCAACTAGAAAACCGGCATCTGGGCGAAAGATAGCAAACAAACCCAAACTTTACATAGAAATCCACATATGGTAGGAAGAAGAAAAATGAGAAAGATATAAGTGAAATGTAAAAGTGGGCCTAAATACTAAGGCATTAAATGAAGCATGTCATGGGAGATGGATGAGAAGAAGATAAATCCCACAAGATAAGGGGAGGAAAGCAAAAGGAGAAGAACAGATAGAGTACAATTGATAAAATAAAATATAGGCCCTAAGTAAAATTGTACTTGGCTCTGTGTGTAGAACTGTGTCATGCTTCAAGACTAGCAGTGAAATATGGATGTAAATAATCACAGGTTTTATCATTTAATTAAAAAATGTAAACAGACAAAGAAAGTGTATATAAGCAGCTAGTATGAAGACAAAGCCTGACCAGGTATAAAGCCAGAATGTTGCCTGGGTCTAATTTGTTTAATAGTTTTTTTTCATATGCAGTATTGTTAGAACTTCTTTGTTCGCTTTCTTCTCTTTCCATGTTCTCCCTGTTCTATATATCCACATCTCAAAGGCATCAATTCTGACTTCTAACTGTTTATTCATTGTCCATGTTTCTGAGCCATACATTAATATATAATAGATGATATATATATATATATAGATGTAACATTTTTAATTTCTCATTTGTAGCTGTAATTTGTTTAGATGTCAATATTTTGTTTATATCATTGAAAGTACTTCTAGCCAATCCTTTTCTCATTCAATAGCAAACCTCGCCCGTGTGTTGCCAGGGCCCGAAAGGGGAGCAAAGAATAGCAACACTGTTTACCTTCCATGCATGTTGTAAAATGAGGTTATGGGATGGGGTTGGCTGTCCCATCCCATATAGGGTCAGTGACCCAAAGCCATGCTGAAGTCGGATGTGCCAGGCCGAAAGGCGCAGATATCGCAGCAATGCTGTAAACCATGACAACAAATTCCGTTCTCCGGACTACATCCTGTTAATCTGCAGTAGTTTGAGAACAAATGCAGAAGAAGAAGAATAGCAAACCTATGCAAGGGAGCAATAATACATCCTTCTTTCAGTCTGAAACCATGAGCTCAGTCCATATGTATGAACCATACATAAATCACACAAATGGACAGTTAATCATACAGGTGATAAATGGACAGTTAATCACACAGGTGATAAATGGACAGTTAATCACACAGGTGGTACATGTGCAGTTAATCATGTATGTGTAATTGTAAAATATCAATAACAACCTGCTAATTAATACTGCTACTAGTCATCTCATTGATGTTTGCTGCTTATGTTTTAATGTGTTTGATCCAGGGTTTGGAGGATTTGGTACAGGAACTACTGGATTTGGAACTGGTCTAGGATCAACAGGAACTACTGGGGCATTTGGTGGATTTGGTGGAGGATCAGCATTTGGTACCACAGGGACATCTACCTTCGGAGCCCCCACATGCACTGGAGCTGGTTTTTTTGGCTGTAAACACATTTACACTATTTTATCATTAGAAATGTTTTATTGACATATATTTAAATGCTATTTATACATCTATAATTATCAGATGACAAACAAGTTGAAGCTATCTTTTAAAATAAAAACTATATGACAGATGTATCAGGCTGAAAAGTGCAGATATCGCAACAAAGCTATAAACCATGACACAGCTCATTCCATTCTCCAAACCACATCCTACTAATCTGTAGGAGTCTAAGAACGAAGGAAGAAGACTATATGTCATGTCATGTGACGTATTCTTTCCAGAACGTTGTCTTCCCAATGAACTCTTTAAACCCTTCTCTGTCTTGAGTGATGTGGCTTGCATTTTCCAGTGATGTATTCATGTTATCTTTAATGTCGTCAGTCCATCGTCTTCTTGTTCTACCCTTTCTCCTCTTCCCAGGTACTCTGCCCTTCATTATTTGTCGTTCTAAACAGTTGTGTCTCTTTATATGATCAAACAGGTGTAGTTTTCTTTTTGTTATTTTGTTTAGTAGCCAACATTCTGGAATTTTCAATGTGTTTATAATCTCTGAGTTTCTTTTTTGTCCTTCCATGGTATTCTAAGTATCTTTCTGTAGCATTACATCTCAAAGGCATTGATCTTCTTTGCCGCTGTTTTACTTAGGGTCCATGTTTTGCAGCCATATGTTGCAACCGGAAAAATAAAAGTTCGTAACATTAGCAATTTCATTTCTATTTGGTTGTTTTTCAACAGTGTTATTTTACAATAAGCCATTGCGAATCTCTTCCTTATTTCTGCCATGCAATCTCCTGCATCGTTGATGTTTGCTCCTAAGTATTCAAATTTATCCACACATTCTATCTCGGTATTGTCTATTCTGATTTTTGGTTGTTGTGTTATATCTGTTGACATGTTGTTGTTTTTTTTGGAGTGTTTAAATACAAGTTTTGTGATTCGCTATATTTCTTTGTGTTCTTGATTAGTTGTTCCAATCTTTTTATATCATTTGAAAGAAGCACTGTGTTGTCTGCGTAGCGTAGTTCAGGGATTTCGAATCCACTGATGTTTAAAGCGTGGTAGTCAGCGTTGTGTATGTCTTCTCTCACATTCCTCATTATACTTTCTGCGTAGATGTTGAGCAGGTATGGGAAGAGTGTGCATCCCTGCCTTACTCCACTCTGTACCTCAAACCACTCTGAGATATCGGCCTCTAACTTCACTGCAGCCTTTTGATCTTGATAAATTTCTTCTATTAGGTGAATCAGATGTCTTGGGAAACCCATGCTGTTCATTATCTCCCATAGACTATATGACCACATTATTATAGCATGTTTAATGACACATGTCATTTGATTTTCCACACATCACCATACTAATCTGTAGGAGTTTGATAACGAAGGAAGAAGACTATATGACCACATTATTATAGTGTGTTTCAAAAATATGTTGTACTATTTAAAATTCTGTGACAATTTGACTAAACTTCATGAAATTTACCATATATTTTAGGAAATATAATGTCCCAACATATACATTTTTCAGTAAAATTTAACAACAGGTGTTCAATATATCTTATTTGCACTATATACCAAAATAAAAAAAGTTAAACATTAGGAAAATTAGCATTTTACCTTAATTTTAATATTTTTCAGTTGGTGTAAAGTAAAGTAACCCATAGCATTTATTAATGCTGTAGGGGTGTGAGATGTTAGCGATCTCACATTTCACAGGCTCTGCAAATGAGGGCGGTAGCCATCTCCTCTCCCTCGCAGTCTTTACTTCCCGGATTAATCCGGTACCCATTTAAGGCTGGGTCGACCTGGGAGCCGTTGCGATCTGAAAAATTTCCGCCTCAACTGGGGAATGAACCCAGGACCACTCATATGCGAAGCCAGTGCGCTAACGCGGCTCCCTATGTTGGTGTGTAAAAGTATGAAGAAAGAATTATTAAAGGAAATAAAGATCAGGGAAATAAAATATTTTGGATATATTAAAAGATATGACACCTTGTTGAAGACCTTACGGTAAAAGTAGGTCCCATTGCAGCAACCTGCTGTCGGGGATGAAGATAACTCTTCATGTAGTAATCCACAGCAATAATTAGGCCTCCTAATGTCATTACCTCCCCATACTAATGCATCACATACTCATTTACAGCTGAGTCGACTGGAGGAGTGGTCATGTCACGTGAGAAATCACAAACTGATTTTTTGGGTAAAACAGATACCATGTTGTTCAGACAGGTCGACGTTGTGCTTGAACTAGTTACGGGCACGGCTTGACTTCATTGCACTTGGGTTACCCTCGTGTGTATGCCTGCTTAGAATATCACTTATAGCACGTAACTTCAAGTGATGGTCCCTGGGTAATCTCAGGAAAAAAAATATTTTGGAAAAAACATGCAGTGAGCAAAATTTGAACCTGAGAGCTCTTGAGTGCAAAGGGAATGACGTAACCACTATGCCAGGGAGATCCCCTGTTGAGATATATTGTTGGAATTTGCATGAAAATTTATGATACACTTATGACTCATATAATATCACCCAATAGTTAAACTACCTTGCATTCTTCAGGGACAAAATAATTCGGACTCATACATTATCACATGAATGTTTCAATGTCAGAATATGGCAACAGCTGCAGAATTTTAAATGATGAAATCATAGGATCATGTAAAACCGCATGCACAAATCTGCGTCCAAAATTTTTTTAAAATCCGAACATTCTCACACTCCTGAAAATTACCAGGATGTAGTCCGGAGAACTGTATTGTGTTATGGTTTACAAAATGGCTCCACCTTTCATCCTGACACATCCAACTTCAGCATGGCTTCTGGGTGAATTTGACTCTTTATGAGATGGGACTGCCTACTCCGTCCCCAAAATGAAGCTTGAAGGCACACATGATATGCACTGTAATCTTTGTAACTATTTTAAAAAAATTCCGTAACATAATCATTGATGTTTTTGATACAGCACATCTGATTTTGACTACATTTTGTTCGGGTTTTTATTTCATAGTCACAAACCTGTATACAAGTCAAAATCTGTTTATCTCTTTATAACCAGGATGGTCATTACCATAAAGTCCTTTTCTCTAGGAGATTAATTCTAGATAAGAAATGTCAGTAGTTTGCAATGTTGAAATTGCTGTACTGCAGCACATGCATAAACTATTGCAAGAGTTTTTCAGTTATTGGTGAATGTATGATATAGAGATGACATGTGATCTGACCAGCTTGAACGCATTCAATAAGTAATAGAAACTTTATTTAGATGTATTTGTTCATTGTAAAAATAATGGATAAAATATGTCATTTCTATAACTGCAAGTGATAAACTATATTACATGTCAAATCTAATTTAATGTAGATAAGAAACAAGAATTATTGGACTTGATTTCTTGTTCATCTGAGATGTAGTTTAGTATACAATTATTTGATTGAGTATATCAAATTGATTACAGTTTTTTCCTTTCATCAGCAATAGCACCAACCCAGAATGTACAGCAGCAGGAGGAGGCCAACCTGGCTAATGTTGCCATGGCTGTATCATTACCTCAGATCTACGGAGATGAAAGAGATGCAATCATTGCCAAATGGAACCAGCTGCAAGCATATTGGGGCACAGGAAAAGGATTCTATTCCTCTAATGGAGTTGTTGACTTCAAACCTGAAAATCACTTCTGTAGATTTAAGGTACATTAAGCCTACTCACTGGTATACCCATGCACATTGCTACTAAACATTTGTGTTTCAGGTGTAACCTGTGCTCTGATTTCTATTTTGGATATACTATTTAACTGTGCCCATGACTTTCTACATTGTTCTTCTTCAGATCTTTGTCAGGCAATTCGGCATCTTTTATCTTGACCTCTTGTTTATGTTGCTGAATTATTTTAATCTAATCCATCTCAACTCTTTAATTACCAATGATGTATATATATATATATATATATATATATATATATATATATATATATATATATATATATATATATATATATATATATATATATATATATATATATGTGTGTATGTATATATATATATATATATACACACACATATATACATACATATATACACATATATACATACATACACACACACACACATCTAATTTAATGTAGATAAGAAACAAGAATATTGGACTTGATTTCTTGTTCACCTGAGATGTAGTTTAGTATACATATATGTACATACACACATATATATATATATATATATATATATATATATATATATATATATATATATATATATATATATATATATATATATATTCATGATTATATCCAATTAATGGCGCATATACAAATATCTAATTCAACATCATTTAAATTGTTATTTGCGCGTTCATTAGTTCATTATTATTTCAAGTTAAATAGTAAAATTACTATATTATTAAAAAAGAGATCACTCTTAAAATCAATAATATTGTAGGATTGTTGACCTTCCAATGCATGTGAAAATAACAAGAACTTGTTGTAATGAATAAGTATTACAACTTTGTTATTAGTGTATTCAATTTTCTCTCACCCACACCACCACCTTTTGCCTAGTTGACCCATACTACAAATAATGGAAATTAGTTTGCAAGTTTCAAGAGATAAATGGCAATCTCAAGATCTTAATCAGGAAGTATACTAAGTAGTGTAGGTGTGATCATGTATCTCTACTTCTCACCATTGCCAGTTTTAGTTGTCAGCTCTATTGTTAAATCTCTTCTGTCATTTAAACACTGTCCAATTTGTTTTCTCTCTCTTCCCTGGAATTTGACATGTTGTCACCATACTATTTCATCTCATAATATACCTTCCAAAAAAAATAATTAAGAATGTTTAATGACCTCTTGGTCCGCATGCAACAGTCTGAAGATCTCACTATTGGCCTATCACACCAACCGTTGGCCAACATTAAACTCTCAGTAGATGACATGCCAATATAGTTAATATACTTATATTGTGGCAGTCCCACAATAGGAACCTAACATGCATGTCATAAGAGTAACACTTGCTACCTAACATACATGTTAGGTATGTACATAAGAGACGCCTAAAGGTATTTTGTGGGTGGTGTTTGACTATTACAAACTATAGATCGTCAAAGTGACCAAAAAGCCATGCTGAAATCTGATGTTTCAGGCCAAAAGTAATGCATCCAAACTGCAAACCATTATACAGCACATTCTCTTCTCTGGACTACATATAGATAATCTGAAAGAGTTTGAGAAAAGCGCAGAAGATAAAGATATGATAATTTGTTATTCTTTGTGTTTACTTTGATTACAATAGTTTTATAACCAAACATAATATTTATCTTCTTCATTTCCAGGCACTTGGTTACCACTTGATTCCCAAGGGTAGCAATGAATTAGGTCAAGTGGCCTTAGTTCTGGCTCGTAAGGAGGAAGAAGTTACAGCAGCACAACAACAGGTAGTTGATACATTACACAGGATTCTTGGCAGCAAACCAACACTCAGTGTCTGTGTGGAAGGCATCAAACCTTTACCAGAAGACAGGTATGAATGAATTGTATTATTTCTGATAAAACTCAGCCTCATATTTCTTCAGCCTTGTCAACCATTAACCATCTGAATCCCATGGGTGACTGCTAGTCGCCTGGTGCTTTGATAAAAAAATGGGTACATTTAATAACATTGATAAGGTAACGTGATCGGAAATATGCGAGAACGACACTAGGAATAGTCAACTTCCTTCTTGTTGACCTAGCTTCTCAGTGAAGTGTGTTTCAGTCAGTGCTGCTGATCTAAAGTTTAGACTGTCTGTTCCAATCTTTCGCAATAGTCAAAATGGATTCCGTCATTGCTGAAATTTTCATGACCGCTGGCTCTGATAACGAGGAATTCTTAAGTCTTACAGTCGCATATCTTGTTTAATTAACCAATAATTTGGGGAATGGAAACACAAGCTCGTTGTCTGACGTGTGTGAGGAAGATGATGTTAGTGGTCATGGCCCTTCAGGTTATAGCCATGTTTGGCGTGGCGACTTTTCATAGGATGCTGGTCCTAACGTTAGTGAGGTAGACATGTTTCATTTGTTTATGACAGATAATATTTTGAACACTGGTGACCAAAACTAACCATTACATGTAGCAGGTTAGTGACTTGAAGGGACAGGATGTCGGTATTTCATCTCAAGCGAAGATGTGAAGGAAGACACAGCTGAAACCTAGGAGGTGGTTGGACTCATAATTCTCATGACTTTCTTGGTTGAACCCTTGTTTGGTACGGGCCATGTTGTCTACATGGACAACTTCATTTCCTCTACTGACCTTTTCAAGAAGCTTGCTGATCAGATAGGGGCTTGTGGCACACTACGTTTGAATCGCAGAGGGGTTCCCAATGCAATTAGGTCTGCAAAGCCCAAGGCTGGTAACCCACCTATTATTGCTAGAGATGACAAATTTATTTACATGTCATGGTTTGACAAGAGGCATGTACATTTGCTAACTAACATTCCACTAAGGAGGTCCGATCCAAACATCATGCTGGTCATGTATGGTGTGAGTTGCGAATAAACGCTCTATAATACTCTATACTTATCATATGGGAGGTGTAGATTGTGTTGACAAGCAGCTAACATATTACTTGTTAGCCCATAGTCCTGCAGGTGGTGGAAGAAACTTTTCTTTTACCTGTTGGAAGCTTGCTTCGTAAATTCGCAAGTCCTGTGGAAGGCCAAACATACTGGCTGAGTCAACGTGGAAATATTATACTCCATACTCTGATCCAACGATTCTCAGCCATACTTGTTGTTATGTGACATTCTTTCCAGATAATTGTCTTCCTTATGAATCTCTTGAAATCTCCTCGGTTTTGGGCGAGTTGTCCTGCCTCCCTCCAGCAACATATGCATGCATTCTTGGATATCTCTGTCCACTGACGTCTTAGGCTACCTTTTCCTCTGTTCCCGTCTATCGCTCCCTCCAGCAATACTCTTTCCTTACCATTATTTCTTTTTACATGGTCGGAAAAAACCTAACTTCCTTCTCAATATGGTGTTTATGGGCCAGCTTGGATATTTATTTTATTTAGCACCTCTAGATTGGACTTCCTTTCTGTCCATGGTATTCGCTATACTTGTACCAGCCTTAATACCAAATTTTCCAAATCAAAGCCTAGAAACATCAAATATTGCAGAGTCCACATCTAGCAATGCATTCACCAAGTTTCACTTACATAAGTTTAGGTCAGCTATTACAGATGTATTTGATGTGAGTTGTCTGCTCTCATTACTATGAGTACCAGCATGTCTAGTGCAGTAGGTGGGAGGCAGCTATAGATGTCATATAGACACCAGTTTTATTTTTTTAATGTGACTGATTAAAACAAGACAACTGCCATGTAGTGTTTTTCGATAGCTGCTGAAAAACTGCACTATTCGCTTATGGCTAAAGCCCCAACCTGGAGGACCAGAGATCACGTCTGAGTCATACACAATAACCTGTTCTGTATAGGTGATACTACCATGAACATACATTCATGCCAGCTTAACTTGCTGTCTCATTGGTACTTGCTAGCCTCTCTACTACTACAAGGTCTCAGAAGAAGAAACAGATTGCTTAAATGTGTGTAATTAATTAGAAATATTATATTCTAATTCTGCATTTAAAGTAATTTAACATTTGTTAATTATTTGAAACTGTCAACGTTTGTGTTGTAATGTGCAAAAAAACTTTGAATTTTCAGAATTTCATATATTTCTTTAAATATTTCAGAACTGAGATTGTTATCTACATTTTAGAGCGTCCAGCACAAGGTCCTGCTAAACGCGTCACAGCAAATGATCTGTTTAACTTCCTGAATCAGCCATCACAGAAAAACCAGATAAATGTACAGCTGTCGGTTGAAAGTATTTTACCTAAAGTTGGTTGGACTGAAGAACAGTTAAAAGAATATTTGGATAAACCTCCAGCTGGTAATTTGTTCTAATTACAACATTGGTAGTTATTGGTTATGAGCTGATATTGCATTCTGGGCAGAAACTGTTGCAGCACAGTGTAAGACAACAGCTGACCTGGACTGCCGGTTTATCATGTCCGAAAGCTCACATCGGTGAGAATAGTGAACAAGTCTCAAGAAGTACCGCTTGTCTATTGAGTACATGCAAAGGAAGTACTAGATGACAGTGCAATGTGTAAAAATATGTGAGAAAATTAAAACCATAACAAAAGCAATGTTCATGCTTGAGAACAAGCTTCCAGCTGTCTTCTGGTAGCAGATAGTGTGGACTGATAAAGGTCGGGTGCCATATCGCCCCAGTCTGAAGGAAAATGTGTGTAGAAGTTAAAACTCGGATGAGATGTTAATGATGTTGGTAAACTTGGCTAGGATGGTGAATTTATTGTCGAGTTTTTCCTATACAGGAACCAGGCTCTCAGTTGAGATAAGGGTCAATACTTTAGGGCCTAGGGAGCAATGGACCATCTATTCACACAAGACAAGTTCACTGATAGTGGAATACCTTGTATGAGATAGACATAGACTACCCAAGTCTAGATCTCCGTTTAGTCTGCTTGGAAACTGCTGCCTAGGCACATGGTTTGGCATTTAAAGTACTAGGGCACAGTGGGCGATAAACCATTATACCTTAGTGCTGATAGACACTGTGACAATTAGGAAGGCTGTCACAGGCTAGGGAAACTCCTCCGAATTAAAAGCATGTCCAAATCACATGTGCTAGGCCCACATGGCACAAATAAAATAACACTACATATTTCACTGTTCCCGACAGAAATCACACAAAATTTTGTGCTCTATTCATTTCCTATTACAATGGTGTTTTTTTTTCAAAAAATGTAGCAGTATTTTTTAATGAGCACAAATGAGCCTACATGAAAAATTGCTGCACACCAAAAATGTTGTTTTTCAAAGTAGACCTAAACTGGCTTAAGGTATTTTAATTTTAACACATATAAAGTAAATACTTGGACATCAGTTACCTCACGAGTCATAGATATTTCGCTTTCATTTCATTCATTTTCCTTTTGCGCTGAAGTTAGCACATAGGGCAGATCTCTCCAATTCTGTCTGTTCAATGCTATTCTGTGCAGTTCTTGAATAGTATGGATATTGATTGTTTTACTTTCTCAAAGTATTGTTCTTCTGAGTGTTTCTTTTTTTCTACCCCTGGCTCTTTTGCCTGTAGGTATCCATTCAAGAGATTGGTGGTGTATTATTTTGATGTCTGCGTGTAGGACATGCCCGATGTAGGACCAACAGGCATTTTCTGATAACATCTGTGATGAAATTTTGATGTGTCTCCTTGATTTTATCATTCGATTTGAATTGCACTCCAATGGGCGTTAGTTATCCTACGAAGACATTTGTTCTAGAAACTCAGTAATTTTTTTTCTGAAGATAAAGAGCTTTTCCAGCTCTCACATCCATATTATAGCACCGGAATAACGCAGGAATTAAATAAGCGCAAAAACTGACTTCTGTTACACAAATCGGCCTGGACTTTACGATGTTAGTTGATTAATCCAACGATCGACGGAATGACCCAGACTTGATTAGAGAAAGAAGACTTGATTCGCTTGGGCTATAAATATCTTGTGACCAGCTTTTTTTTTTGGGAAACTCCATACAGACGCTAAATTTTTCAGAATATTTGAGAGTAAATGCATATTTTCCTATAAAAGATTCTGGATCTGCCATTTTAGTCAATCATGAGACACTTCAATTTTTTTGGAAATATGAAATCACAATGAAGTAATTCCAAATTTAGTGCTTATAGGTATATTAAAACCATAATAATTACTTGTAATTCAGATAGCACCCATTTGTTATTAGTTTTCTTAAATTCTTGGATTATTTTTTTTTTTACTGTGTAACTTTTAAGAATGTTACACAGTGCTGGAAGATTCATAATTGATTTTTAAAGACGTTGTCATTTTTGCTCACAACCTTGTTGTCATTGGCCATATGGCTGTTCTGTTAATTATTTATGCTGTCAGAATTTTATGTAGCAAAAACATATTTAATCTGTATTTTTGTTTGGTTGTTAGATTTATGGTATAATAAATAGATTATAGCAATTAAGAACATAGACTGATTGCTACACCTATAATTTACTTATGCTTGTAGTATAGAATAATATTATCTGTACTGTACCGCACCAAGCATGTCGTGCAATTGCACGGCCATCACTATGGCTACATCAATAAATAACTAATGATCCTGGTTGGTATCTATAACAAACAATTTTTGCTTTTGCATGCAAATCTACGTAGTGAACATGGACCTATAGGGCGTCTACCAAAGGCAGACACTGTTCATTATATTTTGTCATTGTTGTCTTTTAATACAAAAAAAATTATTTATCAATTGATTTGAGCACCATAATGTATTTTTTTCCTCTTTTCTTTCTTTTGTTAAAAATGTTCTTATTTCTAATTATAATTTCATAAATGTGATGGAAAACAGAGATCCGTAGATGATCGGAGGGCACACACAAGCCATTAAGTTGGGGGAGGGGGAGTTTCAGGCAGAGTGTTTTCCAGGCTTCAGTTGCTCAAAGGAAGGACTTGGAAATGAAGCTCATAATCACAAAAGCTGACTTAGACCCTACAAGTTACTAATTCTTTTCACAAATTGCTAAACTATTATTCCTAGAACATGACTATGCACAATAATGCTACCAATAATTATACATATAATGATATTTAGGTTTGGGGGGAATAATAAAACAAATAAAAATCTCTACTTACCAGTCGATGCACATGAATAATATACCCCTACACTAGCTGCTTTACAAAACTGAACACATCACTATGCACATAATGCATGAAAGTCTTGTCATATTTGAAGCACAAAAACATTTATCATAAATATGTAATATATTTAATAATCATATATTAAAATCAATTTTAATTATGCAAATTAGCCGCCATTTTGAATTTTCATTAACCCAAATTTCATCTGAAAATTAGCACAATGTATTCAGCAGATGTGTCGTACCTTTGCTAACACACAAATATATATTTTCTGTGGTATATTATTATATGTAATAGTTATATCATTTATTTTAATTATGATAATTAGCTGCCATTTTGTATATTAATTAGTTCTGCGCGCATCTAAAAATTACAGAAATGTGATCAACAGATGCATCTTACCTTTGCGAACAAAAAATATATAGTTTCCGTGGTATTCTGTTGTAAGTGGAATATATTTAATAGCCATAAGCTGAAGTCAGATGTGTCAGGCCGAAAGGCACAGATATCGCAGCAATGCTATAAATCATGACACAACGCATTCCGTTCTCTGGACTACATCCTGCTAATCTGCAGGAGTTTGAGAACAAAGGCAAGAGAATAGGCATATAATTTATTTTTGTTTTTTAAATATGCTAATGTGTTACCAGTGCCAAACCTGGTCCCTCTCATCTTCACATTACAGAAAGATAGTGACATTTGAAATGAAATGTTTGAGGAATGCCGCCTGGGTCTCCAGGCTCGATAGATTATGAAATGGAGATATCAGGGCAGGAAAAGAATAGGTATAATACCTTGTACAGATTACATAGACAGCAGATCAAGTGGTTTGGCCACATTGTGAGAATGCATCACGACAAGTTGCCCGTACAGGCATATAACCAAATGAGGTACAAAGCCAGAGGAAGATCACGGAAAAGATTGATAGAAAATGTCAGGGACATCCTGAAAAGACATGGTCATAGCACAGCCGAGGCCAAACATCTCGCTTTAGAACGCTAGCTCGAACTCCAATTACCCCAACGCTTAGCTGCAAGAGTGAATAACAAACCACCTGGGGAAAGACAATAGTTGCCATTTTGAATATTAATTGTCCCTCATGCATCTGAAAATTATAGAAATGGGATCAACAGATGAACCTTGCCTACATGCACTAAAAATGTATAGTTTGTGTGTTGTATTATTGAAAATAATAAAGATAATTCAGAAATTATCAGATCAGCTACATTTTGTGGTCACAAGTTTTATTTATATTTTCCTATATGTTTCATGTAAATTATTTTGAAAACAATTCATAACTTCTTTTCAGGATTGGTGTATAGACTTGGTTGAAGTATCGTTGAATTGCAATTTTCAATGGCTATCTAACTATGGTATTTTTTTAAATGATGTAGCACTATTTTGAATATTTTCCCAAACACCTATATAATGAAGGATACTGTTCAGATGTATGTATTTTTTATTACCTATTTGTAATAGTTATATCCTCAACTTATTATTCATTTCTAGGTGTTGATCCACTTCTGTGGCAGCAAGCAAAACTAGATAACCCAGATCCTGATAGATATATACCAGTTCCAATGATTGGATTTAAAGAACTTCAGAGACGGCTGAAACATCAAGCTGAACAGACTAAACTTTACCAGCAGCGACTTGATGTAAGTACGTTAGTTTTAATGATCTTAATTGTTTGAATTGCTACTGTACATCCAGACTAGGTACTTGAAGGCATTCAAACCAACTATGCTCCTGAAGGATAATTTATGTTTCTTCTTCTTCAGCGTTCATTCTCAAACTCCTATTGGATTTCTCTTGTAGCAGAACGATGGTCCTACTAGATTTCCAGCAGGGTGTTGTCCAGAGAATGGAAATGCGTTGTGTCACCGTTTTATTTGCACCAATGGCCTGGCACATCCGTCTTCGGCAGGAAATTTATGTTTAATGTTATATAAAGAAGTGCACTAATTCAGAAACTCAGTGATTACATAGATACCTGACATGAATTTCACTGCAAGTATCATCTAGGTATTAGGTTCCTAAAATGGTCTATATGGATCCCTAAGGGTAGATTTTGACTTGCAGGGGGTCCATGTCTTGTTTAATAGAGGTATGAATAAAAATTGTATATTTCCTCCTTTTTTAAACTATTTTTTTGGTTGTCTGTTCTACAAAAAACCTGTCAAGAATATATTTAAGGGAAAAAAATTTGATGTTATGCAGGTGGTCTATGGAAAACAAAAAAATGGCAAAACTTCTGTTTCACATCTGCTGTAATTTGTGATTATCTATCCGGGATATTGATAATGTTCTACTTGTTGTAGTATCTCTCCATGTATTTTTATGTTTAGTACCTATTCTGCAATTTTGCTGATTATCACGAAGGAAAAAGTATGAAAGAAAGCTCAGAAAAATTACCCAACTGCAAATAAGAAGTAAGAACTAATCACTCACAATTCATGGGGTTCTCAAACAAACAATAAAACAAGTGATTATAATAATAATAATAATAATGGAAGTGCATTATAAGAATAACAATATTGCATTACATTTTACAGGTGATATCCGGTGATATAGTACACTTGCAAACACAACATAGTACAATGCTTTCCAAACTTGAAGATTACAAGCGCAAGGACTTGGAACTGGGTCATCGCTTGTTGAAGGTGTGTAACATTGTAAAGATGTCCTAATGTTTCAATGTTGCTATGGGATTTTCATGATGGTTTACTGTTATTGTTTACACACTCATGCTGTTTCTAGGTATCAGCTACTTTCCTGACTAAACAAAATGACAAGTTTTTAGAATGAACTTCATGCACTCAGCTTGCCCTCATAGAAACTTTTGACCTTTTTTTCTATAATTGAAAATGTACAGAACATAATCTGTACATGGAAAGAAAAATCATGTATTGGCAACCTAATTTAGATTAAATAAATAAATGCTGGCAACACTGCATACGAAAAAAGAACTATTAAAAGAAATAGAATCAAACATAAAATATTTGGACATATTAAAAGACCCTTTTGAAGATATTGCGGTAGAATCAAGAGGTTGTGTATGATAAAGAGATAGGCAGAGATACAACTGGAAGGGAAACTATCATCTGATTGACAGGCTACTGTCTAGCAGAGTGAACCACCAAGGCAAAAGACATGATGTTGAATGTCTGTTGCAGCCAACCTTTGATGTGGAGATAACACCTGTTGAATTCAGCACTAAATAAAAAATTTTGGGTTGTGATTTCTTGCCTGACACAATCACTCATCCAGCTGTAAATGGATACATGACGCATGAGTTAGGGAAGGTAAACACCACAAGGAAGGGAACTGACCACCCCACTTAATAGTTGCTGCGGCTTAGTACATGAAGTAATATTCATACCTGACTGCAGGTTGTTGCCATGGGATCTACTTACTAAATAAACACAAAAGTAGGAAACTAGAGGCTATAGAGATGTAGTTCTTATGAATGCTGAGAACCCATGGGCAGCTAGAAAAAAACAGTGTGGAGGTACTACAGTATTCACACCGAAAGAGTTACCTACAACATAAAAAACATCCGGCGTTTCTGTTTGCTATATCATGAGAAAGGAAGTTGAAATATAATTTAACAAGCGAATAAGAGAGAAGACAATGGATATTTTGACATTATTACATGGTAGAGTGTCAACAGTGGTATTAATACACAGTACTATGGATAGAATGTTAAAGAAAAAGTTTATCTTCCACGAATGTTGTTAGAGGTTAACCTAAGGAGGTTATGGGACGGAGTTTGTTGTCCAGTTTCATAGTCAAAATGACCCAGAAACCGTGTTGAAATTAGATGTATCAAGATGAAAGGTGCAATAAATCGCAGCTAAGCTGTAAATCATGATATTATGTTCTCCGGACAACATCCTGCTAATCTGCAGCAGTTTAAGAGCGAATGCAGAATATACACAGCATGTGTCCATAATTCTAGTTCTGACAATTTAAATTTGAAGCTTCAAATGCTATCCTACACCTGTTTATTACTAAAGTGTGTGGTGTGTGCTTGCACACATTTGAATTACGCCAGCCTTCAATTTATCTAAATATATGTCTATATCAGAGTCCATTTAAAAAATGTAATTTATTAATTGGAACTGGAAAATTGGATTGGTTATTCATCTAGTGGGTCGTAGGCTCCCGTACTCTGCCTCAAACTTTATAAATGTAAGAAAACAGTCAATGCATAGAAAATCCCCAGGATATATATTTTTATGGTAGTTTCACAAAATGCCACGCCTTTTTAGTAATGAGTATAAAAATTTACTTGAACAATTTGTTTTGTCTGCAAAATTATTGTTTTAGGTCATTGTAAAACAAGAGATATATCGCAAGATGGGCTTTGCCATCCAGGCAGAAGAGGAGACTCTAAAAGTTCAACTAGAGCAGTTGCAAGTGGAATTGAATCATCCTACACAGTTCAAGGTAACTATAATTAACAACTCAAATATAAGTTTGATTTGCTTAACCTATAAGTAAAGTAAAGGTATGTTCCATGGCAGCAACCTGCCATCGAGTGTGAAAATAATTCTTCATGTAATAAGCGGCGCAAGTTGCTTTTAATTCTTCATTGTGACCTTTGCTCTAGTTTCGAGGTATTACCTAACCTTTGTTGTATGATTTGGTACGCTTAAGTACTTAGGATTAGAGTACGGTTAGGATTAGAAATAATATCTCTGTGTGCGCTTACCTCGCTCCATGTTTAGCTGGCAGAAATAATTATTGATCCATACAAATCATAGAAAATTTGTAAAAATATTTAAATTGGAAAATAAACAGATTATGCATAAGTTCATCTGTCTCTAGATTTGAACTCAGTGATTGTTGGAATGTGACATCACGGCAGCCATTAATTTCATTGGTGTTACACGGAAATCTGTGATGTTAGATAGCTAAAAATGTAAGCCGTGTGATTTACCTTTACCGATTGAGAATCTCATACACAGATGAATGTCCATGTAGATCTGGAACCAGGACTCCAGAACACATACTTTAAGATTGTCCAAAGAGCAGAGACAGCAGACCTGGCCAGATGATACAAACTTGAGGCAAAAGCTATGTGGCAGCCACTCTGATCTGGACAAGACAGTGGATTTCGCTGTGACGACAGGACTGACAATATAACATCATAACCACATATGCTGAAAGCAGAAGGAGAATATTGATGATAGACAGTACACATGACAGAAGGCTGTGAGCAGACATTATGACCAATGCTATGCAGTATAAGCTGGAATGTATGAATTTAGGACATCCTTTGTCATAGTAAACATACTTTTCCTTTCTCTTTCCAGAAATATTTATGGCTTTTTATTGGATTCCATATCCCTAATTTGAAATTCCTATTTTGTGTATTACCAGGGGAGGCTGAATGAGCTCATGTCACAGATGAGGATGCAACTTCAAATGGGTTCGGGACAAACAGATGCAACATATCAGATGGACTTAGAAACACAGGCAGAAATAAAATTGGTAGGATATCATTTTTCATGATGTGAATGATTATGGTAATTCTTTATTTATTTGTATTTTATCCATTTGTGCTTTGCAGTGTCAGAGGTAGAAGAGTTCAAAAGGTAACAACACTTTTATTACCATCCTTCGTCCTCTGAACCGGTTTCACTTGATGACCCTTTCTCCTCTTACCATCATCACAAACATGATTGGACCCCCCCCCCCTTCTCCTGAAACCAAAACACTTGATGCCTACATTGACTTTACCCTTCATGCTATACAACAGTTACGTTTTCCTAAACTACGTCGCTCTAATCTCACTAGATCAGAGTCACGGGCGCTCTCCAAACTTCGCTCACGTGATGACATCGTGATTAAACCGGCTGATAAGGGTGGCACTGTAGTTGTGTGGCAGAAGGACCTATATATCAAAGAAGCCACGCGCCAGTTAGAGGACGTGGATTTCTATCGTCCCTGTGTCAATGATCCAATTTTAGCACATAATGATAAAGTGGACAAAACTCTTAAACAACTTATTAACAGCAATCAACTCCCCATTAGTGCCCTCAAACTTCAGATTATTAAAAGCAATCTGGGTTCTCCTGCTCTGTATTTACTACCTAAAATACATAAACCATCTAACCCAGGTAGACCAATTGTTTCCGCCTGTTCTTGTCCAACTGAATTAATTTCTGATTTCTTAGACAGTGTCTTCCAACCTCTTGTCGCATCTCTTCCATCTTACCTAAAGGACACTAACCATGCTCCATCCATCTTTTCCTCTATTGCTCTCGAATCTCTACACACCTATCACATATTCCTTCTAGATGTTGTTTCCCTCTATACATGTATTCCTCATAATGAAATTTGGGCTTCTGGCGTTACAGTTCTTTCTTAACATCAATCCGCATAAGTCTATTGCTACTGCCGCTATTCTTCGACTGGCAGAATTAGTTCTCACCTTGAATTCTTTTGAATTCAATGGACACTTTTTTGATCAAATTAGCGGTGTAGCGATGGGTACTAAAATGGGACCTGGTTATGCCTGCCTATTTATGGGTCACCTTGAACATCTTATCTTTACCACATTTCAGGGCCCTGTCCCTTCCATATTCCATCGCTACATAGACGATGGGGTTACTGATATTTCTCTTGATAACCTCAACCTTTTCATTGACTTTGTGAGTGGTTTCCATCCAGCTATTAAATTTACTTCTCTTATTTCCTCCACCTCTGTGAACTTCCTTGACATTTGTGTTTCCATAGGATCCACATCCCTTACCACTTCTGTACATTATAAGCCTACGGCCTCTCATAGTTTTCTTCTTTATACATCATCTCACCCAAGGTCTTGTCGTCATGCCCTCCCTTTCTCTCAGCTGCTTCGTCTTCGTCGTCTCTGCCAAGACGATGTAGATTTTCAGGTTCAATCTCTTAAGATGCTGGATTTTTTTCGCCGTCGCTTATACCCTGATGATATCCTGTCATCGGCTTTACAACGTGTTCTTACTATTTCCCGCTCAGTGGCCCTCGTACCATCTATTAAACATACCTCTGATCGCCCAATACTGGCTATCACTTTTCATCCTCATAATATGCCGGCACTACGTATCCTATTACGACATTTCTCTATCCTCCAGTTAGATCCCATCTCCAGTCCTGCATTTCCCTCTCTTCCACTAGTCGCTTTTCGGAGGGACAGAAACCTTCGGGATCTCTTAGTTCATTCTCGTCTGCGCACTTCTGCAGGTCAACTAGGAACTGTCCCTTGTCATCGAAATTGTTTGACTTGCCCTTTTGTTATTCTCACTCCTATTTTACAGTTTCCTAAATCACACTGTGATATTCAGGATTCTTTTTCATGTGTGTCCCGTAACTTAATATACTCTATCATATGTAAGCGTTGTGATATGAAGTATATTAGTGAGACTGGTAGACGTTTAGCTGATATATTCGCCGAACATTTGAGAGATATCACGAATCATCATGACTCCCCAGTGGCTAATCATTTTAACAGCCCGTCACATCATGGTAGCTCTGATGTCTCTGTAACCGGTTTGTTACGTTGTTATACCGGTGACCGGCAACGTCAGTCCTTGGAATATCGTCTCATTTGTCATATGGGAGTCTTGCAACCACACGGAATGAACATTAATCACCGTTTTGTTTGAGTTACCCACCTTTTCTTTATACCCTCTACTCCCGTATTGCACTGATTCTTGTAATTATTTGTCTTTGTACACTTTCGTGAATAATTATTATTTTTGTGTTTGCCGTTCTTCTATATAATTCCTTTATGTCTTCTTTCGTTTGTGTATGTCAATATGTGATTATTTTGTACTCTGCCATTTTGTTATTGTTAAATCATTTACATATTTAGATTTTGATTTCCTCGTTTTTATTGCAGTTGTCTCTTCGATGGGTGCCCACACATGTATAATTATTTGTATATGCATTTCGTTTTACATGGTTCTATGTATCCACACAATTACTTTGGGCCACACATTTGTATGTATACATATGCAGTTGTTATAGCATTATCTTTATGTGAACGAACGTTTATATTTACATTAATATATGTATATGTTTCTATGTGTACGAATGTTCATGTTATTATTTATGTGAGAAAGTGTTTATGTGCATGAATGTTCATATTTATGTATACATATATATATATATGTATATTTATGTGGGCGCTTTTTTATGTTAATGCACGTATCTCCATTCTGTGTCAATGTGTATACCTATTCTGGTGTGAGTCCTTTCCTGTGTGTGGATACATTTACATGCCTGTGCATTTTGTGTGGGTATCCTTCACACATCTGTGTCCATCTTGTTATGTGTTTATTTCTTGACTCTTGGTGTGTGTTTACATTTCTATGTATGTTTAGGTTTGGTTTTATATATATGTTTATGTCTATATTTGGTTTCACATTCATTCCATGCGTTTTCAAATGTTGATTCTTCTTCTATCCTTCCTTCCCCAAACCCACTCACCCCACAACCTCATCATTACTCATCTATCATTGTCATATGCCATTCTTGTTGGCGTAGGTGACCATGGTTCTCTGTTCACAGTAATGTTATCAGGATCGTTGTTTCCAAGCCTTGCTAGGTTGTCACATGAATATTTTCTCACGTCCCCATCTGTCTCTGTTCCCTTCAGTCTTGCCTGTTGTGACTATGTTCTTAAAACCTGCCTGTCTGATAAAGTGACAAAAGGGGTATTTTCTTATCTTTTTCTTTTATTATTCTTGCATTCATCTATAGTGTCTCTAATTTCCCACTTTCGGTTTGTTTATAATGAATGCACGCATTTTCTCTTTTACTAGATGCGTTGCCATCCCTGCGCTATGGAGACGGGGCTTGATGAAATATAGACATCTATTTTGTTTTTTATTTTGTCGTTTTCTGTTGTTTGTCTCTTGAAAAAGGTTCAATTTGAGCCGATACGTGGAGAATTGTCCTGTTTAGTTTTATTGTATGTTTTTTTATATATACTTTTTAAAATATATTTTTATTAATAGGCTAGGTAAGTGTTTTAGTAACCTGTTTAACTCATTTTGCGTTACTATGTAGAAGAGTTCTCTGGATATTACCTTTTTGTGTGTTTATATGATTTTCCTGTGACCTCTTTTATTTCTGAATCCCATCTTTTGCATTGTATCCATTGTCTGTATAAGCATTACTTTTTGGATGGTGTTTGCAAGAGCCTGGTGTGAACAAATTTAATTTGTTGCTTTGTGTAGCAATTCATTACTGGCATTGCATTAGTTTGTCTCCTGTTGTTTTAATTTCTGATGCAATACTTTTTTCTTGCACTGAGAATTCTACATAAATATGACATTTATGTCATAATTAGTCTATTATGGTCAATGCTACCTCAAAAATAACCAGCAGTATTGTTCATTAGTGAGCGCAGAGCAGCAGTTTAAAAAATGTACACAAATGCTAGTAGAAAATAAATCATGTTGAGGTCTAGTTTATTCGGTGATGCATTCATAGTTGTAACATAATTTCATTCAGATGAAAACTATATGTGGTTTCCATACTTGTTAGTAAAAAATATTTGTGTAGTCAGTTCCTCCAACAGAACATTGATAGAGTTGTCTGCACTTTGTGGATGGAAAATTCTACAACTATAATGCAGAGGTGAAAGCATAAATACTTTAATGTGAAAAAGAAATTGTCAATACTGCATTTTTCCATTAGAGTTCCAGGGTCGTCAAAAGGAAAAAACCCAAATATCACTGGGCATTACAAAAAGGCCACTATCTGAAATCATTTGAACAATATATGATAAGATAAATGATACTGAGGCATTATGTTTCTTAGCAAACATGCTTCGGGTAGCAAAAAAGTACTTTGGACAAAACTACAGAGGTATTTTTGTCATGTGTCATGAAAATAAAGTTCATATGCAAGTGGTTCACAGGAAAAAATAGTGAGAACCACTGAGCTGTATCACGAACAGAGAAAGAAACTTCATTTCAATTTTGCCCAAAAGGGTGTACTTCCTTTGTAACATTAATTTTAAAGGACACATACATTTTTTATATACTTGTCAACCGCCGAAGATGGATGTGTCAGGCAATTGCCGCAAATAAAATGATGAGAAGAGCATTTCCATTCTCTGGACTACATCATGCTGAAAATTTAGTAGGACCATTGTCCTGCCAGCAGATTCTTGAGAATGAACGGAGACAATATATACTTGGAAGTCTGCTTCAACATGCCTTTTCATTCTTTAAAATACATATGCCGCTACGATGGTTTCATTTCACAGCGCTTACATTTAATTCATTTGATATAATTTAATTTAGGTCTTTGCCTTGTGCTACCAATTGTCTTTGTGTTAGAAACATTTCAATTTAATGATATTCTGTTTTTTCACAATCATTTTTTTTTTTTGCAGCTGTTATAAGTTATTTTTGTGTGTGCTTAAATTTCTATATCCTGATGTTTTTCTCATAACTGTTTTGTTGTGTACTTTAAGAAGTCATCCTTGTTGTTTTTGAATTGTCAGGATGGAATATGGTTGCCAGGATGGAAGTAATATATAGAAAATATTGCCCAATTGAGTTACAAGCAAGTTATTTGTTTTCATATGATCACAAATATTTGTGCACATACATTTCAGATTCTGAAACAGCAGCAAGAAGGACTTCAGCACCTGATAGAAATCATCAAAGAGGATGCCACTGATCTACAACTTATAGAACAAGGCATTGCCAAGTCCCATCTAAAATAACACCAATCTCATGTGCTACCTTCTTAGTGTCATAGTGCTTACAATATTAAACTTTTATTGGAACTTGACACAACTGACTTTTGGACATTACTGTTGTATGTATATATATAGTTTGTTATAATTGAATTTGTTATTGCTGCTACTGGGACAAATGTTACACAATGAGATGAGCAGTGTTTATGATTTGTTCAGTAATGTCACTCTTGTGTGTGTGAGAGGATACTGTTAACTTTGATCAATGTGGCACTGCTCTGTGCAGTGTACATTGTTTATACTTTAAAGATTGTTGTCAATGTACTGTAATGGGAATCTGTTCAAACAACCACACTCTCTACTTTGATAGTGACTTATTACATTGAGCGTAATCTATCGTCATCAAGATGCATGTGCATTCAGTTTATTTTCCAGTGTCTTTATTTACTTTCCAGTTTCAACATACATGTTTCAGCAAAAAATATTGCACTTGAATTAAATGAGTTTGATATATTCGTTACATGTTTATATATGTTTTTGTATGTGTGGATGCCCATCATCAAGTGAAGTAAATCCAGAGACTTAGTTCTGCGTTCAGTATTTTTGTTTGGTCCTGCTAGATCTTCATGACAATCAGGACAAATGTGAACACCATTGATATTGCATGCCTTATTTGGGTTTTTATGAAAACTGGTGTTTGCAGCTTGTTTCTAGGTTAGGCATGTGCATTCATGATTCATTTCCAGTGGTCATTACTGTTCAGGAGATATGAGGATACTTCAGCTTCAACAGCTTCTGTACAAATTTAGTGGGCACTATTCACATCTTCATCTAGATATGCCAGGAGTATGCTTATCCCGATGTCAAACACAATTTCTGTGATTATGACTTTTCAGCAATACCTCATTACTTTACTGTTCCTAGGTCTACCGGAATATAGTAAGATCTGCACCATTGTGTGGCCATCTTTGAAGCAACCACACCTTTCCTTAAAAAGGCTCCTGGAAAGGATGGCATAACAAATGATATGATCAGGAACCTAGCGCCAATCAGCAGAAATAAGCTCCTTACCATCTTCAACTAATCATGGAGAACTGGTAAAATTCCAGAATTATGGCTTGAAGCTGTATCATCCCCATCGGTGAAAAACAAAAAGAAAAAACCAAATCAAGCTACCGACCAGTCAGCCTTTTGAGTTGCATAGGAAATGCAATAGAGCGATTGGTCAACTCTAGACTAATAAAATACCAAGAGGAAAACCAAGACAGTCTACCTATTTGAAAAATCGAAGCACTGAAGACCAGCTTATATACCTAGCACAGGAAATCGAAAATGCTTTTCAAAAGAAGAAAAAAGTGCTGGCAACTTTTATGGACTTTGGCAAGGCCTTCGATAAGATGTGGGTCCTCTTCAAGCTTTTCTAAAACAAAATTGAATGCAGAATGTTCAGCTGAATAACAAATTTCCTCTGTTACTGCACAGCAAAAGTAAAAGTAGATAGCAAACGTGTTACTCTCCAACAAGGAGTGCCTCAAGGAGGAGTGATCTTTCCTACTCTCTTCCTAGTATACATCAATGATATTAGAGAGAAACTGTCACATCATATTTCAAACGCCCTCCATGCAGATGACTTCGCTGCCTGGAGTGTGGCAGGAAACCTATCTACTGTAAAGAACAGAATGCAGACTGCACTTGGCACTCCTAGTGAATGGGCATCTGACTGGGGAGTCCAGATCAACCTCTCCAAAGCTGTGACAACCATCTTCTCACTTTCAAACCACCAAGAAAAAGCACATCTACATATAAAAAAGGAAGCGAGTTAGCACAGGAGGAGAACACTACATAACTAGGGGTCAATCTAGACAAGCGACTCACTTGGAAACCACACCTGATAACCATTGAGCAAAAAGCAACGAGAAAATTAACCTTGAAGAAACGCACAAGCTGGGAAGCAAATGGAAGTATTCTCTGAAAAGTCTACATAGGTACAATCAAGACCTGTAGTAGAATATGGAATGACAGCCTGGTCATCAGGATCAAAATCAAATACTGATCGCCTATCTAAAGTACAAAATACAGGACTTCGACTTATCTCAGGAGGGATGAAAACCAATCCATGCAATGGAAAGAACACGTAAACACCTGCCCACTGGATGACAGATAGAAGAAAAGAAAGAGTGCTTATGCAAAGGGAAAACATTATCGCATGCACACATTTCTAGATTAACTGCAAGCAGGCTGAAGAGAACCAGCTCTGTCACATCTCTAACCATCTCCATCCACAGCACAAAGATATCCTCACAAACCTCCCAACTAAAATTGAAAGATTAATGGATTTTGAAGAGCCAGACAATAGTCTCCAAAACCTTTCCATAATAACACAGGTTCCTGGAATAATCAATGAGGAATACCAGACTCTACCTCAACTAAAAGCATTGACACTAGAATACAATTCCAAGGAAATGGACATGTCTACACAGATGGAGCAGCAAGGAACAGAGGAGGTGGAAAGCTTTACTGATTAAGGATCTCATACACATGGGACAAAACTATGGGGCAGCTGCTCTGACACAGAGAGAGGCAGTGGACTTCGCCCTAATAACATATCATGACCGCAGATGCTGAACACAGAAGAAAAGAAGATATAGCATAGCCAATGAAATGTAAGATAGCTAACATCTCACACCCATACTGCATTAATAAATGCTATAGGTTAACTTGAGTCCAGAGAAGGGACATGTGTTGTGTTGCCATTTTATTCGTGCCAGTGGCCTGTGACACATTCAACGTTGGCAACTATTAAGTGTTTTTTACCACTTCCACCGGATGATGGATGTCTGTAACCATATTCCTAGTATAGTAAGCCAGCCGTACGAGAGAACTGATTTTCGTACTTACCCCGCTGGTCACCAAGCTCACAGCTAAACATGGTCATGCATACTTGACTATTTTTACCACTTTATGTTACCATTGACATAGCCACAGGCACCCACATCAAATTACAAATTCTCATTCTTCTTTTGCATTTGTACGCAAACTTCTGGTTAACAGGATGTAGTATGGGAAACAGAATGCAGTGTCATGTTTTAGAGCATGGCTATGACAACTGCAACTTTTAGTCTCACACAACCATCTTCAGCATGGCTTTTAGATCACTCAGACCTTCTATTGAATTAGACAGTCAATCGCCATGTAGCTGATTCCTACAATTTACATGGCTTGTTACAGTGTTGCTATTTTTTTGCTCCAATTTTGGAACCTGTAACACACAGGTGAAACACTATTGTATTCTATTCTTGACCACTTTCACTTACTTTAAGATCATTACCCATTTTTTTAGACCTGGTTGATCTATGGTGAAATATTTTCAAATTTAACTGGAGATCAAAAACATGCACACACATGATTTCTGTGGTACAGGGACAATGAATAAGACAATGGTAATAAGACAATAAATTAGTCAAAATTCATGCAAATTTGATTGTGGTTCAAAGCACAGCATAGGTTGGGATTTTCGCATAGTTCTGACAGGGTTCCAGAAATGTGCAAGTGAAGTCTATAAATTCAATAAAATTACAAAAGCAATGTCATATAAATGATACGATTCTACATGTATTATTATTAGATATAAGTCTAACACGCCTGTGTGTTGCCAGGGCCTGAAAGGGGAGCAAAGAATAGCAACACTGTTTACCTTCCACACATGTCGTAAAAGGCGACTAAGGAGGTTATGGGATGGAGTTGGCTGTCCCATCCCATATAGGGTCAGTGACCCTAAGCCATGATGAAGTCGGATGTGTCAGGTCGAAAGGCGCAGATATCGCAGCAATGCTGTAAACCATGACACAACGCATTCCGTTCTCTGGACTACATCCTGCTAATCTGCAGGAGTTTGAGAACGAACGCAGAAGAAGTCTAACTGTCTAAAAGATGAAAAAGGCTATATAATAGTAATAATAAATGAATACAGTAAACATCATGTAAAAGTTGATTTCATGCAATAATAAAACAAAAAATAGCAATTATTTTATTTGTATAATGATCTAATTTTAACTTGGAATAAACCCTTAACTTCATTTAGCATGATACATTTACAAAGTAACTCACTCTTATCCTCATCTGAGATTCAATGTTGGAAGATTAAAATAAATGAATACAACACCCACCCACATTGTTAAGCTTAACTTGATCCAAATCAAGTGAAAATGACAATTGTCTCTGTTCTTTCTCCTGATGTTTAATTTTGAGTAAAAAAAGACCCTGTGACACTCAGTTACTTTAAAGTCTTACTTGGGTTAATCAATTTGTGAAATTTCTCTGAAGTTGCAGCATCTTCGAACAACAGTTGAATAGCTTGGCCTTAGAGAAGTACTTCTGCTTGTAGGAAACATATTTTCCTGCTTAAAATATGACATCTGGTGCCTTCCATCTCTTTTGAGGACAGTCTATAAGGAAGGCAAGCTTGACAGATAAGCCAGTTAACCCCTTCCCTGCGGGAGAAAAATCTGGCAATCCGGCAGTACAGTGCGGGAATATTTTATGGGCGTTTAAATTTTTTTCACTAACCATTTTGCCTACCACATTCTCACGGTCAACAATTTGAATGTGTTATTCTAATTTGTATACTCTAATTTATAAATTTACAAGCATATTGCTTATTTATATTATAAAGGAGACAGAAACTGTTAATATGTATTTGTCGTGCGAAAGGAAACATTATTTCCAAAACATTACTGTAATTCCATATGATACAGCATACTGTGTGTCATGTGACGTATTCCTTCCAGAACGTTGTCTTCCCAATGAACTCTCTCCGTCTTGGGCGATGTGGCTTTCATTTTCTAGCGATGTATTCATGTTATCTTTAATGTCGTCAGTCCATCGTCTTCTTTGTCTGCCCCTTCTCCTCTTCCCAGGTACTCTTCCCTCCATTATTTGTCTTTCTAAACAGTTATGTCTCTTTATATGACCAAACAGGTGTAGTTTTCTATTTGTTATTGTGTTTAGTAACCAACACTCTGGAATATTCAGTGTGTTTATAATATCTGAGTTTCTGATTTTATCCTTCCATGATATTCTAAGTATCTTCCTGTAGCATTTCAGCTCGAAGGCGTTGATCCTCTTTGCCGCTGTTTTACTTAGAGTCCATGTTTCACAGCCGTATGTTGCAACCGGAAAAATAAAAGTTCGTAACATTAGCACTTTCGTTTTTATTTTTTAGTTTTTCCATGTTTTTCAGCCGTGTTATTTTGCAATATGCCATTGCCAATCTCTTCCTTATTTCTGCCAAATAGTCTCCTGCACCGTTGAACAGCATACTGTACTCAACAATTTACTGGAAGTTCTGCTTCGTATGGTAGTCTTCAAAGCATTGTGTGGGACAAATATAGACCTCACATTGTTTACACAAGAATATTGTTAATGTTCTCTTCTTTCTTACAGAACATTCTACAAACTGTCTTCTTGAATGCTTATTACCACTCATAGGAGATTCTGCCAAAAATTGTCGACATGCGAGACGAGCTGGGGGAGGCATAAGTGAACTCCTACTGACAGTGCTAAGTTCTGTACTGTTCCCATATTTCTCAAACAATTCATTCATTCTATTTACTTTTGCGCTGAAGTTAGAGCATAGGGCAGAGGTCAGATTTCTTAAATTCTGTCTGTTCAAAGCTATTCTGTGCAGTTCTTGAATAGTATGAATATTGGTTGTTTTACTTTCTCTAAGAATCGTTCTTCTGAGTGTTTCTTTTGGTCTACCCCTTGTTCTTTTGCCTGTAGGTATCCATTCAAGAGATTGGTGGTGTATTCTGTTGGTGTCTGCGCGTAGGACATGCCCGATGTAGGAGCAACGCCGTTTTCTGATAACATCTGTTATGAAATTTTGATGTGTCTCTTCTCTGATTTTATCATTCGATTTGAATTCACTCCAATGGGTGTTAGTTATCCTACGAAGACATTTGTTCTCAAAACTCAGTAATTTCTTTTCTGAAGATAAAGAGCTTTTCCAGCTCTCACATCCATATGATAGCACCGGAATAACGCAGGAATTAAATAAGCGCATTTTCGTGCGTGTGCTGATTGACTTTGACTTCCAGATATTAGACAGTCTGTTAAATGCACTTGATGCTAAGGCAATGCGAGTTGTAATTTCTGGCATGACATCACCGTCGAGTGTTAATTTGCTTCCTAGATAAGAGAATTTCTGTACTTTTTCAAGTTGTTGTCCATTTAAAGTAATTTCGTTAGGTGAATTGGTGAATAATTTTATGTTTTTGCTGAATTGATTTGGAGACCTATTTGTCCTGCATAGTCTTGTCTCTATACATACCGGAAGTTTCCCCTTTCTTCAGTTTTGCTGAAATAACTTGCTTTGGAAGTTCCTTTCAATTTTTCCGTACTGTTCCCACGACATCAGTCTTATGAGACACTAAATAGTCAAATAAGAACACACTCAAGTAATAATTGTCAATGCCCAGATGGTATCCTTGATCTAGAAAATCTTGTATGAGGGAAATGACAATGTTGGTTGAATGAATTTGTTTAGACTGCTCCACATCAGTTTGGGTAATAGGAATATGGGTTCCTTTGCCGGTGTATACTATAAAATTATACACATAACCAGTTTTGGCTTCACATAACATGAAACATTCTATGCCAAACCTCGCTCTTTTCAAGGGAATAAACATTTTCCAACTCAAACCTTTCCTTCCAGAGTAAAAGGATTTAATCAATAGAAATATTACGTGAGGGAACATACACTGCTTGAAAACTGGCTTTGTGCAGTTGTAACAAGTCTTCAATTTTGTAAAGCTTGTTTTTGTTATCTTTGCTACTTGAGAAATGCAAAAACTTTATCAACATAAGAAATCTATCCTTCTTCATCGTGTCATAAAATATTGGTGTTGCTACAAGTGGACTTCTAAGAAAATATGATTGCAGAGTTGGTTTCTGTATAATTCCCATCAAAAGCAATACCCCATCTAATAATCAAATTTCCTGTGGGGTTATTTTATCCAGTCATGTAGTCTGTTCCTCCGTTTTATTCCGGACTCGTTTTTCCTATCAGTAATATGCTTCTCAGCATATTTATTTGTCTCATCACAAATATGTTTTATGATGGTATCATTTGATACAGCTTCAAAAATGCTTAATACATCTGTGTGAACAATGTTTTCAGTCTTTACACCATCATTGCCGGCGTATAGAAATGGGGATCTTACTGTATCCCATGCTTCTGTCCAAGAATTTGAAACACGTGGTCCACTGGTATTATCTTCTTCTTCTGTGTTCAGCATCTGTGGTCATGCTATACCGTCAGGCCTGCCGTCAAGACGAAGTCCACTGTCTTCTCCAGGTCAGAGCGCTGCCCCATAGCTTTTGCCTCAAGTCTGTATCCTCTGGCCAGGTCTGCTGTCTCTGCATGTTGGGCAGTCCTGAAGTATGTGGTCTGGGTTCCAGATCCACATGGACATTCATCTGTGTATGAGATCCTTAATCGGTAAAGGTGACCCAACAGTTAGGTATCATCTAATTCTATATCTTCCGAATCACTAATATCACAATTCAAATGAACACTTTCTATATCAGATAAACTAATGCTAGAGCTATCAGAAAAACTTTCTTCCATAAGCGCATAAATCTCTGATTCATTGAGTTTTCGCTTCGACATATTTATAGGTCTAGATATTGTGGTTAGAGAAAAAAATTACTGCTCTGTCTACTGACAAAATTTGAAATGAAACTTACACGCATGCTCAATAATTTCAAAGCCTTGATTTGGAATCGACTTGTAGATAGCTTGCACTAGCCAATCAGATTATTTTATAACATTGAGGGGCATTCTGGGACAAAATATACACATACTTAAACACGTGCACCAAAAGGAGATTTAAACACACGCACCAAAAGGAGATTACCGCAACACGGTGGACACTTTTCTTCATATCCTATAGGCTGCTTCCGCAGGTAATGGGTTAATTGAGATACATAATCCTAATGTAACGAAATTTGACTCAGACCAAAACACCATCTTGTTCTGTAAAGGCAAGCTCTCTGGAAACAGTCTTTACCAACCACAATTCTATGCACATCTTCAAGCTGACCTCTGAGATTGTATCGAGAAGAAGAAAAAGATAAAATTATAATTCCATTGTGGTATTGGTAAAATTACTTCTATAATATAATATAGTATAATATAATACAATACAAACAGCGACACAACACATTTCCATTCTCTGGACTGCATCCTGCTGGAGATCTAGTAGTACTGCTACAGGAGAGATCCAGCAGGAGTTTGAGAATGAACGCTGAAGAAGAAGATAAGATGTATTTAGAAAGAATCACAATAGATAGCCACTGCAAACATTAAAATGGGTACCAGATGGTAAAAGAAAGATGAAGACAAAGAGCGACTTCATAGAACAATCATCACACATGGTACAACTATGAGTCTAAATATAGGTCTACCATATAAAACAAAACAACTCACAAACATATGTATATGGCTCACAATATTAGATTAAGGCAGGGGGTCCCAAACTTTTTAAAGCCATGGCGCCCTTAACATGAAGCAAAACTTATATTTTTAATTTTTTTTTTCTTCTGGTAAGTTGCCGAAGCGCCCCTGGAGACTTTTGTGATGCCCCGGCGCACACTTAGGGAACCGCTGGATTAAGGAGTATGAGCCAGTAGGATCTGCAACAACCCAAATAACCATAAGTAAACAACATGCAATAATTGCACAGAGCAGCATCAAATCACTTGAACTGGAGAGAAATTGTTCTGTCTGTGAGGATATTTGATGCTGAAGGAACATATAAGATAGGTAGAAAGAGAGAACATGTTACTGAGAACAAGTCAAAAACATACTTACATGTGTAGTCATATCATAGCTGATTGTTTGGATAGAGACTTTTCTAGAGCAATGGCTGCCTCTTGCAAGGCAACAAAGACTGTCTGAAATTCTGCAAAGAAACAGTGACACAAATCTTTATTAGAAACAAAATAATGAATAGTTTTATTGAAAACAGTCAGGAAAAACAGTGGACAGAAAACAAAAGTTCAGTGAATGTTAAGTTTTAAGTGTCCGCATACAAGATCCACAGAATAAGTACATAGTCTCCATAAACATACAGTTATTGTCAAGGTGGAGGGAGATATAAAAAACCATAAACTAATTTATGGAAAAATACTGCATTCATAATTACCGCAGGAAAAATCAAGGCCAACAAATTATGATTAGCATTATTATTACCATCATTACTTTTGCAGATTTGGAACTCATTTTTAAAAACTGGGATCTGTTTATGATTGAAAAAAATTCAGCTCACATAGGAAACAAACCTTGAGCTACAGGCTAGAAAGTCAGTGCACTAACCAATGTGCTGCAATGGCTATGATTCTTCTATTATTGTCAAATTATATAGCGTCCTGTTTCAATCTATATATTCAGGTGACATTCTTTCCAACATATAGTCTTCTGAATAGCTCATGATTCTAGGCAGGTTTGCAGATATGTCTTCAGTACGAAAGGGGGACACTAAAAAAAAATATGGTAATTCATCCATTTTCATAGCAATTTCCTTGTTTTTATGTACATTTTTAATTACTTTTTTGCAGAAAACCATTACAGAAAAAGGGGAGAGAGAGAGAGAAAGTCACAACACCTTTTGACTAAGTTCTAATACTAAACATTTTGTTCAGATTTCTGGGGATGTGTGTAAACTAAACCCCCTCTCCCTCAATCTACAGGCTTAATCCTATGAGAGATAATTTGCTGCAGCCAAGGAAATGTTTAATAACTCTAATGTCTTTTGTTTATTTTCTGCCCTTTCCCATTACTAGCAGCTACAATCACGAGTTTTTCCATAGCGGTTATGGCCCAAAAACCTCAGATCTCTTGTTATAATGTTGTTTATAAGCAACCCTCTACCACATTTAATGTTCTTAATCCATTTAGAGTTTCTATGCACAATACTCTTGTAGCTTGCTATTGCTTTTGGGAGGAAATCTTAATTCACCAGAGCTGGGAAGAAAAGTATTTTCACCTGGTTTGAAGGTAGTTGAGTTTAGCTCTCATTTGGAGAGGTGTGCTCTTTTCAACCAGTGGACAATGTCCAAGTAGGCCATATCAGGACCCACTATCAAAAAGTATTAGAGGTAACAAAGACCTCGGTTATCAACCTGGTTTGAATCTTGCTTCTAACTATGTGGAAATTTTGATGTTTAAAGAAGATGGAACCATGAGTCATGTTTCTCACCAACACCTTCATGTTTGATATGACTTAGCTTAATTCATATCTGGCTGCATTGGATTATATGTCTATACTGTGGAGTTCTGTTATAACGAATTGGCTGGAACTGATAGAAAATGTGAATTTTGTTATTTACGGTTATGACAATAATTAACATGAGTTATGACCCTTTAAGAAGTTACAAAATCATATTAATGCATTCATGACAGCATGCATCAAGTATAACATGAATTTAAATATGCAGAAAGCAGAAGTAAGGAAAATCAGCAAGTCACCAAATCCAGTGATCATAACAATAAACAAAACTAAAGTGAAACAAACCTCTGAATTTAAATACATGAGAAGTATATTCACAGACAATGAAAAATTAGTGATTGAGACAAGATGCCAGAAAGCAAACATAGTGACATCAGTTATCACCATTTCTACTGAACCCAAAGATCAAAATGGAAGTCAAGAGACAGATGATAAACAGCATTTTTATGCCAACACTCTGCTATCAATGCCAGACATGAACGCTGACAGCAGCCTAGCAGAGAAAACTTACAAAATGTGAGATGGAATGCCTGAGAAAAGTCGCAAAAGTAACCAAACTAGACAAAATGAGAAATTATGAAATCAGGAGAAGAATCAGTATAAAACCATGCACAGAATACATTGAGAAACAACAAATAAAATGGTTTGGACACCTTGTAAGAATGAACCATAACCAACTACCAACAAGAACATATATCATAAGAAGATCCAGATACAAGGCCAGAGGAAAACCTAGAAAAAGATGGATAGATAACATGAAAAAACCCTGAACAAATAAGGATTAAATGCAGCCAAGGTGACACATCTGGCCTTGGATTGACATCCAAAGCTCCCAGTCACCACCCCTATGCTTAACGGCAAGTGTGGATATTCTAACCATAATCCACCTGTGGATAGACTTATTATCATGTGTTATGTCCCGTGTGCAATTACTTTGTATTTGGGCTTCCTAATTTGCATTCTCTTCAGCTGATAGTTGACGCATGTAAATGCTGATGTGATGTTGTTTGCCTTCAGGATTGTTTATAGTATGCTTGATGAAATATGTTCTGCATATATCTGCTCTTGATTTCAAATTGTTATCCACTCTCTATTAATATTTGTTTAGTTTCATGAGATAAATATGTACATATTACAACAGTAGCAAAAGTCATTGTAATAAAAAGACATTTTTCAACAGGCAAGCAAAGCAAGCATTATGTGTTTACTTGAGCTTTCAGATGAATGGAATGTGAGTTCACCTAGTTATACCCCCCCCCATTTTAAGTGCTATTTGTTGTTTAACATTAGACCTGTGGGCTAAATTAGAAATCATCCTTCTAACTTGACACATTTGACTTTTATTGCTGTTGACACAAACTGACCAATTAAATTACAGGAAAAGTCAAATGTCTCACTCTAAAAGGATGGAACTGATAAGACAGCGAGACTATATATTCGATGCATGACCCTTGGCATACCTGTACTAAATAGGGCTTTGTACAAACACATTGTTTAACAATGTGTCATGCTGTTTCTAGCTGAATGCCTAATGGACACATCATATTGGAGTCTTTAGTGCAACTTGATAAAATAACGAAAATAACAAACACGCAAATAAACAAGCGTGCACGCATTCTCACATGGGTGAAAAGTTCAGAGAGACTACTTTTTTCCAGAAGCAACTTGTAAACAGTGAAATACAGGAAAATATGCATACTTTATAATCAGATTTTAAAAAATAAAGACAAAGAGTTAACATAGTAGGGGATTTCGAAAAGTATTTATAAAGAGCAAAATTCATTAAAAACAAATACGTTGTAACAGGATTCCACTGTACTAGAGTATTCTGGCAGTATATTCAATGTCATGCTTTTTAAAAAATCTTTTCGTTATACCTCTTTCTGTCGTGCAGGGTTAGAAGAGTTCTCTGGAGTCAGCCTTTTTATCTGCTTCATATATGTTTGTTTTCATTGATTAATTTCTATAATACATAACTTTTGCATGGTCTGCCCCTAGCTTTGTATCCATCATGTCTGTAAGAAATGATTTTTTTGAGGGACACTATCTGATGGTAGTCTGGAAGCATGTGAGAACCACTTAATTTGTTGTCTTCTGATGTAAATCCAGAATTGGCATTGTGTTTGTTAGTCTTATGATGTTATAATTTCTGATTCTGTCTCTTATTGTTACTCCGAGAATTCTACATAGACAAGTAATTTCTGTTGTTACAAGTTTTCTTTTGTTGTTAGTGTCCACGTTTGACAATGGTGGCATAGTGAAGGTAAAATGATCGTTTTATATAGTGCGGTTTTGGTGTTCATGTCCACATTTGTGAAAATAGGCGACATCTGTCCTATGATCTGGTATGCTATGTTGTATCTATGTTGAATTTATTTTGTGTTTTTCCATTTGATGATATGATGCTTCCAAGATCAGTGAATTCTTTCAGCTGTGTCTGTTGTTGGTCATCGATTAAAATAGTAGTGTTTCTTCCTGTTTTTGCGATTGACATTACCTCTGTTTTTTTTTGGGTGTTTATCTTTATGTTAAAGTCCCTACATGTTGTGTGGAGTCTATTTATATGTTGTTGTAGTTGGTTCTCCCGGTGTTGAAACTATTGCTTGATCGTCTGCAAAAATGAAGTTCACTCAGGAGGTTGTTTTGATTGTCTTCTTCATTGGTGTCACACTTATGCTGATATATAATATATGACTCTGATTTAATACAATAAATGTTTACCTTAAGCAACATAGAGCTCACTCATTTGTGCTTACTTTACAGAAACATAAGGAAATATAAAATTTTCAAAATATACAATATACCAGATTGACCTTGCCTCAGACTCCAAGTATACCTTGGGCTCGAATTAAGATGAAGATAGTTGGTCATCTGAATTTTTCAGAAAGCAACAGTAAACTGATAAATGTAAATGTTGCTCAGAAAATCATGACAGCAAAAAAAATATCTGAATTGACTGCTATGTTATGGATAAGCCTATGCTACCAAGCTATGTTCATGCTTTGAGAATTGTCCTGTTTAGTTTTATTGCATGTTTTTTTATATATACTTTTTAAAATATATTTTTATTAATAGGCAAGGTAAGTGTTTTAGTAACCTGTTTAATTCATTTTGCTTGACTATTTGTTCATTAGGTTACTGCGGCACCATCCACTTTGTCGGACACCCTCTGACCATTTGGTTATTTATATTCATGCCATGACAGATGCAAGATAAAATAAGCATATAAAAAAAGTACATTTTTAGCTGTTACTTTGCTTGCACTTGTGTACTAATAATTAATGTAACTCATATCATATATAGAGATTTATATCTTCTTTAATTTATACTTTCAAATATTCACTTAAAAATGCATTTAAAAAAAAACAGTGGAAATTAGTATTTAGATATAGCATGTATAAGAATGATATATATGAATGCCATGTACTTTCCTCTGTTCCTCAAAACTGAGGGTGGCCCTACATATGACCTGAAGATGATAGAACCCAGAGGGAGTATGAGTTTGTCACTCTTGTTACCTATGCCAGGCCGTGGTGTATTAATTTTAGCTCCAGATTGGTATATCTATTGGTATTGTGTTCATCAGCTTTTCCAGAGCTTTTGCAAGTCTGAGATGACTGTTAGACTCAATGTGACTGTGTAAGCTACAATGCCACAAACTGGGCCTCTTATTTTGTAATCTGAAGCATGACATAGATAAAAGTGTTGACTCCATTCCAGCAATCTAGACATGGGTCTTCAGCAGGCTTCATCAGAGACGAGATCATGTTGATGATTCCTGCTTAACTAGCCAACAAGTTAGTTGATAGGACACCACACGAAGAGTTGAATCAAGATCTTGTCCAGTGTGAGTCCCAATGTATCTATTTGTCCCTTTGTCCTGATAACTGACTTACAAACAAAGATACAGAACTAGAGTATAGTATAACTAAGGGTTATTCTTCAGCCTTCATTCTCAAACTCCAGCTGGATCTCTCTTGTAGTAGGACTACTAGATTTCCAGCAGGATGTAGTCCAGAGAATGGATTGCTTTGTGCTGTCATTTTATTTGCATCAATGACCCGACACATCCGTCTTCAGCTGAAACAAAGGGTTTAACAACATACTCTTGAGGAGGGTGTTATGGTATATTTTCTGCACCAAAAAAAAAAGAAAGATACATTACTTATCAAATTTGTTAGTGTTAAAATCAAAGTATAAAAGTTTTGTGCTGACAAACAGACAATATACTCCACTTCTCACCATACCTTTTGTCACTTTGTCATTTTCAGGCAAACTTTTCTCGGCACTGGAAGTACTTTGATAATTGTCTGCTTTCCAGGACTCAGGAATTGACTTTATACCTTTTGCTATTTGTGGGGCCACAGAGTTTGCAATAGATACTGTCATCTCTCCAAGTTTGTTCACTAAAGGAATGAAGAGACAATTTTAAGTCCAGATTGTGCATTTTAGTAGATAAGCTTTCCAAATTAATTGTGAACACAAAGATGCTATTTAATGTAGAAGCTATCATTTAGTTGTGCTCATCAGCATTGTAAATATTCCATTATTAAAAGTCAACAATTTTACATATTTAGGCATCAATCTAGCACTGGATGGAGACACATCAAAAGAAATTGTACACAGTATTGCCCTTGCAACGGGTGCTTTCAATAAACTACGTAACATCTGGACATCAAACACACTATGAAACACCACAAAACTCAGGTTGTTTAACTCTAACATCATCCCTATTCTATCATATGGATGCGCAAGTTGGAAAGCCACAGATAAGAGACAAGACACCTTTGAAAACAAATGCCTACATACCATTCTGAACGTTAAGCGGAGTGACTTTAAATCTAACACTACTATACGAGAGGAAAGCAAACAAACCCATATATCTTCCTTTATTAGACAAAGACAATGGACTTAGATCGGCCATGCTCTCAGAATGAACAGCCTAAGAATTCCCCATCAGTCACTAAATTGGGTGCCACCGGGAGTAAGAAGAAGAGGGAGACCTAGTGAAACTCTACAAAGAACCATTAATAGAGAAGGCATGTCAATGAACCTAAACAATACCCAAGAACTGAAAGACCTGGCAACACAAAGACATAAATGGAAAGCTATGGTTTCTGCCCTATTTGCCGCCTATGGCTTTGGAGGAACATAACATAACATCAGTATTGTGAGTTAAAATCTATCGTTGTTGTCCAGTGTTGTGAAAATATGCCAAGCAGAACTTTTCAATACTTCTAAAATTGATGTAAAAATGTTATTTGTATTTTACTACTGAGCAAGCATTTCACTGAAATAAATAGTATTATAAAACAATGTCGGAGAATTTCACTTTGTGTGTAGATGAGTGAAAATTTGATTGATCTAGAGTAATTTAGTTTTTGTGATTATTTGTGGTTTAGTAATTGGTCTTAGTGTGAACTAGTTGGTAAGTTTATAGTGCAAAATTAGTTATTTCCTACAATTAACAATAACATATATTTGTTTAGAAGTTTAATTAACAATCCCATATACCATGTGCTATCACTATTTATACTTATTTATTTATTAGTTTAAAAAAAAATGAAAAGTAACATTTTATTATCCCTTGTGGCATTACTTACAAAGTATTGTCATGTGACGTATTCTTTCCAGAACGTTGTCTTCCCAATGAACTCTCTGAACCCCCTTCTGTCTTGGGTGATGCGGCTTGCATTTTCCAATGATGTATTCATGTTATCTTTAATGTCGTCAGTCCATCATCTTGTTAGATTAATCAATTTGAAATTTCTAGACACAACTTACAAAGTATGTATCTGAATAGGTAAATATAATCGCCTGTGTGTTGCCGAGGCCCGAAAGGAGAGCAAAGAATAGCAACACTTCCATGCATGTCGTAAAAGGCGACTAAGGAGGTTATGGGATGGAGTTGGCTGTCCCATCCCATATAGGGTCAGTGACCCAAAGTCATGCTGCCATGCTGAAGGTGGATGTGTCAGGCCGAAAGGCACAAATATCGCAGCAATGCTGTAAACCATGACACAGCTCATTCCGTTCTCCGGACTACATCCTGCTAATCTGCAGGAGTTTGAGAACAAACACAGAAGAAGAAGAAGGTAAATAAAATGCACCTCTACTTGCCTCCCTCAAATTGACAAACTAAGCTATCATAAATGTATGTGAAATATCATGCTCTTATGATCTTGTCTTATTGTTAGACTGTTCTACTGTGAACTGTAAGCAGGAAAGTGTTAAAATAGAGGATTACTTGAAGACATCTTTCAAGAACTGCAGAAATGACTATAGTTCTTGGGAAACAACAGCTCTTGACAGTCCAGCCAGGAACAGTCAAATAAGAGCAGGTTTTAGAAGTTTTGAAATGGGTGGAACATCGCAGGAGATTCAAAAGAGACAAAAATGTAAGGAGAGATTTTCCCTCATCTCAAGACCTACTACATTCCTGCTAACATTGCAATATGTCTTTCAGAGTCCGGATTGGACTCATCAGCCATCTGAGGACTGACAAATAATCAAACCAAACTTGACCCTTCTTAATGCTAAGCTCATCTTTGCTTCTGAAGGAGGAACATCATCATCATCATCATCATCATCATTGTTCGACTAAAATATTATCTTTATTTCCTGTGTCAAGTATGTTATAGAGGGTAACTAAGAAGGATTTTTCATGCAAAAGAAATGAATGTCTTAAACAAAATAAAATTGCATTCAATATAACTTATAAACCAGGTGAAACAAACTTAAACAACAAATGCAGGACGTTTGGAGTTGGCAGCACCACTATGTGTCCCTGTGGACAATCTGCATAAAACACAGAACATACTGGTTTGCAGACAAGATCTATGTCAGATAAACCATATCAAGAAGGTTTCTTTGGTGGACAAGTCTAATTGTCCTTCTTGAGAAACATATATGCTCCAACATATTCTGCAGATCTTTCCACTGTACCACAAGAAAAGACTTGTTATCTGAAACAGCTCTAAGTGAAACTCTATGGTTCTACCTCAATGCTAATGATCATAGTACAATTAATTGAAAAAAATTCATATCTGCACATGACTCCAACAGTGTAAACTTGTTTCTCCATCCCTATTAATAAAATGTAGATTTTGACGTCAGTATCAGGATCCCATAAGGGAAACAAAAAATATAAATACTGCAATCTCCCATTCATGTTTGAAAGATGTTAGTAAGAATGGTTAGACAAGGAGTTGGCTACCAAATCTTGTAAGACGGTCAAAGGTGGCCCAAAATCACTGCTGAATTTAGATATGTTTGGCTAACAGGCACACGTATTGTAGCCAAGATTTAAACAATGACAGTGCATACTGTTCTCTGGACAAAATTCTTCTAACCAACAGGAGTTCACAATGAGTCGGTCATGTGACGTATTCCTTCCAGAACGTTGTCTTCCCAATGAACTCTCTGAACCTCTCTCTGTCTTGGCTTGCATTTTCTAGCGATGTATTAATATAATCTTTAATGTCGTCCGTCCATCGTCTTCTTGGTCTGCCCCTTCTCCTCTTCCCTCCATTATTTGTCTTTCTAAACAGTTATGTCTCTTTATATGACCAAACAGGCGTAGTTTTCTATTTGTTACAATGAGTGCAGAAGAATATATTTTTTTTTAATTCAAGAACTATTTAAAAAAATTTAAACCCAAGAAATGAATGGAGAAAATTATGCCAATGTTTGAGAAATGTGTACATTACCTACGTGACCTGAAACTTTAACTGTTGAATCTGTCACTTCCTTTGCATAGACAACTCCTGTCATCAAATCCTTGTCTATTATTCTGGATGGTGTACTTCTAGGTAATTGCTGAATTTTTTTTGATTTCTCTGTTATTGCCTTTTCCATCATTGCTGTTCCTTTCTCTATGCTACTCGATAACCATTCAGCAGCTGATAAGAAAGAAAAATGTGCAATTTAAAGAAATCTTCTTCTTCTTCTGCATTCATTCTCAAACTCCTGCAGACTAGCAGGATGTAGGATGTAGTCTGGAGAACGGAATGCGTTGTGTCATGGTTTACAGCATTGCTGCAATATCTGCGTCTTTTGGCCTGACACATCCGACTTCAGCATGGCTTTGGGTCACTTACCCTATGTGGATGGGACAGTCAACCCCATACCATAACCTCCTCAGTCGCCTCTTATGACATGTATAGAAGATAAACAGTGTTGCTATTCTCTGCTCCCCTCTCAGACTTTGGCAACACATGGGCGATTTAAATGTAATAAACCTCAAGTAAAAACAAAAGGATGTGTTCATCCAAAAGACCTTCATGATACTGCGCACCTGACATAGATATATTGTCAACAAACATTTGTCCTGGGTTAAGGTTTATGAGCCAATGTTATTGCACTGGGTTCATAGAGCTTAGTTTCAGCAACATAGAGCAGTTTCAGCAACATAGATTAGTTTCAGCAACATAGAGCTTAGTTTCAGCAACATAGAGCTTAGTTTCAGCAACATAGAGCTTAGTTTCAGCAACATAGATTAGTTTCAGCAACATAGAGCTTAGTTTCAGCAACATAGAGCTTAGTTTCAGCAACATAGAGCTTAGTTTCAGCAACATAGAGTTTAGTTTCAGCAACATAGAGCTTAATTTCAGCAACATAGAGCTTAGTTTCAGCAACATAGATTAGTTTCAGCAACATAGAGCTTAGTTTCAGCAACATAGAGCTTAGTTTCAGCAACATAGAGCTTAGTTTCAGCAACATAGAGCTTAGTTTCAGCAACATAGAGCTTAGTTTCAGCAACATAGAGCTTAGTTTCAGCAACATAGATTAGTTTCAGCAACATAGAGCTTAGTTTCAGCAACATAGAGCTTAGTTTCAGCAACATAGAGCTTAGTTTCAACAACATAGAGCTTAGTTTCAGCAACATAGAGCTTAGTTTCAGCAACATAGAGCATAGTTTCAGCAAGAAAATGATCTGCATGTTTATTATTCATATGGTTTGCTTGAGAAATCATTTATTTTCACCCTGCTCCAGCTGCTGGTGACATAATTCCTCAACTGCAGAATCAGTGTATCAGCAATTATCATGTTCCCAAGCAGCAAACAATATCTCTTCTACTGCTGCCTCTTTTCTCTCTCTCTATATATATATATATATATATACATCCCCTTAGATTTTCTCTCTCTCTCTCTCTATATATATATATATATATAGAGAGAGAGAGAGAGAGAGAGAGGGTTTACGGCAGAAACACTGCCAATACCAATTGTCAATATTTCCTCATCAATGTAAGCTAGATATTGTTTTTTTAAATTGTTACCTGATATAGAAACTATTACATATTTAGGAGAATAAAGAAAATTTTTTAAATGTCCAATAATTTAGCATGAGCAGACAGCCAAAAATTAATGTGTAGTGTGCCTTAACTAATCTTTATTTTCTTTTAATCATACTATGCCAATGAAGTAAGAAACTAGCTCCATCCACAATTTCCTGACAGATAGATGGGAAGATTAACTCCCATTGAATGGCCACCAAGATCACCAGAATTGACCCCCTTAGATTTCTTTATATGGGGTTATGTAAAAACTTTTATCTATTAAACTCCAGTGCAGATTCTGGAATATCTTTGACAGCGAATAATTTACGCCTGTACATCCGTCTCACATTACATGCTTCAAAACTTGTGGAGAGAGAAAGAATACCGTCTTGACATTATTTAGGCCATTAAAGGTGCACATGTTGAGATCTATTGAAATTTGTTGCATTTGCCTAATAGAAAATTGAAATCCAGTCAGTCTGCCATAGTAGTACAAGAAATATGGACATTTATTATTGGTAGTGATTCTACCGGATACACTGTATATATGTATGGCCTTATGCGTCTTGCAGATGGTCATTAAGCAAAAAAAAAGAATCTTTTGAACATTTTCTCAGGAATTGGGACTTTTTATGCGATCATGCCACAGCAATAGTACATTTTTGTTTGCGTCTTGCTCTTTTTTCTTCCATATCTTCAAACATATTAATTCTTAACAATGCTGCCCTAGAAACATCAACACAAAAATTTCATCATTCCTCTCTGTTATCAATTATTTATTTGAGTGTGGAGAATCTTAATCCTGCCCAGTCTTTAATATTGTCAATCCATACTTGCCTCTAATATCCTAATCTTCTTCCAACCTCAACTGTTCCCTACAAGATATTTTTGGAAAGAAAATCGTACTTCATTATATGGCCAAACCACACCAGTTTTTATTGGCCTGCAAGATATTTATTTTGCTTCTCATGTACCGGGGTAAATGTTAATTTTTTGTCCCTTGTGTAGTTATTGATGTTCATATTTACCTGTCAGTTCCAGTCTGACTCACAATGCTTTCTCTTTTCTTCTTATTACAAATCCTAATAATCTTCAATACAATCTCTCGAGTTCTTTCTCTGCTGGTGTTTGTTTAGTTCTTTGCATGGGTTCCTGATTGTAAATTAAACAACTAATAACCAGCAACACTGGAGAGAATGATATACCCCGGTAGTTATAAACAGAGACGGTTCAGTTTAGAGAGAAGTCAAGATCATGCTGGGGCTTCTCTACTGTTAGAACATGATCTTGACTTCTCTCTAGAGGTAGAGTCATTGTTGTAAGGTGGGGATCATGTAACACAACAACATCCAGTATGTAAATGGAGAACACAGCAGTTAGTGGCTCTAAAATGGAGATCAAAGCAGTTAGAGTGGTTCTAAAATGGAGATCAAGGCAGTCAGAGTGGCCCTAAAATGGATCTTTGAAACAGTGACAGACAGGGCCATTATTGTATCATACTCTCAGTCCATGCTCCCAAGATTCAAAATGGATGGCTGTGCCATGAAAGGATGAAGTATGTTAGAGTTTCACACTTGCTGAGAGAGCACAGATGTTTAAACTGACGACAATGGACAAGGAGGACATGATGAATTCCATAGGCATACATTTCTTGGACTAGGACACTATTGTATATATGAGACTATTATTAAGAGATTTAACCTTTAGAACTCTGGCTTAGAATTACACAAATTCCTCCCTGGGTATGGATTATTTTTTTACAATTTGTATTATTTTTGGTCAGTATTTGGGAAACGAGATAACTTTTTTGTTTTTATAGATTTTAAACTAATTTTTGTACATGTAAATAAAGAGGTGAATAATACATATAATTGGGTTTTGTTGTATGTGTGACATGGACGGTGTTAAAAAGCTGTGTAGTTAAAAATTGAGTGAAAAATCTAATACAAGATCGAAAAATAATTTCTTGACACACCTATTCTTGAGCAATGTGTGGCAACACTATAAAATCCTCATAAATACTTATTCTTGTTGTACATATGTTGTTTCACAACCAAGCTAATATAATATGGAATTAACAAATAAATAAAACATGCGGCTGTCACATACAATTATGCTGGTCCGATCAAGACTAATCCTAGGCCAAAATACAGCGTAATTATTTTCCATGGCAATCTGTGACACCCCTGATAAATATTGTCTTTGTGTTATTCAATAAATAAACGAACTTTATCATAATATTCCAACATATAAAACACTAGGACAACAAATAAACCACATAGATGTTACTTATCATGCAGATCACGCACCATGCCATGTGGTTCAACATTAGACCTCAATATTTTCAATCAAAAAACAATCCTAGATATATCCAATGTCCTAGGTTTATATAAAGTGACGAAATGTCTGGATATATTCTCCGAAATTAACGTTAAAATAATATTTTTTATGATAACTGTAATTCCCAAGAAATCATCATCGGAACATAATCCATAAGCATTCCATGAAATATGGTGTTGAAATTCAACAGAATTTGTTCCAGACTTTCTGTGAAAAACTAAGCTGGACACCTCTTTCATAAAACATATCTGTAAAGGAATTTGATGTGGATTTTGTGATGTATTCCTAGCTTTGAATGGTGTGAATCATTCATCATGTAAGCCTAGCTTCATGTAATTCCATACTGATTAATCGGAACATGGCATTTGATGTATCGGAACATTGTCAGGCCCTTAGTAATATAATACATTTGTGTATCTTAAGAGTCCTAAAGGGATTTTGGAATTGCCTGGAGAGATAGTAGAGGGGGATGAATGAGAAAAATATAGAATCAACTGCTTATGGGAACTTATTCTGTTAAAAAAATATAAATACTTACTGTTAGTTATTTCTTTTGAGATCTTAGAAGCTTTGTCCTGTACATCCTCTTTCACTTTCTCTTCTGCAGCTGCAGTCTTTCCAGTACTTGCATCAGTTTTAGGACTCTAATGTTTGAAATATTATACATAATTTACATGAGATCTATATCTACTTTGAATCTGCTCCTCTTGGGATACATTATATATATATTTGACATATCAATTTTTTAAAATCACAATATGCCTATGTGTTCCTAGGGCCGAAAGGAGAGCAAAGAATAGTGATGCCTACTGGCCAAGCATGTCATAAGAGATGACTAAGGTTTTGGAGGTGGAGTTGGCTGTCATATTCCATGGAGGTAATGTTAATGTAGAATAAAGCTCAATATTTGGCAGGTAACTAGTTGACAATCAAAGAAAGTCTGAGAATGTACTAAAAAATCAAGAAAGCAATGAGATAAAACACAAAGACAAAATTATAAGTGCTACCAAGATTAATTCCATTGAGTTCAGTGAATCTATTGCCTGAAAGAGAGTAATATATGCTGTTGTCTATGCAAAATAATTTTTAAAACTGCAAAAACTATTATAAACTACTAATGTATACTACTACAAACTAAATCGTTCTGTAACATATTTAAATGAGGTATAACTATCATTACTCAGAACATATATTTTAATTCTGTCAACAAGATTCCAATTTTTCGGACTTCACGTCTGTTCTTTGTTAAATATTCTCTGGTATCCCTTCCTTTTTTCTGTGCTAGGAGCCAGTACAGTGCAAATCTGATAATGTTGCAAAATACATACTTTGTGTCCAGTCTTATCTTCAGTTTCTTTATCTCTGTTAAGTTTCTACCAACAAAGTTTTGTTTTATTTGAACTAAATAGTCACTATAAATCAGCTATCATGAAAAACTCACTTGCATTGGAAAGGCATAATTAGAGATTTGCTCAAAGAGCACAGCAAAAGTCTTGATAATGTATTTAAACTTCTGCTTAATCTCTTGTGACAAGGATTTTGGAAACAGAATTGCTATAAAACTTTCTGAAAGTAAAACAGTTAAATTAACCTTACTGGGAATATTTTTTTGAGTATTATTTTTATTAATATTTGTAAAATATAAACTATATATTAGGTAACAATAGCAGCAAAACTGTAAATCAACATGTGAAACTTGGAAAATGGTACAGTAATGAAGTTTTTCTAATCACTGGAAATGCACATAACGCACACAAAATATCATTTTGATCAAAGGCTTTTATTAAGCAAACAACATAACATACCACATAAAAAAATCTAGAAAATATACAACTTTTGTGTGTGTTTATTTTCTTTCCAATTATGATTTTTAATATAAAATATAATTGAAGTATATCTTGTAGCTTATAGGTAAATTAATAATATAGTATAGAAGCTTTGCATATTTATTATTAAAGAAAAATCAAAGGTACAGTACAAATAGATGCCACCACCTTGTCTATGTTTGTAAATTTCATGTTCACCATTTAATAATTTAAATATTAATTTATTTTCAGGTTTGGGTTAGGATATTTGTGTTTTACATTAATAACCCTAACCCAACCATAAATAAATATTTCAAATATTAAATGATGAACATGAAATTTACAAACATAGACAAGGGAAATAATTAAACATGTGGTGGCGTCTACTTGTACTGTACCAAACCAAAATGCAGCAAACAAGATTTGAAACGTCCACTCAGATGGCCACTCACCTTGCAACTTGAGTGAATGCCATCTGAACGGACCTGGTTCAAATCCTGTTTGTTACATGATTCTTCTGTAGGATATAGGACATTGTTTTCAAACATTATTTATTTGTAGGCACTTCTAATACATTCAATAACATCTCTAGTACAATTCCATCCCATATAGGGTCAAATTTACACAAAGCCATGCTGAAGTCGAATGTGTCAGGCCGAAAGGTGCAGATATTGTGGCAATGCTGTAAACCATGACACAACACATTCCGTTCTCTGTACTATATACTGCTAATCTGCAAGAGCTTGAGAACAAACACAGAAGAAGAAGAGACTAGTACAATGTGGATGATCAACCGTTGAACCACAAACAAGTTTGACTGAGTCATGGTTTGTGAGATGTATACTAACCAATACATCAGAGAAGTGACTTAACTTTTTGTCTTAACATATCCACTTTTTTAAAAATTATAGTTTTGAAAGATGTTTTCAAATTAGTGTATTATGTCTCCAAATAGTGATGTGTTGTATCATTTGTTTGATAAGACATTTCTGTAGAAATATGGTTTTAGTATGACTGTGTCTGTATATAGTATTTTACCATTTCTGCTTATTATTCCAGGTATTAACATTTGGCCAATGACTTTACATAGATGATTAAATGAAGGTTGAAATCTGCAGGTTGAAATTACATTACAAAATAATTTTTTAACAGATACATCAAGTTTCATATGTAATAGTGCATTAATTAATGAAAATCCATCACAAATGTTTAGTAGTTACCATTAACAATAAGCACAATTAAAAATCTAGATTCCTGCCGAAGATGGGTGTGTTGGGCCATTGGCGAAAAAAAATGGTGACATTAACACATTTCCATTCTCTGGACTACATCCTGCTGGAAATCTAGTAGGACCATGGTCTTGTTACATGGGAGATCCAGAAGGAGTGAGAATGAACATTTAAGAAAAAATATAGATTGCAGAATTTGAATAAAAAAGCAAAGAAAGTACACTACAATTGAAATAGGAATCATATAGTGGCCTATGTAAAGATTAAAGGAAATTGTTTACTTGTAACTTAGGACTATAAGGAAATGGGCTGGTGATTATAAATGACAATATAGAGATATTTATGTGCCTTAAACCAACTGGAAACCTTCTCACATGCAAGAATACATTAAGATAACACACACACAAATTTAAGCACACTTGCACTCGTGCGAAGCAATTTTTATGTTTTAGCATATTCTGACATATATAATCAACTATGGGAGACCAAACTGTCATTTGTTTATAGTTTACTCATCCATCTAACATTAGTGAGGGCATAAAAAACATACAGCTACATGTAGACAATAGAATACATTATTTGAACATAGGGTAGTCCTGGGAAAGATGGCGCACGGGGTAAGACGGTGCAGCAGATTTTTTTCAAGCCTATCTTTTTTTTTCTTTCCGGTAGTACATGTGACTAGGTCAGGTGGCAACATTTTAATTTGTAACACAAATATTGTTACTTATCAAACAAAGTTTGATAGGTCAAGGACGAGTCAATTTTCACTGTGTTTGATCTATTTATTTTTCACCTTCTGGCACTGCCTGCTGTTATCACAAATATAATGATATTTAGAATATTTAAACTGAAATATATATTGTGTTGTTAAGTACATTATCTTGTCAGACTACTTTGCTTTTTCATCGGAATTTATGATAGTTGCTGAAAATGAAATTTGGGGCAAAATGGCACATTCAAAATGTATGAAAAAAATGCGGATGTCATGAGGAAGTTGCAGAGACTGATATATATTGTTATAATGATATCCAACCTTACAAAGACATTATTAGCGTTAAAACAGAATTTACGAACAAGTTTTTTTATTTAAACATATTTTCAGATTAAAGTTACGAAACTAGGTCTATTTATTTATTCTATCTATTCTTAGCATGCATTTACACACTGTCGGTTTGCTAGACCTGTTGCAGTGGCAATCTCCCTCACTTTTATAATGATTTGTATCATCTTTCTGCCTGCGCCATCTTGCCCCTTTTTAAGGGGCAAGATTGTGGTTTTTTTTTACATAATTAAAAAAATCTCATTCTACTATCTACACATAACTGTATGTTTTCAATACTCTCACTAATGTAAGACAGATGGATAAGCTATACACTGATGGCAGTTTGGTCTCTCATAGTTACGCCTAGTTGTCAGTATGCACTAAAACATGAAAAGTGCACTGCCTTACACCGGGCTACCCTATGTATAAAAAAAAAACTATCTTGCCCAGTAAAATGGGGCAAGATATGCAGGCAAAAAGGTGATACATACCATTATAAAATTGAGGGAAATCATCACTGCAACAAGTCTAGCAAACCGGCAGTGTTTAAATGTGTTCTAAGAATAGATAGAATAAATAGATAGACCTAGTTTTGTCACTTTACTCTGAAAAACAATAGTTCCGTTTTATAGCTAATAATGTCTTTGTAAGGTTGGATGATCGTTATAACCAGTGCTTTTTTTCTGGGTATGCACAGGTAAACGGCATATACTCTCCTGTTTTATTTATTTCTTACTTTGGTTCTGATATGGTTCAACACAAAGAAACTTCCATGCATTATCAACAATATTCAACCATGAAAAAATACTCTAATTGTCATCTCATTTATTTTGGATCATCATACATCAAGGGTACTGACACATGATATTCCAAATGATAGGTTAAGAGATAAAGTTACAGTGTCATGAAACAACACCTAAATGAAGATTGCTATTAGGACTTATAGCTGACACTACCAAGTAGTAAATTTTTAGCACTAAACAAGTTTTCAGTTTAAAAGTATCTTATTTCATTTTAGATAGAAACTGAACTGTCCATGGTGGGGAACAAAGGAATATCCATGAAAACAAGGGAAGTGTAACATTGGCTGTTTAGGGCAGTAAAGTGATTTTTTGCACTTTTTCAAAGAAAACTAGTAGTTTAATTTTAGTGTGGCCATTTAGAGCTCAATTTTCAGAAAAATGTTTCGTTTGAATCCTCACATCATTTATCTTGCTGAATCAACTTTCTTTTTTTTTCATTGACTGGTGAACTAAAGTACATGCAAAGTGACCATTGATCAGAAGCATCAGCTAAGATTAGTGACGATGTGTAGATCAGCTCACATGATTAATAAGGAGAAGAGTCTGGGCAGGTATGTTTCACAATAATTTAACTTTAACATTCACAACTGTTTAAAGTATTATCACTCTTAACGAGTTGTGTGGAGAATTGTTATACTGGGGGAGGGGGGAGTAGAGGTAACTGGGGGGGGGGGATTTGCCAGTAATAATAGGTACCCTCCCCCCACAAATTAAGTGTATACCCACCTTTTTCCTAGGAAAAAAAGCACTGGTTATAACCATATTATATATATATATATATATATATATATATATATATATATATATATATATATATATATATATATATATATAGGTCTCTCCAAGCTTTAGATCAGCATATGAAATTTCCTCATGACATCAGCATTTTCTGCACACGTTTTGAATGCGCCATCTTGCCCCAATAAACATGCACCATCTTGCCCCAAATCTCATTTTTAGCAACTATCATAAATTCTGATGAAAATACAAAGTAGTCTGACAAGATAATGTGCTTAAGAACTTAACAACACAACATATATTCAGTTTAAACATTTTAAAAATCACGATATTAATGATAATAATATCATGATAAAAATAATGACAATTACAACAAGGAGAGTGCCAGAAGTTGAAAAATAAATAGATCAAACACAGTGAAAAAATATTACTCTACATTGTTGAAAATTGATTCATCCTTGATCTATCAAACATCACTGTAGCAAAAAATGGAATTTTGGCGTCTGACTTAGTCACGTGTGCTAATGGAAAAACCCATTGGCTTGGGAAAAACTCACTGCATCGTCTTACCCCCGGCTATCCAACTTCATCTCATTTAATTGGTAGGTTATTTTCAAGCATAGCCTATTGAACTTTTTTATCATGTAAATCTCATCATCACCATGTGACATATTCTTTCCAGAACATTTAAATCTACTATTTAGGTCTATTATATATGGGTCATTTTTTGGGGATCAGCAGGGAATGTCCATTTCTATCTTGAATTGTCCATGACTTCTAATAGCATATGGTCTGTGTTTTGGAATCTGCAGTGACACAGCAGGCAGATAAAAATAATCCAGTAAATTAATTGTTCTGGAAACAGATATTAAAATTACTGCAAAAAATGACACAGAATGGTGGAGGTTTACTGAAAAAAATGTGCTTTTGAAGTATCTAAACAAATATAGAAGTTTCTGAATTAAGGATAAAACTAGTTAATTTATCTTTAGCAATAAAAATAATGCTTCAAAATTAGATATGTAAAATATAAATAATGTAGTCTAGACATCTTGATCTGCTATGGTGGCAGCTAAGATACAACATTTTAGTTTACAGACAAGCTAATCTATGGTGACACCTAAGATACAACAGTGTGGTTTATAGACAGACTAATCTATGGTGACACCTAAGATACAACAGTGTGGTTTATAGACAGACTAATCTATGGTGACACCTAAGATACAACAGTGTGGTTTACAGACAAGCTAATCTATGGTGACACCTAAGATATCACAGTGTGGTTTACAGACAGACTAATCTATGGTGACACCTAAGATACAAAAGTGTGGTTTACAAACAGACTAATCTATGGTGACACCTAAGATACAAAAGTGTGGTTTACAAACAGACTAATCTATGGTGACACCTAAGATATCACAGTGTGGTTTACAGACAGACTAATCTATGGTGACACCTAAGATACAAGTGTGGTTTACAAACAGACTAATCTATGGTGACACCTAAGATACAAGTGTGGTTTACAAACAGACTAATCTATGGTGATACCTAAGATATCACAGTGTGGTTTACAGACAGACTAATCTATGGTGACACCTAAGATACAAGTGTGGTTTACAAACAGACTAATCTATGGTGACACCTAAGATACAAGTGTGGTTTACAAACAGACTAATCTATGGTTATATCTAAGATACAACAGTGTGGTTTACAGACAAGCTAATCTATGGTGACACCTAAGATACAACAGTGTGGTTTACAGATGCAATGTTTACCTGGTGGAGATTTAGTTAAATCAGGGAAAATGTATCCATCAGAGCTTGAGTGCAGCACTGGTGATGCACCTGGTATCAATGGATAGACCAAGTCTCCAGCCTGGTATAATTTATTGAGTCAATAAATTAAACTATTTTGCAAATCAGACATTACAATATCTGTGATCCACATGTTTATTTTATTGAATAAATTATCTGAACAAATTTTGTCCACAGAAGACAATTCAAATTATTTAAACTCATTCAACAAATAATTATTTTTTAGAAAATATCTTAAATTTTGAACCTCTTGGACCAACTATAAACAAAATGGAAGCCTTTATAGAGAGCAGAAATAAACTCAGAAATTCTCTAAAGACATAGTGGATTGACTTTATTATGCTAGTTGCATCATGTGTGCTCTGTTCCTTTCAACAAGTCTCACACTGCCTGCCAAGAGTAATACTCACAGCATGTAACTCTGTAGCTTCAAGGAATAATATCCAGGGATCTCCTAAAAAATCAACTCTATAAACAAGGCATCATGAGCGAGATTAGAGCCTGCGACCTCTCAAGCACAAAACGAATGGCTTAACTACTATGTCATGGAGACCTAAAATATGCTTACGAGTCTTAGACAATAAATAAACAGGATAGTGAAAAATTAGAGGCAAGAGAGGTGTGGTTCTATAGAAGAATGCTGAGAATATCACGGACAGCTAGAAATACTATGCTACATTATATTTCTAGTAGATGATATGACTATATAATGAGGCTTCTCTTTCAATAAAATCCCTCCAACATTAATTTTTAGTTATATTTTTCACATTGTATATCTTGTTGCCCCCACCTAATGACTTAAATGTATGTCTTGTCTCAATTTATTTTGTTTTTCATCAAATAATCCCAGTGGATGATGAGATAATCAGGCCAAAGTACAGTGCATCTTTGTCCTTTTGTTACAGAATCCTACATGGTGGGAAATGCCAGATATACCATCACTACAGATGGGTCAACAATGACCCAGAAGTAAATGCCATGTTCCAGGCAGGACATGATGACACTGTTATACTATTGCAATAGAATGCTTCCCTTCCTTCAGATACTAAAACATGCATCTATAAACTCCATAAAACAATCATGCCTTTGAGATAATGAATCTTAATATCAGAAAGGCTATAGGTTGACAAGAGCTACCTTTTCACTGCTAAAGGGATTACTTCATCATCATCATCATCACAGAATATAACAATGAAGAAAAGAAGTGCTTGCGGGTATATAAATAGCATGTTCTAGATAAAGTTTTCATAAAATTGTAATTTTGTTCTTTTTAAATTAGAAGAGTTCCTGAACTTTCATTTCAAATAATACAATACATAGACCTACATGAAATGTAATTATGTCCTTTTCCTGTGTTTATTTTAAAACTGCTGCACATTAGCAGGATGTAGAATGGAGAACAGAATGCGTTGTTTGTCATGGTTTACAGCTTTGCTGCAATATGTGTGCTTTTCTGCCTCACACATCAGACTTCAACATAGCTTCTGTGTCCCTTTGACTCTATACGGGATGGGACAGCCAATGCCACTCCATAACCTACTTAGTCAACTCTCACAACATGCACGGAAGGTAAACAGTATTGCTATTCTGTGTCCCCATTTCCGTCCTAGATACACATGAGCTATTTCCTGACCGGAATATGTTGGCTTTTGAGAACTTTCAGTGGGTCAGATTAAATACCACTGAATAAGCCTGTTTGTTGCTATGGTACTCCTTACTTTTTAAAAAGTTTTCATTCCTTTGTTTTGTGTGGAACATAGGGCTGCAACTGTTGCTCTTCAACAATTTCTGTGATGAGCAATTTTCTTCATCTTGATTCTTAATAAGGAACAAGCATCACAGCACTGGGAGCATTCCCATATATGCTCTGTTTGCTGTTCCATCAGCTATCTATAGTGTATAAGCTCAGTCAGTTGCTGATTACGTGTTCTTCTATCTTTCTATAGAGGGAGCACTAAGACACATGGGAAGAGCTTGCACACAATAGAAATACATGGCGCTCTACAGTAAAAAAGAGAGCGTATCGTCTTGTGAAAGAGGAGAAATGCTGCAGCTCAACAGCAGAGAGTAGCTAGAAAGTCAAAGATAGACCAAAATCCATCTACAGTGGTCATTCCATGTTCGAACTGTTCATGAACAGTTACAGCTTGAATAGGGCTCATTAGCCATCTACAAGCTATTAGGCATGGCTACAATTCTAATTGAATTTTCAAAAGTGGATGTAAAAAATGATCATCATCACTTGTGATGGACGAACACACACACACACAACCAGCCAACACATCAGCTCTTTCGTATACCTTGACTATTAGTTCAGTTTTTTTCATTACTTTAAGCAGCATGATGGTATTGAGAGAGTAATATTGGAGGGGATGATAGAAAGTAACGGGTAAAGGCCAACCAAGATGCCATTGAACAGAAGACGTACAGAAATGCCTACACATGTCCCTAAAGGAGGCGGGACAGCTTGCTCAATATGCCATTGAACAGAAGACATACAGAAATGCCTGAACATGTCCCTAAAGGAGGCGGGACAGCTTGCTCAATATGCCATTGAACAGAAGACATACAGAAATGCCTGAACATGTCCCTAAAGGAGGAGGGACAGCTTGCTCAATATGCCATTGAACAGAAGGCATACAGAAATGCCTGCACATGTCCCTAAAGGAGGCGGGATCACTTGCTCAAGACCGAGGAGAATTCAATAGATCCATAAGGAGGACTATGGTCTGGAAAGAATATGTCACATTATGATGATGAGGTGGACATGAAGTGCCAATTGATTTTATAGTCTTTTTCTCTTCTGCTCCAGGTGTTCCTCTGTCTGCCAACTCTTCTTTTTCCCTTTTTCTCTTCTTCTTTGAGTTCTAGTTTAGTTCCTGTATGGTTAAGTTGTCCGGCTTCATTTTAAGAGTATGATCTATACATCTACCATGCTTACTTTTGATCTCTGTCTTCACCAGGCACTAATGTATCTCTCTTCCATAATTCATCATTTAATATCCACTCTGACCCACTCTAAATTATATCAGCCCTAAGAAACTATCAATGTGTAGAAAACTGTTCTCAGCCAGATTAAACATCTGAACACCTCCTTACTGGCTGCTTTTCTCTCTCAATTGCTTGGAAAAAAACTTCTACACACCATGCATAACAAATTCAAGTTCACCATATGGATTGCTAAGTCTACTTCAGAAGACCTGCACTTTAAGAATGGCATTAAGTTGTCAAGAGTAGATCCACTCAGCAGCAATTGGCCATCGATAACAACAACAACAACAAAATATCACTATGTATATCAATGTCTGATTGTGATACTTGCATGAGAAACAATTCTGCGCTTAACAAAACTAACTCTAGCATATACCACATAAACATATATATGTTAGTAAGCATACACACTCTTTGCCATTTCCTGAAAGAGGCTGATCACCTAGGGGATTGCCTGTAGTGCAACGATGTCAGTATTGGAATACTGGAAACTCCACAAAAGACGGATATGTTGGGCTATTGGCACAAATAAAACAGTGACACAACACATTTCCATTCTCTGGACTACATCCTGCTGGAAATCTAGCAGGGTCATTGTCCCGTTACAAGAGAGATCCAGTAGGAGTTTGAGAATGAACGGTGAAGAATAATACGTGAAACAAATACAAGACTTACATGCAAAAATGCAGGAGGTGGTTCTTCTTTCTTTAAGCCAGATGTCTGCGACTCTGATTTAAATCTGACAATGTGCAGTGATGATGAATCTTCAGTGGTTGTAACTTCACCTTTCGAACTGATGTTGAACATTTTGACACCATCATTAACACTGATCAGTGACTCGGCTGGTGCAGGGTTGGAATTACTGGTATTCCTCCCCATAAGATTTTCTCCCAGTGCAACAAGGTCATTGACTGTAGATGAAGTAGGCACATTTTTGGGCTCGCTCATGCTTGTTTCTGGATGGAACTAGTGGCTAATGGATACAACAAAACTATGAAAATATTACATTAAAAAATAGATCAAGTAGAATATGAGTAGATATCTAACTGTCTATACACATCAGATATTGCTGTATTATCTGTTACAGAATGGATGTGAAAGATAATGTGTCAAAATGATCCTTGATTTCATTACACATTTCTAGCAAACACAATTAAAATATCACTGTGGGAGAGAAATGAGTGAGTTAGTCTTACAAACCCAACTCACAAAAACTAGTTGAAGGTTCGAGATTAAGAGAGGTTGGTCATTCATGTAACACAGGCAATGTTACTGAAGCATGTAAACCTAAATGGTGCCTAAAATTTGATGAGAATTGAAGAGAAATGTTCTATACAGGATATACGACAGTTATATATACCTGTACTATTACCATAAAAATAGTGCTTTTTCTAACATTATTTTCAGGGCCTGTGTTACAGTATAGACTCTGATTTAGGCTACAACTGTTATCTCATATAAAGTATAAATGTATTGTTGAGGGTGGAAGAAGAAGAGGTCAGAGGAAAGTATGGATTGATAATATTAAAGAATGGGCAGGATTTAGACTCTCCACACTTAAACAAAGAACTGACAACAGAGAGGCATGGCGAAATTTGTCTGCTGATGTTTCCAGAGTGACACTCCTACGACCCTGAAAGGTTATAGGTTTGATGATGATTGATGAATGAAATGTATATTTGGAACAATGATAGCAGACCAACCCCCATTGCGCGTCAACAAATTGCTTTTTGGGTTTTATAATGTGTGCAAGTTTGACATGATGATGTTATGTTTATGAACTAACTTTCTTTAAGCTGAATTGCACACATTAAATGATGATATCACTGTGGGATAAAATTGTCAGCATCATGTGTTCAATCTTGCTTTAGAATTAGGCTTAGATCTTAAGGTGAGGGGTAGGGATTAGGCTTAGACTTAGGGAATAGGTTTAGGTGTTAAGATTGGGGTTGCTTATTACTGAACCTTTTTCTGGAGGCCAATATTTTGCAATGTCATGGAGAATGGCTTCAAAAACACTTGTATGTGGCGGCAATCTAGAACACCAGATGAACTCTGCGAGACAGTGTTTATAATGGTGCCTAGCAATCCCACTGTTTTTTATTCCTCCACTTGGCACCTCCCCCCCCCCACATCCTTTCTGCTGATGCATTGAGTATTCACTCCGGTCTTGGGACTTTTACAGTGGTAACGATGATTCACCTGAAAGTGAGCAAAGCCTGCAGTTTCAATGTCAGTGGTTTTATAACCTTTCCAGCTATCAGAATTTATGGTCATTACTTCTTGGAAAGTATCAATAATTGCTTGCAGCAAAGTGGCCAAACTCATGTCAGAAACTGGGATTAAAAAATCTCACGGGTTTCATGGCACACATCTTCGTAAAAAATCTATTGTTGTGGTAGGATTCTGCCCACATTGTTTTTCCATTTAGAAAACAAACTTTCGTCTATTTCTACTATGCACCCATGCCGCCTGTCTTGCACTGTGGCAACCGAAACAGTGAATATATGCAAAATTCTAACAGAAGACTGTTCCAACAAACAGCTGTGTGACTGGAAATTCCATCACTGCACACACCGTAAAAATATATTATAGGATTCTGCCCATATTGTTTTTCCGTTTAGAAAACAAACTTTCATCGATTTCTACTTTGCACTGCCTATCTTTTGTTGTAGAAACCAAGACAGTGAATAAATACAGAATTCTCATAGCAGAGCATTCCAATGAACAGCTGTATGAATGGAAATTCTCATTTTCCTAGAGCAACGCTTCACTGAAGTGCATTCTAAATTATAATAATACAGGAGACAACAATGTTGGCAAGTGAATTTTTGTTCCCATTAAACATGTGCCGCTGGTAATCTTCCTCTTCTGCTTGTGCTGATGATCTTGGCACGCCCAACGCAAATTGTCACCAACAAATTTGCAGTATTTCATAGGTGGCCCATAGTACATATTCTTTCACTGGGAAAGATGTCATATGTTTGTAGGAATTCTACTTCTGCTTTTTCATTTGCAGGTAACAGAAATGTATTAATTTTTTGTGACATGTACTCAATAGCAGCTGCTAGCCAGTGGCGTAGTGAGGGGGGGGGGCGAAGGTGCGGACCGCCCGGGGCGGCATCATTGGGAGGGCGGCAAATTTATTTTCGTCCAGTCTTTCACAATCACTGACATATTTTTTTAATGTCACAAGGGCGGGAAATTATGATTCTGCCCCGGGCGCCATTGACCCACGCTACGCTACGCCACTGCTGCTAGCCATTTTTTCGTTTCTTTATGTTTTGTTGTTGCGTTCATAAGATGCATCTTGAATACTAAATGGTGCGATGATATCCACTCACATTTTCCCCCACAAAATATTGGGGGTTGGTCTGCGATTATTGTATTGTACCATATATTTTAGTACTCTATATGACCTAGTATGTTATTTTCAGATCTCTCATCTCCCCAATTTTATTTTAAAATGTTCATTGCTTACTTATAAAGCTGCATTCATTACTCCTATTTAATTTTTTTGCTTTAAATATTTGTAGGACATTTTAAAGGAGGTGTGCTAAAATAGGGCTTCTCAACATAGGCTATATGCCCCCCTTTAGAGCTATGGGAAAATAATTTGTAATTTGGGGGGGGGGACACAGATCTGTGCAGGAAGTTCTTAAGAAGGTAACAACATGAATGATAACAACAAGAATTACAGCAATTAAGATTACTAAATGCCTTAGTGAAGGTATTTATCTTTTTTAAGGGAATTTGGGGGGGGGGGGGGAAGAAATTTGACCAAAAAGCCAGTCCATTGACCCAAAAAAAAATTGTTTGTCGCTGCATGCGGCAGCAGTAATAACGCAGGTAAAATACGCCTCTAGCGATAATTCGTTTAATGATATAGGAATTTGTTCCGCTAAAAGTGTGGGCACATTATCGTGTAAAAAGTACCTCATGTCTAATTGGCAAAAAAAATATTTTAAAAAGGGGGGGGGGGGTGGGTTTCCCCAGACCTTCTTTGCTTCATAACGTGACCACTAAATAAAGATTGCCATTTTCTGATATTACTAAGAAACACCCTTCTCGCATTACATTATTTTAGCGTTTGTTGTTATAGTTACCCGCGCTACTCTCATTATTCTTCTATAGAACCACTCAGTGGCAGAGCTGTCCACAATCGCGTGTAATTGTTTGACATTTTTAGCAGACAATTACATTCATTTGATAGCGCTTCGTGTTTTTAATTAAGATGAATATCTTTCTGTAATCAAGATCTATAAAAAAGGATTAATCTTCATTAAAATAGACAAAATACAGACTAAGAAACGAGTATTAAAAGTAACTTGCGGTTGAAGTGAACAGTTTATAATCCAGAAATAACTAGCGGAAAACCCATGACAATTTCAGGATATGGCAGATATTCGTTGAATATGGAAACTAAATATTCTATGCTTAGAGCATGAATTGTCTATTTGTCTGTTCCCAGGTGCATGGTGATAAGAATATTCACACTTTTTGTTAAGCGTATGGATGGTGACTGGGAGCTTTAGTTGTCTATCCAAGGCCAGATGTGTCGCCTTAGCTGCATTGAATCCGAATTTGGTTAAGGTTATCTGATCAATCAATCAATAGACCCGTAATCCTTCCTGCGTAATTCAAACATTAACATATGGATGCGAAAGTTGGAAAGCAACATCAAACTTAGAACAAAGACTAAACACCTTTAAAAAAATGTCTTAGAAGGCTACTGAACACACGATGGTCAGACTTCAAATCAAACACAGTTGTCAGACAAGAATCACAACAAGAATATGTAATCACCTATATTAGAAAGCGTCGCTATGAATGGATACTGAAAGACTCCCCGGTCAAGCTTTGATGTTGTTACCAAAGGACAAGAGAAAACGAGGAAGACTAAAATGAAACTTTACGTAGAACTATTACAAGAGAACTTTTCACCATCGGTATCAGAAACAATGAAGATCAAAGCAAAGTGCAATGAAACGAGAGACATGGAAATCTATTACATCAGCCCCATGTGTCGTCTTTGGCCCTAGAGGAATAACTAACTAACTAACTTCAGGGTCATAGGGGGACCACATTGGATGCTTCATCATACAGTCCTCCAGCATTTTCTATCTTCACCGATGCGGATGAGTGAGGAAAAATCTTGTTCTGTTCATTCCTTGATGTTGTCTGTCCATGCCTTTATTTGCCCCCCTCCCTTCTTCTTCTTCCGCCTTCGAAAGTTCCCTACAGTGTTGTTTTTTACAGGGAATCATGTCTGCATACATGTCCAAACCATGCTAGTTCTCGTCGTTTCACTATTTAAAGCAATGGTTCTTGTACACAGGCATGCATCTTTACTTTATGTCTTACGTGCAAATTGGTCTTATGTTCCCTATAGGAAATTCGTCTGTAACACTTACACTCGAAAGCCTATAATCGGCTCTCCATATCCGCAGTGAGTGTCCAACTCTCACAACCATACAGCACAACAGAAAGAACCAGCAACTTATACAGTTTGACTTTTACGTCAATACTGATGCTGCTTTTCCAAATCATCGTTGGCATTGTCAAGTTCTCTGATATTATCTATCCATCTTTTTCAATGTCTTCTTCTGGCCTTGTATCCGAATCTTCTTATGTGATATGTTCTTGTCGGTTGTTTGTTATAGTTCATTTTCATAAGGTGTCCTAACCATTTTATTTGTTGTTTCTCCACGTATTCTGTGCAAGGTTTATACCGGTTCTTCTCCTGATTTCTCATTTTGTCTAGTTTGTTTACCCTTGCGGCTTTTTCCAGACATTTCATCTCATGCAATTTTTCTCTGCTTGGCTGCTGTCAGCGCCGATGTCAATAATTTATAGCTAGCTGAGTGTTGGCATAAGAATACTGTTTATCATCTGTCTTTTGAATTCCATCTTAGTCTTTAGGTTGGCAGAAAAGGTGATAGCTGGTATGTCACCATATTTGCTATCTGGCATCTTGTCTCAATATCTCTGTCCAGTTTTCCGTTGTCTGTGAATATACTTCCCAGTTATTTAAATTCATAAGTTTGTTTCACTTTAGTTTTGTTTATTGTTATGTTCACTGGATTTGGTGACTTGCTGATTTTCTATATGCTGTTCATCTTCGTAAATAAAGCAATGATCATCAGCAAAGAGCAATTCGTTGATTTCGTTATTTATTTTGTTATTCTATGTAAAGATATATGCTAAAAAGTATAGATGAGAGCACACATGCTTGTTTATAGATTATGGATCATTGAGCATTGATTATTATTATATAACAATAACAAATACCTTTTTCCAACATAGAAAAAGCCACACCAAAACATGGTACAAGTGGGATAGCTTAAATCAAGCATCACAAATAGATTATGTACTCATCATAAAAAAAATAAAATAAATAAATAAAAAAATAGGATCTACATCACTGAAGCAAGAGTACACCCTAACATCGAAATAGATATAGACGATAGAGCAGTCAGTCATATTAACAAAAACCAAAAAGATTTGTTATGTAACTCCATAATTGCCGATGTATGGGTGACTGGATTATCAGAATCGCAACCTCCGCAGTTTTGTTTATAGCTCTACAGCTTTGATGTAACAAAATTGGACTAACGCCTGCTGTTGAAAGGAGCGTACCTCACCATAAAAAGGTATATTTCACGTAACCAACAACCAAACCAACAGAGAATACCAATGCGACAGATATAGCAAAGGAATACACCAACTAGGTAAACATAAGAAGCAGGTGTGAACTTTCATAAACTACGGGACGAAACTTCTTCTTCTTCAGTGTTCATTCTGAAACTCCTGCTGGGTCTCCCTTGTAGCAGGACCATTGTCCTACTAGATTTCCAGTAGGATGTAGTCCAGAGAATGGAAATGCGCTGTGTCGCAGTTTTATTTGCGCCAATGGCCCGAAACATCCATCTTCGGCCAGGACGAAACTATAAGCCCGTCAGACATGCTAAATGGGCAGATTGCATGATACCGTGGTTGCTGAAGCGCCTCCCAGTCTGGTATCTTCGACTTCAGCCCCCGTGCTTGCTTGGGCAGAACTGTGGTCCTGCTCGATATTGGGGATGCCCTGACCAATCTTAGTTTCCAGCCTCTGTTGGCTGGACTAAGCCCCATCTCCACTTCAAGGAGTTGGCCTCGATAGGGAAACTATTAGAGACAACTGACATCAAGTAATGGCTAAAGTTTATGAAAATCTACCTAGCACTATTGACAACAACATAATGTATGGGTGATTTTCAAAACATCAATGACAAACAATATAAAAACCTTATAGCATCAAAAGTAAAGTGAAGGGGTTACAAGAACTACGTGATGAAATGATGAAATCAAACAAGCAAATCGTAAAAAGAAGCACATGTAATATCAAAACATGGCCGTAGATATGATTGCCTTAAGGGAGGGGTTACCTACAAGAAAAAAAACAAGAAGGTCATTCGTCTGTTTTCAAGAGTAAATTTCACTGTCTAATGTGAATTTTGGAGACTTTTATTGTGGTGAACAATCGCTAAGAAAACGGGATTTATCAACCTTCAGGTCAAGTTCTTAGCGCTATAAGTCATGTTAGATTTGTTAAATGGAAGGGGGGGGGTGGAGGTTGAACACCCCAAATAATTGTAAATCCGTAAATAATTGTATCGTGTTGCTTTGAGTACTGTTGGTTGGTCTCTCATCCAGCGGTCCATGGGCTCATACCCTTTGATCCTTGAGTACTGTTCTATGAGTTCTCACATCATTCCTTCTGTCATGGTTCCAGTTTGTTCTCGACACTTCTTTCCAGCTGAATTTTCACTCATTATTTACTTCAACCCATTCACAGCCGCCTCCTACTTCTTCCAGCTCATAGACTGAATATGGTATCTTCTGCTTCTGCCATCCAAGACCTTCCTCGTTTGATGCACCTTCCTTTTGCGATGTTTAGATGTTGGTATAAATGGTGATGGTCATTGTTGGAAACTTAAAAGTATTCTGTCAATTGTGATACTCGATGTCTCGCTTTTATCCTGGAAGACAATTCATGTCTGCGATTGACGTATCTCTGGCGCATCCTAAAACTTTCATCATGTCCTCATTCTGGACTCTCTCTCTCTCTAGCCTATAATCCTGTGTTTGCTACAGTTTGAGTAACGCATGGCCTCGTGATAACAAGACAAAGCACTAAGCATGAAGATCATCAGCAACGGTGGTGCAACCCTCCCCCCCCCTCACAACAATACTACAACAATCGACGATGATGATTTTCCGACTAACTAATTATGTAAATATATCATTTTAGTTATATAGATCTTTCATGGCTAAGCTTATGTAGATGTATCACATCTAACTTAAGTAAATGTACCACCTGTGTCCATGTAGATTTATCAGTTCTAAGTTTATTTAGATGTATCACTTTTACTTCATGTAGATCATATGTTCTCAAAGCGGTCTATTTGGACCGGCAAGTGTCGATTTCGACTTGAAGGAAGTCCATGTCAGCGAGAATAAAAATTAGGGTTGAACGAAATTTACTGTTTTTAATAAAGGTTTGAATAAAATTTGTACAGGTTTATTTTTTTATTTTTTTGTGTCTATGGAAAATTAAAAAAAGTAGGCAAGGGGTTTACGGGGCAAAAAAGTTTGGGATTCACCGATGTAAATCTATCAATTTTACATTTACTAGTGTGTAATCCTAAAACAACACTCGACTTAAAACATGTGGACACAGGTTTCTGTAGAATATGAAGCCATGGCTATCGACAGTGTGCCGCCAACTTGCCAGATGTCATATAATTTCTCATAAATCCGTGATTATTATTTTACTTTATTGACTTATATTCGAGCAAAGAAATTCAACGTAGATGCAACATAGCACACCAGATTTTATGGCAGTTGTCTCCTATTTAAAAAAAACAACAAATATGTGAACATGAACACAAAAACTGCACTATGTAAAACGATCATCATACCATCACTATGCTGCCAATATCAAACGTGGACATTAACAACAGAAGTCAAAATAAAACATGTTATGATAGAAATGACTTTTCTACATATAATCCTCGGAGTAACAATAAGAGATAGAATCATAAACGTAAACATCAGAAGACTAATAAACACAATGCCAATCCTGGATTATATCAGAAGACAACAGATTATGTGGTTTTCACATGCTTCCATGGTCCGTGGCGCTCCTTGATATTAGGGTGGTGTCATCTGCATACCTAATTTCTGGGATCTCATATCTTCCGATATTAAGTGATTGAAGCTGTTCATAACTTGGGCGTTCTAGTACATTTTGCATGATATTTTCTGCTAATATTTTGAACAGGTATGGTGAGAGGATGCATCTCTGTCTGACTCTTTTTTGGACATCAAACCAGTTAGATGTTTTCCCTTCGTGGCAGCAGAAACATGTTGCTCCTAATAAACACATTTTAATGAGCAATATGAGATGGTGTGGGCCGGGGGGGGGGGCTACCGACCCCTACCAGGCGTGTCCACAGGTGGCGGATGGTGGAGAGCACTCCATATATGTCCATATATGGAGTGCTTGCTGTAATTAAGCAGCCGCGGACCAAACCGGTGTTGCTGCCTACCAGGACGGGGCGGGATATCATTCGGTGCTGATATCCCCACTGAAATTGTGACGGGCAGCTTCAAGCGAGTATGAGCCGCTATAAGCTCATGCTGCTGGCATGGAGTTATTAACTCCAAGTCAAGAGCGTGCTTGGGTAGGGGGGGATGTTTTTTTATTAAATTGCTGCCTTGCAATCACCATCGGGAGATGAAAAGGCCAGGGGAGACAACCCATACAGAAAAATCACAACCCAGCCTGCCGAAGACGGAGTGTGTTAGCCAGCGATAGTGTAGATACTGGGATAAATTAGGGCACACACGCTTTTACAGAAATGTGGTCATGCGACAATCAACCCTGTCATCATGGCGTCGCTCCTATCAGCGAAAACCGGGGAGGAGCGGAGCCGAGCCCCTTGCCTCGAAAGGCCCACCCAAGCGACAGGTGCCTCTGCTAACCTGGAGGTCAGGGGAAAGCAGAGTAGTGCTACTGACCAAACCAAATGCCTCAGAGTTGCTCAGTGTAATGCGGAAGGAGTGCGAAATAAAAAGCCTGAGCTACAGGAATTCCTGAGGAAAAACCAGATTGATATAATGTGCATACAAGAGACGCACCTAAAGGACACACAGAGATTCTTTATTCGAGGTTATGAGTCCTTCCGCCAAGATCGACTCAAAAGAGTCAAAAGAGGTATACTGACGTTAGTAAAAACATCAATACCAGCAGCAGAAGTAAAAAGATCCAGAGAAGGAGAACTGGAACATATAACAGTAAAATTGTTGGCACCTGGTGAAGAAATATCAATAACAAACTGCTACAGCCCTCCTGCCACCCAAATGGAACTTTGTAAACTAAAGGTAGAGGAATCGAGTCACCTAATAGTGGGTGACTTCAATGGCCACTCACCAAGCTGGGGCTACGAGGATATGGATCAAAGGGGTGAAGAGATTGAAGACTGGATGATGGAAAATAAACTAATTCTAATAAACCAGCCAGACGATACACCAACATTCTACTCCAGAGTCTGGAAAAAAACTAGCTCACCAGACCTTGCCATGGCAGCAGATGACATAGATAGACACATTACAAGAACAGTAGAAAGTCAACTGGGAGGAAGTGACCATGTACCAGTCATCCTGCAAATCGCCAAGTCAGGAAGTACAGGACATCATAGCATGTCCCCAAGCTGGAGCTTTAAAAAAGCAAACTGGACCCTCTTCAGTGAACAAACAGACCAGCTTTGCCAGAATATCACCCTCACTAACAACATAAACCATAACATCTCACAAATAAACAAAGTGATACTACAATCCGCACAGAAGGCAATCCCAAGGGGCAGACGAAGAAAATGCTAATCTTATTGGAGTGAGATCTAGAAAAATTGCATAACGAGCTGAATGATGCAAGACATACAATGGAGCAAAAGCCTACAGCAGAAAACACAAAGAAACACAATGAAATCAAACACACGTTCAATGAGCAGAAAAGAACAGAGATTCAAAAGAGCTGGCATGAAAAGACCAGCAGTCTAAACATGACAAAAGACACAAGTAAACTATGGAACCTTGCAATAACTCAAAATGAAGAAACAAAGAATTCACACTACAAGACTGTCATCGAAGAAGAGGGAAAATTCCACACAGGGAAAATGGCAGCAAACATTTTAGATGACTTCTACAAGGAAGAAAGCACAATAACACCCTCTCATACACGTATAAAAGAAGTCAAAAAAGAAATTAAAAGAAAACTGAAGAATAAAAATCCAGAGCCCAGCATGAAGACACCCTTCACCATCGTAGAACTAAATTGTGCCATAGGAAAACTAGAAACCACAAAGGCCCCAGGAAAAGACGGCACAACCAATGATATGATCAGGAACCGAGGGCCAATCAGCAGAAACAAGCTCCTTACCATCTTCAACCAATAATGGAAAACTGGTAAAATTCCATACTTGTGGCGTGAAGCTGTCATCATCCCAATATGGAAAAAAAGGAAAAACAAGCAAGTCAAGCTACCGACCAGTCAGCCTCTTGTGTTGCGTAGGGAAAACAATGGAGAGAATGGTCAACTCTAGACTGATAAAATACCTAGAAGAAAACCAAAAGCTCACCAAGACACAGTCGGACTATAGGAACCAAAATCGAAGCACTGAAGACCAGCTTATATACCCAGCACAGGAAATCGAAAATGCTTTTCAAAAGAATGAAAAATGTGCTGGCTACTTTTATGGACTTGAGTAAGGCCTTCGATAAGGTGTGGAAAGAGGGAGTCCTCTTCAACCTTCTCCAAAACAAAATTGAAGGAAGAATGTTTAGCTGGATAAAAGATTTCCTCTGCTACCACACTGCAAGAGTAAAAGTTGATGTTAAACTAAGCAAATGTGTTACTCTCCAACAAGGAGTACCTCAAGGAGGAGGGATCTCTCCTACCCTCTTCCTAGTATTCATCAATGATATGGGAGATAAACTGTCACATCATATTTCAAAGACCCTTCATGCAGATGACTTTGCTGCCTGGAGTGTGGCAGGAAACCTATCCACTGCAAAAAACAGAATGCAGACTGCACTTGACACCCTAAGTGAATGGGCATCTGACTGGGGAGTCCAGATCAACCTTTCCAAAACTGTGACAACCATCTTCTCACTTTCACACCATCAAGAAAAAGGCAAATCTTAAAATAAATGGAAGTGAGCTAGCACATATGGAGAACACTACATATCTAGGGGTCACACTAGACAATCGACTCAATTGGAAATCACACCTAATAACCACTGAGCAAAAAGCAACCAGGAGGCTATCCTTGATGAAGAAACTTGCAGGCACAAGCTGGGGAGCAAATGGAAATATTCTCCGTAAAGTCTACATGGGTACAGTCAGACCTGTAGTAGAATATGGAATGACAGCCTGGGCATCAGCATCAAAAACAAATACTGATCGCCTATCTAAAGTACAAAATGCAGGACTTCGACTTATCTCAGGAGGGATGAAAACCACTCCAATCCATGCAATGGAAAAAGAGAATGTAAAGAGAAAGGCCTCTTCCTAAATATCAAGAAAACAGAAGTAATGGCTATTTCAAAGAAACAAAATAACACACCTTGGAAGATCAAAGTGAATGATATAGTATTAAAACAGGTCCACCAATTCAAATATTTAAGTGCAATGATTACAGCAGAAGTTCAACAGAAATAAGATGCAGAATAGGACAGGCAAAGGCAACATTCAGAAAAATGAAAAATATACTGTGTAATATGACCTTGTAATTAGAGGTGAGAAAGAGAGTTCTTCAGTTATATAACCCCTATACTAACATATGGGTGCAAGTCTTGGACAATAAACAAACTGGAAAGTGGGAAATTAGAGGCAACAGAGATGTGGTTCTACAGAAGAATGCTGAGAATACCATGGACTGCCAGAAAAACTAATGTAGAGGTATTGAAAGAGTCAAATGCGAAATGGACCTTAATCAACAATATAAGAAAAAGGCAATCTTTTTTTTTGCCACTTCATGAGACAGGCAGGTTTAGAGAACATAGTCACAACAGGCAAAATTGAAGGAAACAGAGACAGAGGGCGACAACGTGAGAAAATATTAGACAATTTGACAACCTGGCTCGGCAAGGAAACAACAACGACTTTGTTGCATAATACTGTGGGCAGAGAGCTATGGAGAGCCATGACCGCCTACGCCAGCCGGCATGGCACCTGATGATGATGCTGAATATTATATATAGGGTACGTAAATATGTGTGTCTGGTCGGAAAAGAGGGGGTAGGGGATAGCTAACTACCTACTCAAGAAAAGGTCACTCGGAGTCCCCACTCTAAAAATTCACGCCAAGCAACTGTCATCCTACTATCCTACAAGATTGCATCGCAGTGTGTGGCTTCCAATTAAATTTCCATGTTTATTGTAAATAAAACTTTGTGCTGTAGCATGTCACTGATGTTGCTATAATTCTTTATTCCGCATTTCGTTGATTACAGTTTTTGATTTCAACTCATCTGCTGTCACATAAAGCGTGTGAGCGGGAAAGCGAACCCTCCATTGTCAGTTCTCTTCATTCATCAACACGTATGATTCTCTCTATATCAGCGCGGGTGAAAATTGATTTCTTGTTTTATCCTATTAACCCTTTATTTACTCATTATCTTTGCGATTCAGAAATCATGTTCACTCCTTTTGTTTTTACACATCTTGTCTGTAGATACTGTTAGAAAATCATATTAAAAATATATGAATTGGATTAACAGGCAATAGTAGATGATATTACCAGTAACAATGGGACAGGTATGTAGAGTTGTGCTTGATATATTAATGTTATTCTAAAATTATACAAGCTCTTTTATGTTATGTTGTTCGTTCATCACAGGTGATGATGACCATTTGTTACATCCACTTTTGAAAATTCAATTTTAGTTATGTCCTTGATTATGAGTTCGTAGATGGCTAATGAGCCCTATTCGAGCTGTAAATGTCATTGGACAAGATACAGGGAATACAAGCTCTTTTACTTATTGCAGAAAGAAAATACACTATTGATGCTAATCCAAACATTTTTGTGTGCAAAAATGGCAATACACTTTTTGATGTTAATGCAAACTTTTATTTGTCCTTTCACAGTTCGAATCTTATCGAAGTAATTTAGGGAAAAAATACAGGGTTGCTTCTATTTCCCACATTGCATAGACTACCTCTTAGATTCTTCTAGGATTCATACCTATAAGGGTTGGATTCTTCTAGGATTCATACCTATAAGGGTTGGATTCTTCTAGGATTCATACCTATAAGGGTTGGATTCTTCTATGATTCATACCTATAAGGGTTGGATTGTTCTAGGATTCATACCTATAAGGGTTGGATTGTTCTAGGATTCATACCTGCAAGGATTACACATACCTATAATTATTCGAAAATTCTGGATATGAAATGATTCTCTAAAGAATCAATCCCAGTGCACACAGGAAACAAGAGCTTCACGCGTGTATCTCCTAGGAAACAAAACAAACAATTGTCTTGTTATCTACATCTTCAGAGTCAGATTTATTATCCAATGTATTAGGTCTTTGTTATAGCGAATTTATATGCAAATATAACAGAAAATAAGCATTTGGTATACCATAATAACATATAATAAGGCACATAAGCCAGGGATGGTGAGGGGTATCACATATGGGGATATCAGCACACAAAGACGCGGTCCATATTATGTTAATACTCCAATGGTACCATATAAATGGGCAGAATGTTATAGTGTGATGTTATAATTACTCTTTCAAACATTCCGTATTGACAAGAACAAATAACACAACTGTTATCCTGCGTCAACAAGAAATGCACGGTGTCTAATGTCTTTCCCCAGAGGAATAATGGTTGAGAATAACTACATTTCCGTTAGGCGCAGGGGTGAGATCCTCAGTTGTCGTTCCAAGGCCAGATTTGTTTTCGTTGAGCACCTGCTGTTCAATGTTATCTTTATGTGTTCTAACCACCGTTTTCTTGACCTACCTTTTGCACTATACCTGGATTTTCTTTTGTTATAGCCTATCCTCTTATTGGTATTTAGTTTGCTTTCATTCTCATAAGGTGACCGAATCATTTCATTTGCTGTTTTTCGATATACTCAATACAGGATAGGCCCTACTATATTCCAAATTTCTTAATTTCTTATTTGAACTAGTTTAGTAACCAGATAAAATAAGAGATGAAGAAATTATGAATAGTGTAGGTATAATATTATTTTTTAAGTATATCAATAGACAGTCAATTGGAATGCACAAATACAAACACGAGTGAGATCGTGGAAGAAATCGCCCATGAATATTCATGAAAAGATATAGTGTATAAGCATTTACCAATAGAACGGTGATGTCAATAGGATTGGAGATACAAGGGGATTTAATCCATAACCGTCCTGAAATAAGGACACTTAAACAGAATTAATTAGGCTTTCTTTCGTAACGTTTTTTTTATTATTGTCGTTATATCGGTTGGTCACTATTTATATACTTGGAGTCGCCATGGATATTATTGGCATGCGATTCCTAGTATATAAATATTGAGCAATGGAAAACACGAGAATAATAAAGATGGAGAACGAACGAAGGCCTAATTAATTCTGCGAACAGGTCTTTCTATAACTCGACAGTCTCCGTGAATTCATTGTGTCACCTCTTTCTTGAGCACGAGGACATATGATTTCAAGCTTTGAACACGTTCACATATAGTCATAAAAGATTTGAGCTAATCATCTTTGTATTTACTGTTTATCGTCATGGTTTACAGCTTGGTTGTAACGTGTAGGGCTCAGTTCAGAGTATCTGCTAATTTCTTCTTCTTCAGCGTTCATTATCAAACTCCCACTGAGTCCCCCTTATAGCAGGACCATTGTCCTCCTAGATTTCCAGCAGGATGCAGTCCAGAGAATGGAAATGCGTTGTGTCGCCGTTTTATTTGCGACAATGGCCCGACACATCAGTCTTCAGTGGGTATATACTTATTTTAAATCATTCAGATGTAGCCGTTGAAGATCAATTACAGTTGATTTTCGATGTTGAAAATGTCAATTGGATTGAATCGAATCATCACGTATCAAGATAGAAATATCAATTGGATTCAATCATCACGGTATCAAGATATAAATATCAAATTAATCCAATCATCACAGTATCAAGATGGAAATGTGAATGCCTGTAGCGTTTTTTGAATGCTAATTTAGGTGTGTGTCTTTGCACGTCGATTCTAGGAATTTTCGCACGCTGGGCAAATTTTGATTCCGCTTCTCCATTTTAAACCAATTTCAGTTGTCAAGATACTCTTCTAGTTTGATAAAATTGGAATTGATAATCTACCGACAAGTGTCAAGAATTGATAATCTACTGACAAATGTCAAGAATTGATAATTTACTGCCAAGTGTCAAGAATTGATAATCTACTGACAAGTGTCAAGAATTGATAATCCACTGACAAGTGTCAAGATCAAAAAATATAATTCACGGTATATGATACATCTGAGTATGAAAAAACCAAATATATATTTAAATGTTGTAATATATTTTAAAACGATTTGACTGTAGCATAAAATACAATATTGTTGACTTTAACGTTTCTTAAATTCCATCCAATCCCTTTTCAACAACTGTCAAACATTTTAAAACCACTGCCAAATATGTTAGGGAAATTTATGAACATTCAATCCCCCTCCCCCTCCCAAGTGATCCAAACATTTTTCAACTTCAATCAGTGACTTGACCTCTATCAATGGGGTACTTTATTTCCAGAATATTTAGTATCTCAAAAGGTTTCAGCCGTGACCATTGACGGTTCTATGAGACCTAACCGCAAAAAAAAATAAACAAGCCGTCACTTGGTACGTCTTTGATTATTGTCTGGCAATTCGTTGAACACTATCTATATAATTAGAGTCGCCCGCCATCAAGGGTGGTTACAACTATCTGCGAGTGTGCGATGGAGAAACCATGCACACACAGACGGATGATACCTTTACAGCGAGTTATACTCTGCATCATGCTGTTTGGTTGTAATTACGAACACAGTTGAGTATACCATTGGACGCATTATATATAGTTTTATTCTTATATATATTACACGGAAAATGAGGGTGACAGTAAGTATGGCTTAGCCCACAACTAAGAACACAACAGAAAAAAATACCAAACATTTATTGGACAAATTCATCAAAGTTCATGAGAAATTATTTCGAAGATTCAAAATTCGTAGCATACTGTAATCAGGACATTGCCACCAGCCCATAATTTGTTGGTCGTATTGATTTTCTGGCCACTATAAATACGTCATATAATTTGCTATTGCTTTCTGAACATCCCGATTGCACGATTTCCTGCTACGTGATGTGAACCCGGTACCTTGCCGTCACAGAACCTGTTACAAGGAAGAGATACAGGGAATAATTAATGGGCCACTGGAAGAATTCTGCAATGAATGGATGCGAGTAAAAAAAAAAAAAGGTACACGAGAAGGAAGAATAGGATACATTAATATATATATATATATATATATATATATATATATATATATATATATATATATATATATATATATATATATAAGTGTCAAATATATATATATATATATATATTATATATATATATATATATATATATATATATATATAAGTGTCAAATATATATATATATATATATATATATATATATATATATATATATACATAAGACAAATACAGTACAGTAGCAGAAAATTGGTTCAATCTTAGATGTAGCGACCTCGAAAAAAAAGCATCATAAAAATAGACACAAAAACTATGCACATTCAAGGAAATGTAAGCGCATGGTGAAGTCATACATGTGTGCGCGCGCACGCACTCATTATCTCTCACACATACACACGCGCGCGCGCACACACACACACACACGACAGACGCGTATTTGGATACATAATACAAGATATATTAGCGGGGGAAAATATAACATATAGATGGATGGAATCTTCATGAAGCTTTATAACACATTATGCAATATTACACTATGTCTACATATATTAAAACACTGATGATGATGATGGTTATTGTTTTGAACTGACATCGTTGTACTACGAGCAGACACATTGGTGCTCAGTCTCCTAGGGCAGATGACAAAGGGTATGCAAACTGATGGTTACTGTGACCCGTTGGTTAAATCATTCCTTGCTGTAGGTGTCAAGTTCTACTACTACTACTACCACACTTAATACCGAATTCTTCAAATCTCAGCATCGATCCATTCGCGGTGTCCTTATCCAAAGAAGCCCATGAAGCAGTTTTAGCACTCTCTCCTTATTCATTGTCAACACCTCATCTGTTGGTGCCAGGGAAGCAAGTCTGTCTACTCTTTCATCGCCGCGAACACCGGTGTGTTCTGGGATGTAAATCCATGTGATGACCTGGAAGTTGGATGTAGCTATAGATGCTGATCAGTCATATTGATATCGGTTATTGTGGATCTAGAACAGTATGGATTCGATTGAGAGCAGCAGTGAGAGCCTCGACCTTTATCCTCATATATGGTGCAGTTGTTCCCTATACTCCACTATTCTTTGCATCGACTCTACCGCGATAACTGGCTGTAAAGCCCATCCTAACTTCTTACCATGACGCACAGACCCATCGATATACAAAATGATATCGTCATCCCCATCAGTTATCAGCAATCAGCTGATTGATTTCTAGGTTTGATTTTCCATTGTTCCAATTTCTACATTCTCTCCAAGAGATATACGCTGGAGGGATTTTCACTGGAAGAAAAAGCCTCACTATATAGTCATTTCATCTCGTAGAAGATTACTGTTGTATCATAGTAAGTACGGATAGAGAGAAGCAAATATAGACTTGTATTTTGCGCTCAACATTATATATATATATATATATATATATATATATATATATATATATAATATATATATATATATATATATATGTATATATATATATATATAAGATACGTTCGAACACCCGTGTTGCTAAGATGGAAATATAAATATATGCATTTTATTATGCATGTCTTCTACCGCGACTTTCGCCTCTAGAAGACATGTTGACTAAATGAGAAAACCCCATGATTTTAAAATTACTAATTTGAATATTCCCTTGATATGCATTGGCTGATCAGGAGCTCCAATCTTTACATGTTGTTCTTGAGGAGGCGACCCTGGAAACGTCTATGGAAACTTAGAAACTTTGTTGGATAGTTAAGTTAGTTTTCATTCATAACTGCATCTATATATTTGTTAATATAAGGATCGCCTGGAATCTTTCCACGTTGCTGTTGGTTAGTAGTTAACTGAAATATTAAAAAAAAATCGTACTTCTGAATAACCACGAAAAGTTTTTGTAGTTGTAAAATGAAATTTGAAAATACTTGCTCTGTTGATTCATAAAAGCTTTTAACTACTTATTTTTATTTTTTTCTCCATCACTTTTCTCCCCCTTTTCTCTCCTTCATACACTACCCTATGTTATTGTGAAAGTTGTTCACGATCGTCATTCTACTATTACCTATAAGGACATTTACTTCAACTATTCTGTTTCACTATACCGGATTTCATATATATATTGTTGTTTCTTTGATATTACTTATTGAGTTTTCTTCTTTTACTATACTAGCAATATTGCTTTTCCTTTTTTTGTGTCTCTTTTTGTTCTTGCTATATTTATCTTTTCCCCTCCGTTTTTCTTTCTCTCATCTTATCTCCCTTCTCATCTTCTTTTGCTTCCCTCTTACATCATGATTCTCTGTTTGTAATATTTATTTCTTGTTGTTTGTTTTTGTCCTGATGAGGACTTTTTAGTCGAAACGCCGTTTTTTTCTGGTTGATGTCGTTAAATTGTTTTGTATTTACTGCAACACTCCATAAATATCTGTTTTCCCCCTCTTAACTACTGTGCTAATCGTAGACATCACTTTTTACAAATCAGAATCTACATTAGTTTTTCAGTCGCCCAACTATAGTACATTTGCAGCAAATAATTCAGAATTTTGACCATAGTTAATTTTTGTTCTCACATTAGTTCTCAGTTTAATAATCAAAACACGGTTTCACAAAAAAAAATGATGTAAGGCATGCTTGAATTTCATCTACTTTAGTTCTTTTAGGTTTTACTGACAGTCTGGCGAAAATCTACAAATAAGACAACAAATCTACCTCCCATTATGGCTTTGTTGTTTCTAAAATCATTTACAGTCGTGTGAAGTGCTCGTAATGCTCTCTTCTGGACTATTGTACATTCATCACAGGCTGCAAGTTCACATCGTTTAAAAACCTTCCACATTACAGACTGTTAAATAATTTCACAAACAGCTACATCGTTAGTTTCTATATCCAGTGGAAGTGTGAATAAAAATATGAGATTTGATCACCAGGTTAAAATATTGCATCGATACTTGCTTAACAGAAACTCACTAGCAATGGAAGATAAAATGCATTAGAAGATACACGATAGAAGAAAAAAGAGATTAAATAATCTATTGTAATTGTAGTAGAATATCATTACAATGGAAAAAAATGGGATCATGTTCACAATATTTCTAACTGCTATGAGATGGTCTAGGAGTTTAACAAACAGCGAAGAAAGACAGATGCGAAAAGTTGTCTTATATTGTCTTATAAAATACTATATATATATATATATATATATATATATATCATTAGCATAGACATGGAAAAAAGGATAGCAAAGAGTTTAAAAAAAAGCTTAGACAATATATAAATTAAGACCTTTTCCCGTCGAAGTCGGATGTGTCGGGCCATTGGCGCAAATAAAACGTCGACACAACGCATTTCCATTCTCTGGACTACATCCTTCTGGAAATATAATCTAATCAAGAGATATCCAGTGGGAGTTTGAGAATGAACAATGAAGAAGAAGAAGACCTTTTCGTCTAACATTTTACTTGTTAGCCGTGACTCTTGACATTATCGGGAAAAGGTTAACGACTTAAATCGTATCAATTGTCCAACATGATATCGATCGTTGACCCTACTTAAATGTCCTTATGGACCGATTTTGATTTAATTTAAAGGAAACTACATTATTACATTTTAAAAATTCTGTTTTTGCGATAAATCCGTGGGAACCTAATTAACAAGTACAAAATTGTATCCGGATCGATGAAATTGTCTAGGAAGTCTATAGCATACGGTCAGACTAACAGACAGAAATACACGAGATCTTTTATATATAGGAGCTGTTGGGGGTGGAGAGGGGGGTGGGGGGGGGGGTAAGGGAGGGGATGGGGTATGAAAATAGTTGACATATGTTGACAAGGAGAAGGAAGGGGAAAGGGACGGGTTAGAAAAAAAAAGTGGTATAAAAATTGGTATATTACCTACATTGTTGGAATTTGAAATATTTGGCTACACATTGCAAAACAATTAGTTTTATTCGTACTTTGTGGGGTTGAGGGAAGGGGGAAGAGAAAGGGTGTAAACTATTTGAGGACATAATCAAGCGAGTGATGGAAGGTTAGGGGTGGTCACCAATGTTCTCTCTATCTCCGTGGGCTGATAAATTGTGAACACCCATTTTTCAATATTTTTTCCTAACAAGTTTCTACATTTTTCTACCTTTTCTATATTTTTTTCTACTTACAAATGTTAATCTTTGTCAGCATGCTCTATTTACGCGTTATATTTTTTAAATTTATATTAACTTTTACACATATTTATTTACGTGCGTCTTATGTGAAAATGCAACACTCTTGTGCGTCAATGGATTAAAAATGTGTGCTCTAGCGCACGGTAGCGCATCTTTGCGCGAACAAGTGGTGTCATTGAATCCTTAATAGCTAGTTTATTGACAAAGAGGAGGTGGTGGTCACAATTTGAGAAGAAATTGTTGATGTAATTTATGAACAGCAAAATAGAAGTTCTCTCATCTTGTATAGGAGATGTTTGGAAAATTATTTGAAGACGATAAGAATTGTCAATATAGTAAGTACTTAAAATGGCACCAGCGTCAACATAAAGAGAATGCTGAATGGTTCCAGCGTAAACATATAGCGAGTGAAGTACTGAATAGTGCCAGTTACGATGGATCACTCCGCATCAGTTCGCACCACCTACGATGGATCACTCCGCATCAGTTCGCACCACCTACGATGGATCACTCCGCATCAGTTCGCACCACCTACGATGGATCACTCCGCATCAGTTCGCACCAGTTACGATGGATCACTCAGCGCGTCTCCGAGCGAAAACTAAAACATCAGAAATATTCATCAGGCAGTTTACAAATTAACAACATGACAAAGGCCTGCGAGCTCTTCTCTATGACAATAAGCATCACAAAACTGTAGCAATGTATCAGGGATATACACTACCAACTAACAGCACTTTAAACAACACTCATATGAAAAGAAATCGACAAGCTTTGGAACCTAGGATCTTCAATTACATCAAACCTTTCCCTAGACAATGAAATAAACACACGTATAGAGAAAATGGCTACCATTTTTGGCGGACTGTCAAAGCGAGCTTGGAAAAGCCAGAAGCTAAATTTATTTAAAAAAAAAAGAAATCTATCAAACATGCGTGCTGAGTACACTATGCTACAGATCTGAAACACATAGGCCAAACATACCTACACCAAACATGAGAGGAGACATCTAAGATGTCTCCGCAAGATCTCAAAAATTAAAAGGCAGGACCCCACCGAAGACGGATGTGTCGGGCCATTGGAGCAAAAAATGGCCATACAACGCATTTTCATTCTCTGTATCCTGCTAGAAATCTAGTAGGACAATGGTCTTGCTACAAGGGAGATCCAGCAGGAGTTTGAGAATGAACGATGAAGAAGAAGAAGAAGAAATGGCAGGACAAAACCACCAATATGGAAGTGATCACCAACATGCACTTAGCTACGATCTGCCATGAAACACTCTTCTTCTTCTTCTTCTTCTTTCCTTCCTCTTTTACCCTTTATGGGTGTCGAGGGAGATACAATGTTCTTGTTCTCGCTTTTCTGGCAGCTTCAGATAATGTTATTTGGTGTTCGTGTAATATCTCTTTAATGTTGTCGATCCAGCGTACTCTAGGTCTACCATTGGCTCTTCTTTTTGCTTCTCCTATCTTCATATATGCTTTATAAACTAATAAATCACACGGCATTCTTTCCAGATGACCAAACCATTGTATCTGTTGGTTTTTTATGTATTGTAGAATTGATATGACACCCACTCTTTCTCTTATGACATCGTTTCTAAATCTGTGTCTTCTGGTCACTCCTGTGACTTTTCTCAGACATCTCATCTCTGTTGTAACCAGTTGTCTCTTATGTTTTGTTGTTAAGGACCATGTTTGACATTGGTAGTACAGTGTTGGAATGAAGATACTTTGGATAAGATGTTTTTTTGTTGACATTGGTTTCATTGGAAACACTCAGTACAAATAAATTGCGGTGGCTGAGTCAGGTCCCCGCAGAATCCCATACTGTCGTATCCCAAAACAAGTACTATTCGGGAACTTTCTGAAGGCCATCGAGATCACGGTAGACAATGCTGAGGTATAACGATATCTGTAAATACTCAATGAAAGGCTCCACATAGAATCGAAAACTGTGGAAACACGCCAAAACACGGGATGTCTTGACGCAGAACATGCGTACGGGAACAGCATTGTTCAGAAATAATATGTTTAAAGATATGAAAGAAAAATGAGAAAGACGTAAACCAAAAATTTTCCATTGCTGTGATATGATCTCTTGAAAGTCACATTCCTGAGAAAATATTCAACGATTGTTTCTTCTTATTGCTAAATGACTGTCTGAAAGACGCAAAAGGCCATACAATGTCGACGTAATCTAGACAACAAAACGTAAGCACTTATCTATTAATACACCAACTGTCAGTTGTTATGTTCACATTTGACTGACATATATGATTATGTTCAACAAGTTATCATTCCAATTTATTAAAACATTATATACTTGTTTGTTTATGTTTCCATTAAATTATTCTATTCATCTACATGCAGACTTAATGATACCTTATAGATACACCTCTCATTCTTTGAACACGTATTTTTTATACAAACATTTACTTTTTGGGTTTTTAATACGATTTGAGAGTTGAAATGGGTTACCCCGACATTTAAAATCTTTACTTCCATTATTAAAACAATCACATCGATTTCAGTAGAAAGTTTACTTGGCAACTAAAGTATTGATAAGTGAATTTCTTTGTATTGATTACTAATGCCAACTATACTCTCATGTTATTTGGAAAAGCAGATCGATGAGCAGATTTACGAAAATGTTTATAAAATCAAGCGCGGAACTAAAACTAGTGTTCAATTTCTAGCTCTCCATCAGTTGCAAGCATTCACAGTAACTATAGGAGCTGTCAGCGATGATCTTGAGCATAACACATGTTTCTGATTGTTCGATTATTCTTTTGGCATAGCAATCAAGTACTCAGAAATCATGTGGAAATAACACAGCTTACAAGACTACTTGTTTCGGGTGTTAGTTGTTATGTTTGTGAGACTAGCAAACAAAACCTCAGAAATAATCTCTACCGGAGATGGAAAGACAAGTAGAGAAAACGCAGAAATAATAATATTTCTCTACAGAAGACAGTGTTTGTTAGCTATGGCGCAATTACAATGCGAGAGAATGTCACACTCCAACCAGCATCTACTGGTCAAACAATAATTACTAGATTATCATCGCATCGCTGTTAAAAAAAATTATTACAGGCATGAATAATAGAAACAATTTTCAGTTTACGCCTAATAAGTGAAAAACAAACACCAACGCGATATATTACATAACATTATTGATTTCACCAACGCTTTCGACCTTGTATGGCATGCAGGCCCGTGGAACACTATGAGAGAGTTTAATTTTGATAACATCATTGCCGTCATAGAGGCACTATATAAGATACAAAAAGTGGTGTGTGTGACAACAGAATCGGTGAATTTTTCAGAACTAATGTTGACGTACGACAAGATTGCTTACTTTCACGAACAGTATTTAACATCTACATAGAAGCAAACAAGAGAGAAATATTAGAGGAATTTCATTCAACAACATCGATCAGAGGTTGCTAAATTTCTAATCACCGCTTCGTTGATGACATCGATCTGATGAACACAGACGCATAATTACAAGTTAAAATCAAGACTAGAAATATCTAGCTCTAGCAAAAACTTGACATGTAGATCAATGCAGACAAAAGTACAATTTTAGTGAATATGAGTACTAAAGTAGTCCCAACTATTATAAAGCTTAACAATCACAGGCGTGAGGAGGTTTCGATGTTTGCTTATGTGGGAGCACAGCTTTGTGGTGATGGTGAATCAGATGAATCAGCATGGCCACTATGACAAGATTAATCACCATTTGGAAAAGCAGAATCACCACCAGTGTTAAAATTAACTTATATAAATGTTTGGTTTTGTCAATATTTCTATATGGCTGTGAGACATGGGCTCTTAACTGCGAACTTATTGAAAACAAATGCTATCGACGTGTTAGTCAGTTAGTCGTCGGATCATCATCACTGCAAACTGTAGTTTCTCCGATCTCTCCTTGAGTGTATCCGCCATTACACTTCTGCTGACAGTACCGATCCTATGCTGGTTGACCATCATTCTTCTGCGCCCTCCAAAATGTTCACCTCTAGCAACACCGCATTTTAATCCCTGATCTTTAATCCTAGCCATTGAAAAGGAATCATCATCCAGATTAGTCTCACTCTCGCGTGTTATAACTCTTAAGGAGTTCAAAACGTCAGCGCGATCCATTGCCCCATCGCCCTGTGCCACAATCGCGCACGATGCCAGTTGATCCGCTCTTTCATTGCCTCGAAAGCCCACATTTCCCGGCACGAAAATAAATGTAACCACTTTCAAGCTCGCCTTTCTCAAGGCCTCAATCCACTGTTCGCGAACGAGACCCACTTGTGCCTTCTTAATCATACTCATAGCGTCACTCAAGATGCAGACCTGCGTTACCTTCTGTGTGCGTAGCCACTCAAATGCCTTGGTTACCGCCATAGTCTCCATGGTCATACTACTCGTAGTGACCGCAAAAGCACCACTTTCCTCCTTGATCGTTTTACCTGCGCACTGAGCTGTGGAGGGCGCAGAAGAATGATGATCAACCAGCATAGGACCGGTACTGTCAGCAGAAGTGTGTTGACGAATACATTTAAGGAGAGATCGGAGCAACTATGGATGTGTCCAGTTTGCAGTGATGATGGTCCGACGACTAACTAACTAACCAACCAACCAACCAACCAACCAACCAACCAACCAACCAACCAACAAACTAAACAAACTAAACAAACTAAACTAACTAAACTAACTAAACTAACTAAACTAACTTAACTAACTTAACTAACTAACTAACTAACTAACTGAGCTGTAAAGGCCCAAGCACTGCGAACATGCATAATTACAGATCCATCAGTGTATATAATCACATCCCCTCTTTGGTATTCTCACTGATTAAAGCCTGCACTTCTTTCTCCACAGCTGTGGGACACCATTCTCTGCATTCCCTGCTAAGTGTTATTACTAATCTCAAAAAAGTTTCGAAATCTGTGGATAGACCTATCCATTCCACACTTGCTGCCACATCCTGCAATCTGCACACTCTTTGTATGACATCCTCAGCACGTCCCATCCACGACCTCCCTCTCTTGAGTCTGCTGCCTTTAACTTTCTGTATTTCGGAATGCAACGGGTGTTCCTTATCTGCATATATTTAAAGGTACGCCCGTGCACGGCAATACTGTAATCTATGCTCAGCTGTTGGGCAGTCAAGTAGGTATCGCATAGCTCTTATCGATGTCTCTTGTGCATCCCAGTATGATACGCATTGCTGCATTCTGGATTCTATCCAGTCTATCGACGTGTGTTGGGTGCTAATATCTAGAACCACATGACCAATGTGTTTGTACATGATAGAATTAATGTAATAACGAGTCAACACAAACCATGTTGAAATCGTGAAACGTCGTAAATTCCAGTGGTACGGACACTTGAGATATTCCTTGATGATAAAAGATGTTCCTCAATGTACGGAGGAGGAAGAAGAGGAGATGCTCAGAAGATGACATGGTAGTATAATATCACGGACTGGACACAGTGGGAAGTTTCCAAATTCATCAGGATGGTAGAGGATATAGATTAGTGGAGAACTTTCTTCACCTAATAGCTCAGTGAGACACCTCTACGACCGTAACGGGTTATTTACGTAGAACACACATTTGATGAGATTTACAATGACGTACATACTATCATACTGTAGGTATTGGTACAAAAACTACAAAGAACAGTATACACGACATTTTAGACGCTTAAACCGTATGTTTTTTTTCAATAAAATACAAAACAAACAATGAACAAACAATAAAACAGCAAAAATAACGCCATTATCACAAAAGCATTGACGACTGAAATTGAAGTCGTCCAAGATAATAATGACATATATCCTGTACATAAGTATTGTCGTAGATATACGCATTAAAAAAATAAAGGGAATGATTTTTATTGTTTTCATTGCTTGTTTGCTGTTTGTTTTGTATTTTCTTGAAAAAGACAATGCGGCTGAAACGTCGAAAATATCGTGTATACTGTTCTTTGTTATTTCTCGTACCAATACACTAAATTTCGAAGTCCGTGCGTCATCGTAAAACTCATCAAAATTGTGTTCTATGCAAGTAATAATTGTTATACATCTTTACATAAGTCTCACTTATTATCGACTGGTTGTCTGCTTGTGGGTTTTATTATTATTATAATTATGAAGTAGAGGTGTTCGGCTTTAGCTTCGATCGAATCCATTCATTAAAACTTTGCTTCAGATAACAAAACGTTGAGGAAACGAGGAGCAGAATGTCCAGCCAACGAAGACCTTCACTGTCAACGAAAGCTGTGTTAGTACATTGTGTGCAGTAGTTAGTACACTACGAAAATACTACGAAATCTAACGCTTATTTTTGTTCTATGACATGCGGGCGTGGAGGGAAACGAACGGGCCGACAAATTAGCTAGTCTCGCCAACACAACAGACGGTCGGCCTATGGACGGAGCAGACATACTCACTGCTCTTCGTGAGTCCTCACGATCAGAGGATTTTGAGTTGGATAAGCATGAGTCAATATCAAGAATGCAAGAATTGGGAGTGAGGATGGGCGTGGTCCTAAGATAACCCCTGACTAAGATTTCAAAAAAAGTAGTGAACCAACATAGAACTGGAACCATCAGCCGTTATACCCTGAAAGATTTACTGAAGCGGAGATCTGAGCACCTATGGGCTTGTCCAGTGTGCAAAGATGATAATCAACACACCTAATACCTAGTACACTGGCTTACTAATCGGGTGGTCAAAATTATACGTTGGACTCCCAAACTCCATGCAGAAATTATTAGACTACAGTTGAATTGTATTGAGTGAGCCAATGCACCCCATGAAATTCTTTATCTTTTGTTCATTATTGGTCCTGTTCTTGTGCCGAGAGGTACATAGCGTTTCTCGGGCGGCTAATCCGTCTGTTAATACCACATGTTTTCCCGTTCGGCAATTACAAGTAGGTATTACGTGTAGCGACTAAGGTATCTTGTTAAAGTTCAACAGCAGAAAGCTGTGCATTCGGACCGATCAGAAATCCCACACATCCTATGGGATTTAATTATTGCCTAAAAACAACTATAATAAAAAAAACTGGGCTGAACATGGCGTCTCTTAATTATAATATGATTACAAAAATGTCATGTGATGTTTATAAAAGACTTGGATATAACAAATATACCTGCGTAAATACCTGAAAATTTGATCAATCATTATGTCTAAAGATTAGTCTTTCAGTTTTCTGCCCACTGGTACTAAAAGATTGCTAAAGCAATTTTGTTTTCAAATGCGCATTGTTTTGTGCAGTCTTCTGATTTAATTCCACTGCTATGTGGAATCTTTTCACGTTTCTGAGAAGCGATTCGTAAGATCTCTTGAGCGCCTTTGACCAGATTTTATATGTCGTATTCTGCGATCAGTCACTATACATTTAGTTAGATATTTGTCATATATATATATATATATATATATATATATATATATATATATATATATATATATATATATATATATATATATATATATATATATATATATATATATATATATATATATATATATATATATATATATATATATATATATATATATATACATATATATATATATATATAAACTATTTGTTTCAGGTCGGTGTGGGCTTCCCATTATTTATTTTGCAGAGATGCTCATATGGGTCAGATTGTCGTTCAGTGTACAGTGAAGTGAGGAGAGTCATGTAGCATGTGTTCTGGTTCCTATGGTATTGCTCCAAAAATGCAAATACAGAATAGCTGATGCCGATGGTGTAGACGGCTGTGTCCCGCTTTCAGTCGAAATATCTTGACTTGTTAGTTTCTTTTCAATTTGTTGATGTCTTGATGAGGTCTACAGTTTCCATTTAGCTCTCACAACTGGTCTCATATGCACTTTTCGCCCGTGTGTTGTCGGGGCCCGTAAGGGGAGCAAGGAATAGCAACACTGTTTACCTTCCATGCATGTCGTACGAGGCGACTAAGGAGGTTATGGGACGGAGTTGGCTGTCCCATCCCATATAGGGTAAGGGACCCAAAGCCATGCTGAAGTCGGATGTGTCAGGCCGAAAGGCGCAGATATCGCAGCCATGCTTTAAAACATGACACAACGCATTCCGTTCTCTGGACTCCATCCTGTTGATCTGCAGGAGTATGAGAACAAACGCAGAAGAAGAAGAAGAATATGCTGTTTTAGCAGAGATTTTTACTTTCATGAAACATTCAGATTGCTGGGACTAAGAGAAATTATATCCCGTCTTTGTCGATTCGTCTGTTTTCATGTTTTCAGGAATGACACATTCAACTTTCTGTTTATTAAATAGGAAAATAAAGCCTTTTGCCAAGACACGATACTTTTAACATAAGACGGGAGTCTGTGTTGGTTATATTAGGCATGTTCCCTATTATCTTATTGTGACATTACGGTCTGAGATTTATTTTGACTTATAGTGTGTGCAACTATTGATAAAGGACTTGCATTGTGTAAGTCATCCTGTTGGTGAGTGCAATCTTCTCGTGTGCAGTTGAACATGTCTACACAGCAATCTTCTCGTGTGCAGTTGAACATGTCTACACAGCAATCTTCTCGTGTGCAGTGGAACATGTCTACACAGCAAGACCGGGTTTCTTGGTAAATGCTTTTGTGATAGTGTCATTATTATTACTATTTTTTACTGTTTGTTCCCTATTTGTCTTGTATTTTCCTTTAAAAAGATCTTATGATTGAAATGTTTAAAATGTCTTGTATACTGTTATTTGTATCTTTTCGTACCAATACCCAGTATTTTGATAGTAAGTACGATCGTTGTAAAGCTCATCAAAATGTGTGTTCTGCAAAAGTACCATTGTGAATATTTATGTTTCAATGCTTAGGACTGTTCTTCTACAGAGTAGTTGGAACAGAAGATTCCAGTTGGTGAATATGCGTATTCTTTCTATTTTTCTGAATATTTTATGTACACTCCAGCAACTCTGTTCTTCACTGCTCTGGTTGTTGATCTATCAGTTTATAATTGTATCCACGCTTTTCTGGGGTACATATCGTCAATTGTGTTGCATGCTATTATTTTATTTTGGAAATTATTCAGTTCTCTCATAGTATAGTAGTTGTTCATGGTGATTCGATAGTGAAATTTTGATATTGCCCACACGGAACTGGGAAAAGTGTCGGTGTTATTTCTTTTTGATATGTCTGGTAGTTCATCCCTGTATTCTCTATTTTTGTTTTTTAAATCGGCGAATAAAACTCAATTTCTTCAGTATTCAAGTGACATTGTCACTGAATCTGGTCTTAAATTTCTGTGTTGGCATGGGATTGTCCATTTCTGAATGGGTAATTTATGTGTCTTAGTGTCCCGTCTGTATGGTAAGAGTGTGTCCCCTGTAATTTTTTCCATTTCATTTATGGGAGAGGCATTCATGTCACTTGAGATAAGACATAGTGCTTGATTTTGTACTTTTTACAGAGCTTGTAGAGATGAAAATTAGATGCTGAAGTACATGCTTTTGATCTGCATTCTAGTACTGGTCTAATTGACCAGTATCACAATAGCCTGGTCAGACAGAAAAGTACCAGATGACTGGCAAAAATCAGTAATTGTACCACTATGGAAAAATAAAGGTAATAAGAGAGAGTGTGAATCATATAGAGGCATCTCCTTGTTAAGTCACAGATAAAATCTACACAAAAATAATAGAACAAAGAATGCGATACATTGCAGAACCACAGTTGAGCCCCTCTCAGTTTGGCTTCAGAAGGGGAGCAAGCTGTACAGACGCACTTTTCACACTGAGACAACTTAGTGAAAAAGCAATCGAATAGAATCAAGATTTAAACACAGTATTTGTAGACCAGGAAAAGGCATTTGACAGAGTAGATAGAAACATTCTATGGGAAACCTTAGAAATGTATAACATCAGAGGACAACTGGTAGATAACATAAAAGCGATATATCAAAAATGCCAAAGCTCAGTAAGAACAACAGATGGAATGACTGAACCTTTTGAAACAAGATCTGGAGTAAGACAAGGATGCGTACTTTCACCCCTACTTTTCAACATATACATGGACAGAATAATAAAATACGCTCATATCAACAAAGAGGAAAACATTGCATATAAACCTGATGAAGAACTTAATAATGAAATCAATGAACTATTATTTTCTGATGATCAAAGTTTAATATAAAAAGATGAGGAAACGTTGCAAAAGCACATCAATGCATTGTTGTTAGCATGTCAGAAGTACAACATGAAAATTAATGTAAAAAAACCAGAAGTTATGAAAATTAGCAAGTCTTCAGCACCAATGAATATAACAATAGATAACACCAAAGTGAAACAAGCCAAAGAATTTAAATATCTAGGCAGCATTTTTTCTGAAGATGGAAGACTAGACAGAGAAATAGAAACAAGGTGCCAGAAAGCAAACACAGTGACTTACCAACTTTCACCAGTACTTCTTCATCCAAAGATCAAGATGGAAATTAAAAAACAAATAATATCTACAATTTTTATACCAACACTGTGCTACCAATGTCAAACATGGTTTTAACAGCTTCGCAGCAAAGAAAAATCGTCACATGTGAAATGAAGTATCCGAGGAAAGCTGCAATGGTTACCAAACTAGATAAAATAAGAAATGAAGAAATTAGGAAAAGAGTTGGTATAATATCATGTATCGAACATATTGAGAGACAGCAAGTAAAAGGGTTCGGTCACCTTATGAGAATGAAGCCAAACCAAATACCAATAAGAGCATATAATACAAGAATATCCGGGTGTAAAGCCAAAGGTAGACCAAGAAAACGGTGGATAGAAAACATTAAGATAACCTTGAACAAACATGGACTAAATGCAACCTCGGCGACACATCTGGCCTTGAAACGACAGCTTAAGATACCATCCCTACGCTTAACGGCAAGTGTGAATGCAATCAACAATCATTCACCTGGGGATAGGCAATAGACAATACCGTCTTTAAAATTGCTTCATTGTCCTCCCCCTCCGACTTGTTTCTACATATTTTTCTCGGGATGTCAAATTTCTTTCTGGCTTATTTTTTTTCTCTGAGGCCTCCATGTTAATCTCTTATTTAGTGTGGTACACCAGCTCCTCTTCTGTTCGGATATGTGAATTTTCAAATTTTATCTATTGTGATTTTTTCCTTATTTGAGATTGTGAAGAGTGTGTGTTGTTGGGGATTTTTCAGCATTTTTCTTTACCATCCATTTCCGTGACCATGTTGTGTTGTTCTCTGTTATCTTTTGTATTTTCTTGTTGGCGATATTTAGATGTTCTACTACACACCAAAAATATCAGCATACATACCAGCTCTTACGCCTTGTGACAGTTAGAAGATTCGATCATTTATGAACACAAGAAACAGAGTTGGAGGCAGCACTGAGACATGAGGAACAGTATGATTTAAAAGAACGTTTTTGATGTTATGACTTCCCATAGTGTCTTGCTTTCCGATTGTGCAGGAAGGATCGTATCCACTTACTCATGTTACCCCTTATGCCGTATCCTTGCAGCATTACTATCAGTCCATATTTCTAGAACTTGTCAAAAGCTATTTTTTTAGATCTTTTCATGGGCTGAAACTCTTCTTCTTTTCTTTTCTTCAAAGGTCTGGAACATGAATGTTTTTTAGTCTTCTGTGCTGTGGCACTTTCTAAATCCAGTTTGTTCTGGCATAAATTGTTTATCTGATTCTAAGTACCATTTCAATCTTTCGTTGACCATCCTTTCCGTTGTCTTGCAGACACAACTTGTTAGACTTACGCTCATATTGGTTTGCAGAGGTTAGGCTTCTGTTTGTTTTTGCCTGCCTTTATGATTCAAGACATGAGAGTTTGTCTCCATGACTGTAGTACATTGCATGTATCCTAACTGTAAATGTGTATCTGTAGTGATTTGTACATTGCTGCATGCTCTATGCCCTTAAGCATTTCTTTGGTGATGCCGTCCTGTTACGGTTGTTCTTTATCTTTAGTTTCCTTAAGATACTTGTTGTTCTTCTAACATGAGTGGTTCAGACTTGACATCAGGACAGTTTGTATTGTTCCTATCATTGTTTATTTCTTGACGAATGTTTCGTTATGTGCATGCATTGATGTATGGATTGTCGTTATGCTATTTTTTTCCCCATAGGATTCTGCAAGCATGTCTGCTATTAGCTTACAAGCGTAGAGTTTACCTGCATCTTCCAATATAATTTGTCTATCGCTGAGCGTGGAGATCACTGTTCCCGCTAAGCTGCACTACCGTGCACTAGCGCAAACATATTTATCAATTGTTGCACAGTTTTAGATTTTCACATAAGACCTATGTATATAAATATGTGTAAAAGTTCATATAAATAAAAAAAATAGAAGGCGTAAATAGAGCATGCTGAAGAAGATTACTGTTTTTAAGTAGAAAAATGTAGAAAAAATAGAAAATAGAAAAAAGTCATGAAAAATGAGTGTTCGCTATTTATCAGCCACGGAGATAAATGTTTGCCCACATACACTCTTGTCTTAGAAGGAACAGTGGGGCTATCATCATTTATTTTCTTGGTTAGTTTCCATAATTTGGGGGTTTTCCCCTCTCCAACTTCTGCTCTATGTTTCTATATTTTCTTTAGTTAATTTCGCTTTAGTTTTTGTGTGGTGTGTTCTTGTTATGTTGGGATGGTTGCGTCTCTACCATATTACGTGCTTCAGTCAGTTCTTGTAGTTTATAGCGTGCATTTTGATCCAATATGGTGCGTAATTCTTCATCACTTCTCTAGTTAGTGTCTCCTTAGCTGCCGTACGTATTTATGTTTTAAACTACCTGACAATTGTATTGATATAAATACACATCATTCGCATGCCATTTGTGTGTATGTTTTCTTTATGTTTGTAGATGTGACAGTTTGATTTTTTATAGTTCCACCTTAGCGTAGTTGTTCTTGTAATTATTATTTTGCTCACTTGGATGATGGCTGGAAATTTATGCCATTGAGGATATATAGAAGAATAGGGAGAACACCAGGAAAGAGACGAAAACAAACACAGATGTGAAACACTAACAATACTTAATGTAAAGAAAGAATTATTAAAGGAAATAAAGATAAAGCAAATACAGTATATTGGATACATTAAAAGATATGATACCTTGATGGAGCCTTACTTGAGGGTAAAGTCGAAGGGAGATGAGCAATAGGTAAGCAGAGATACAAGTGGGAGAGTAACATCACAAGATGGACAGGTAACAGTCTAGAAGAGATCACCACAAAAACAAGAGACAAGGGATGCTGGAGGTCTGTTGCAGCCAACCTTCTTTGCGGAGACGGCACTTTATGGTGATAATGATGACTGGACGATGATCAATGCCACCAAGTTGTTTACCTATTGTTAATTCCACTATTAAAATCAATTATATGGTGCAGAAAGCCAAGTATAAGTTGGAGGTGCAATGCCATCTTCTAGAGTAGAGCGTTTGTAGATCCTGTGAATTTGTGAGGAGGATTAGGCTGTTGACATCTTGCCATATTTTCTCCCCTTTTGCCTAAATTATTGCAACCCCAGCTTTTGGATTGGGTGTTAAAGTATCACACTACCTGTTAGGGATTTTAATAATGGACATGTTTAATTGGATGTCATTTGGGAAGTAGAGGTTTAGTATGTGTTTAATGGCGTTGTTTTTTATGGGAATTATCTGGCATTCAGCAACTTCTTAGGCGGTTTTGATTTCTGTAGCATTGATGTTATTCTTGACCATTGTTAGTCTGCCACCAGTTCTTCTATTTTTCTGGTAAACGCTAAAACATTGGTATCCTCGAATCTTGATAGTTATTTGTCCATTGAGGAGGGTTTCTTGTATGCAGAAAATGCTAATCTTTCTGGTGCAATGTGTTTTTATAGTTTTGTCTTTTTTTGTTAACTGTCACTGCATTCCATTGAATCGTCATGATCGGTTGATAGTGTCTTTCCTCATCTGCATCCTGGCTACAAAAGGTAGACTAGATGGACTTCCAGTAACTTGGGGTGAATGTTGTCGAGGTTCAGAATCCGATACTGCTCCTGCCTAGCGGAACTTCACAGAAACGTCAAATTTTGCTTTGAAGACATGTTATCTAATCGCGTTGAGTGATACCATGGTTGCTGGTGAGCTGCTTGACCTGGTTGCTGGTACGCCTATCTCCGGCATCAAAGCATATGCATGGTTGGACAGGACAGCGGTTCATCTCTATATAAGGGATGGCTCGACAAATCTAAGTTTCAGCCCTTGTTGGCTAGGCTAAACCCCCCTCTCCACTTCAAGGATTGGCTTATATGAGAGTTCCTCTGATCACATACTATTTGGAGAAGAGTAGAAGTCTATAGGATACTATAAGTCCTGAAACGATCTGGTAGAGGTCTTGATTTGGGAGATGCTGTAGTCCTAAAAGGGCTAAATGGATTCATGTAGTTGTCTAGTAGAGTAGTCTTGAAGCTCCGAGAAGGGACTAAGAAGGACTCGATAGAGTTCTGTTGTCTAGTACTTTGAAGTTCTGAAAAGGATTGGTGGACATTTTGAAGTGGACCTGAAAATGAAACTTGGATAGACTTCTGATAATGGGTTTTTAAACTCCAAAATGGGATAAATAAAATGAAACTCAAATAGGTTAGATTAGGACTTGAAAATATTTGTTGGGTGGGATTGAAGAGATACCCTTAGCTCTGAAAGTGGAAAAGTGTAAATAAAACAGCACACACAAGCAGTACACACGTACAAAAGAAGTGTGCTGGTATAGATGTAGTACAACTGTAGTTTTAGTAGACAAGTCATGGATGTTTTGTCTGATGTGAATGGGTTATTTTGTGTGCTATCTTGGATGACTTGTAAAACTGTTTTTGAGTTATTGAAGATAACGATTTGTGACAATATGGACTCTTCTTCTTCGTTCGTTCTCAAACTCCTGCAGATTAGCAGGATGTAGTCCGGAGAATGGAATGCTCTGTGCCATGGTTTACAGCATTGCTGCGATATCTGCTCCTTTCGGCCTGACACATCCGACTTCAGCACTTCAGCATGTCTTTGGGTCACTGACCCTATATGGGATGGGACAGCGAACTCCATCCCATAACCTCCTTAGTCGCTTTTTACGACATGCGTGGAAGGTAAACAGTGTTGCTATTCTTTGCTCCCCTTTCGGGCCCCGGCAACATGCGGGCAGTATGGACTCTCATTTATCGAATATTTGAACAGCTGTGAGTATGGTATATGCCTATATCATGAAATATGTACATTTTATTCTAATGACAAGAAGAAATTGTTCGTACATGGTGTTGTCTAGAAACATGACATGCACTACCACCATCTGTTATGACTTTTATTGCTGTGCCGTCTCTGTAAAGGTACATATACAATATTTGAAGTGATAAATCTTGTTTCTGTGTTAGTTACTTTGAAATTCATATTGTGATATTTCGGAGAATATTTATGTACTTTTTATTTGGCTGTGTATCCACGGCTAATAAGATAAGATCTCACAAGTATTATCACTTATGAGTCAAAATATAGGATAAAATCTCTCTCGAACTACGTCTATACCAACTGGCATGGTTTTTCGAACAAATGAAGAAGAATACTTGGACAACTGTAAATGTGTCTGCTCAAACGCCTGGGCTTTTCTTTTATTTATTGATATTCTGTTTGTCTGCACAATTTCAACTTCACACTGGCGCGTTGTTTATTCAATTTCTATGATATAGCCTCTTGTGAAAGGACATTTTCTTCGTGTGCTCCAAGTGGAGACATTAATGGAGTACGTGATAATATGTCTTTGTAAATTACACGTTGTCCTCCTTATATTATGTTGACTGTCACATTATGTTTCTTATTTCGTTAGTTAAGTGCGCACTGTCTATTTCTGTCTCATCAATAAATGCCTGCCTAACTCAAAATTCTGCCTAATTCATATTTGTATGATTTAATCACAGAATACGCATATAGGAAATACAATGCCTCTATGATTACTCAAAAGGCATGAAACTTCTCACTGACATAATGAATGCCAATGTTGTCGAGGTCAATGTTATACTGAATGCCATACGCAGAGCTGTTCTGTAAAGTTGAAATATGTATTGCCCCAATAGTTTCTTGACTATGACTTAGTTGGCAATGCATGATTTCTAAATCATACATACGATTCCGTAGAAACATAGTTTCATGTTATCTCAGATGACATTTCTGTACACTCAGAAGGCTAGACGGTTGAATATCCGTTTTCAGTTTGATAAATTAGAGTGGTGGTTCGCAACCTTTGTTTCAGTCACAGCACCCTGTGGGGGAAAAAAAATTCAAATTCGTCGATATTTCGACAGAGATCTAACAATAAATGTTCATTTTCTTCAATAGCTCCCCCAAAAACCTAACATGAAATGTTCAACTTTCTTCATAGCTCCCACAAACAAAATATGTTCTCTTTTCTTGATAGCTCCTACAGAGACCTAACAAAAATGTTCAAGCTTCTTCGTAGCTCCTACAGAGACCTAACAAAAATGTTCAAGCTTCTTCGTAGCTCCTACAGAGACCTAACAAAAATGTTCAAGCTTCTTCGTAGCTCCTACAGAGACCTAACAAAAATGTTCAAGCTTCTTCGTAGCTCCTACAGAGACCTAACAAAGCATGTTCAATTTCCTTTAATAGCTCTCTTATAAACCTAACGAAAAAATGTTCAACTTTCAATGCTTCCTATTTGTTCTCTTCACATTAATGTGAAATAGCTAAAATTTGTGAATATATTGTGAAAATAGAATAACTGTACTTATAGAATCTATCTTTCCATGTATTGAAACACCGTAAGATTTTGAGTGAATCCATTGCATGATCACTTAATTTGTCAACTCATTACTGTCCTCACCTGTTTACAGGATGCCACATGTGTATTTACTCTATAGAAACTGTCCAACAGGGCCGTGCCGTGCTATGATACAGAGAGGCGACCGAATCTGGCGGTACCAATCAAAATACAGTTTAAGAGTGCCGCGTTTTGAAGAAAAACATTTCAAGGGGCGACATTTCAAAGACTTGGATCTTACTGAGAAAATCTACCGCACGGCTCTGCTGTCCAAGATCACATTTTCCCCTCAGACACTCAACTGTTGTCTTTAGAGTAATACCAGAAAATGAATCTTAGTTTAGTATAAGGAGATTTACTCTGGCACCACTCAGCACTCCATTCGCTATATGTGTAAGCTGGCACCACTCAGCACTCCATTCGCTATATGTGTAAGCTGGCACCACTCAGCACTCCATTCGCTATATGTGTAAGCTGGCACCATCCAATACTCGCTATATGTGTAAGCTGGCACCATCCAATACTCGCTAAATGCGTAAGCTGGCACCACTCAGCACTCCATTCGCTATATGTGTAAGCTGGCACCACTCAGCACTCCATTCGCTATATGTGTAAGCTGGCACCACTCAGCACTCCATTCGCTATATGTGTAAGCTGGCACCACTCAGCACTCCATTCGCTATATGCGTAAGCTGGCACCATCCAATACTCGCTATATGTGTAAGCTGGCACCATCCAATACTCGCTATATGCGTAAGCTGGCACCATCCAATACTCGCTATATGTGTAAGCTGGCACCATCCAATACTCGCTATATGTGTAAGCTGGCACCATCCAATACTCGCTATATGTGTAAGCTGGCACCATCAAATACTCGCTATATGTGTAAGCTGGCACCATCCAATACTCGCTATATGCGTAAGCTGGCACCATCCAATACTCGCTATATGCGTAAGCTGGCACCATCCAATACTCGCTATATGTGTAAGCTGGCACCATCCAATACTCGCTATATGTGTAAGCTGGCACCATCCAATACTCGCTATATGTGTAAGCTGGCACCATCCAATACTCGCTATATGTGTAAGCTGGCACCATCCAATACTCGCTATATGTGTAAGCTGGCACCATCAAATACTCGCTATATGTGTAAGCTGGCACCATCCAATACTCGCTATATGTGTAAGCTGGCACCATCCAATACTCGCTATATGCGTAAGCTGGCACCATCCAATACTCGCTATATGTGTAAGCTGGCACCATCCAATACTCGCTATATGTGTAAGCTGGCACCATCCAATACTCGCTATATGTGTAAGCTGGCACCATCAAATACTCGCTATATGTGTAAGCTGGCACCATCCAATACTCGCTATATGTGTAAGCTGGCACCATCCAATACTCGCTATATGCGTAAGCTGGCACCATCCAATACTCGCTATATGTGTAAGCTGGCACCATCCAATACTCGCTATATGTGTAAGGTGGCACCATCCAATACTCGCTATATGTGTAAGCTGGCACCATCCAATACTCGCTATATGTGTAAGCTGGCACCATCCAATACTCGCTATATGTGTAAGCTGGCACCATCCAATACTCGCTATATGCGTAAGCTGGCACCATCCAATACTCGCTATATGTGTAAGCTGGCACCATCCAATACTCGCTATATGTTTACGGTGGTGACATTCAGCACTCCACTCGCTAGGGCCAGGTGCTAATCCTGCCTGGTGATTCGTCACATGGCTACAACCATAACGGGGTAATGCAGATATAGACATTCATGTGCGAAAGTGCTTGACATTCTAGTTGTTACGGTGCTCCTTCTGACCAAATGTCGTTGACTTCAGCATCTTTACTTGCTAGACAAGACTGTGGTCCTGCCTTAATGTGGGAGAGCCTGGTCAGGCTTAGTTTCCAACCTCTGCAGGCTGGACTAAACCCCATCTCCTCACCAAGGAGCTGGCCTCGATGGGGAATGGACAGACAAATTTGACTCTTCTACAGATAAAACGAGGTATCAGACAGGGATGTGTGCTTTCACCAGTATTCTCTATGAACAGTGAAAACATCTTGCGAACAATTGATAACATTCCAGGAATATCAGTGGATGGACATAGCATAAATATCTTGATATATGCAGATGATACTGTTCTTGTTGGAAAAAGTGAGAAATATCTACAAGAACTAATCAATACAGTGGTAGCAGAAGCAAAGACAAACGCCTTTTCTTAGATAACAAGAAATCAGAAGTGATGGTTGTAAGAAACAAAATCTCCCAGAATTGAAGATCTAAGCGAATGACTCAATATTCAAACAGGTCCTTCAATTCACATATTTAGGAGCAACATCAGATGGAAGAAGTTCAACAGAGATAAGCAAAAGAATAGAAAGAGCACACAAAGACAGCAATCATAGAAATGAAGATTATAATGTGTAATATGTGTATGTCTATGGAGGTGAGGAAAATAGTTATCTAGAGCTACATATCATCGATTTTAACATGGACGTGAAGCTTGACAATAGAATAACAGATATTTGAAAATTAGAGGCAACAGAGATGTGGTTCTATAGAAGAATGATAAAAGTAACATTGGCAGATAGAACGACTAATGAAGTGATGCTAAAAGTGTCAAAAGCGAGATGTTGGAGGGGGTTGCTTACTAATATCAGAGACATTATTAATTTCTTAGACACATTATAAGACAGGGAGGTATGGATAACATAATTACAACAGGCACGATAGAAAACATGAGAGTTCGAGGATGACAACGAGAGAAACTATTATATAGTCTGACATCGTGGCAGGGCAAAGAGCCAACAACGAACCTGATAAAAGATACTGAAAATAGAGAAATGTGGAGATTCATGATCAACTAATCCAGTAGGCACGGCACCTGATGATGACTACTATTAAAACACATCAACATTGTCAATATGTGTCACATATTGATAGTTACTTCAAAAATAATAAAATACAATCTTCCGAGAAATAGAATGAGGTCACACAAGAATAGAAATAATGACAGTTACATTTTATGTCGATGTGTAGTAATAGTGGATACGTTTTCAGAACTTGCTGAAAATAAGGAAATTAATGTGCAATAAGAGGGTTCTGAATTTGCTGAAAGTAAGGAAATTAATGTGCTGTAGGAGGATTCTGAATTTACTGAAAGTAAGGAAATTAATGTGTAGTAGTAGTGTTCTGAATTTACTGAAAGTAAGGAAATTAATGTGCAGTAGGAGGATTCTGAATTTACTGAAAGTAAGGAAAGTAATGTTTAGTAGTAGTGTTCTGAATTTGCTGAAAGTAAGGAAATTAATGTGCAGTAGTAGTGTTCTGAATTTGCTGAAAGTAAGGAGATGTATGCTTTATTGTAAACGATTTAAACAATATGGTAGCGGTAGCTAATGAGTTTGTCTCTCTTTTTGAGAGGTGTGCCTCTTTCAACCAGCAGACAACAAAGTCCAATTAGGTTATATCAGGACACACTACCATAAAATATTAGAGGTAACAAAGACCCCAATGTACAGATAATTTAAACAATATTTAAGAACATAATTTACTAGAACTTTATTTATGTGAGCATACAAATAGTCTGATTTATGTTGTTTTCTGTTGGAATGGATATAACTATAAACGTTACATGTAAAAAAATTGTTTGCTGCTAAATTTCGTTTTGTCCTCTTTTAACAAGAGGGCAATTTGGTAACAGTTCTTTTATTATGTTAATATTTTCTTTTGCCCTTTTACTATTGTCCATGCGGTTTCAGCTCTTGAACCAGAGTTATATGCCTTGTAGTCTTGAACCAGAGTTATATGCCTTGTGACAAACAGCCAATAATAGGAAATGAATTTCTGTTGTCAAAAGTTAAGTGAGGGGACTTTAGTGTCAGGAAACGTATACAATTATACCTGTGATATAGAGCTGTGTTTATAGATATACTTTTCTAGAACATATAATGCTCATCTTTTGATATTGTGTCTACGATACACATCACATTCTAGAAATATAATTAGAATATTTAACATGTGCATTCAGACTACATACACTTGTAAAGGTCTTACTTAAGGTTATATGGGGTCTTTGTTATCTCTAAAATTGTATGGACCTGATATAACCTAATTGAACTTTGTCCGCTGGTTGAAGGGAGCACGCCTCTCCGAGTGGCACACGCATTAACTACCTACCTACATACTTAAGGTTAACATTCATTGGAATTTGATCGGGTCTGTCCCTGTTTTCAAGCGCTGTCCCAGCCGGTTTGGTTCTGCCCCGTCTCTATCAAAATTTACACACAAAAAATTGGTCACGTACATATATTTGAGTTAACACACACATTTGGGCTAGTAATGCATCATGCAGTTCTTAAAATAAGGTCTGAAGACGTCCAATTTTTATCTCTGAAAAAAATTGGTAGGATATTCTATTCATGACGTAGCATCAACTCAGTATTTTTGTGTGGATATAGTGATATTCTAGGCAATATAAATACGTTAAGTAGTTTGCCATTGCTTTCCGAACGGTCCAGATGCACATTTGCCTATAGCGGGATTCAAACTCGGTACCTTGACCGTCAGTCACGTTCTGTACTACACCTCCATGCTATCTTTATAAGACAGTGGTAATATCACAATTTCTGCGGCTTTGTTATTTCACCATCCTGTGTGGGTGGCAGGGATCTACAGTAAAAAAACGGAGAAGCTCCAAAGCTTTGTTTAGTGCTATGTGTAATGTGTTTTGTGTCCTGTGCGGTGTGTTGTGACAAAATAATAAACTAAGAATTTCATAGACAAGTTTTTTCTAATGATAAATAGGAAAATAGTTGTTATTTAATAAAATACTCATTCACAATAAAACTGTCTTAACTCTAGTATATTTAGAAATGTCACCGTTCCATTAACTGTCGTGTACAATCCTGTGATACATACTGCATCATAATAAGCAGTATGGTAGCAAATTATAGCTGCCACACCGCTTAGCTGGTGAGAAGGTAATCTTGTTTTTGCTCTAGTGTTGCTAACTTTTGAGTTTTACATTTAAAATACAGGCTATATAAAACATATGGGAACAGGTATAGATCATACATCAATAGTTGAACACCAGTATTGTCTATTATCTCCGTAATTACTGAGCGTATAGGTTTCATATTTTGCATGAGTGGACCATTTCATAGCCACGTTAATGATTTATGATTAAGTATTATCTAGACTGAACATATTTATCGCAGCAGTCGCTACGAATGTGGTTTTTAAAAATAAGAATACTTTTATATTATGTGGAGATGAAATTTTATAGTAATTGTTGGCATAGGAGTATCGTTCATTTGTTACCTGCGAAAAAATGAAGTATTTGAAATGTAATATTTTTCATTCGTTGTTTTGAGATTATGTGCAACAAGATATAAAGTTAACAGTTAAACGTTTATGAAATTGTTGTATTATTTACATTCTTGTTAATTTAAAATAAACGTAAATATACATTGTACTTGCTATAGTCAACATCATCTTCGTCCAAATATGAACATTCAAAGTATTACTGGTGGCATTCTGTAGTTCATGTTATAATGTGGAGAAATTTTAAAATGTCCAGCATTTAATATTATCAGTCCAGACCTTATGTTATCCATCACATCTCCGTACACTATCAATTTTGTTCTGCATGATTGTTTTAGAGAGAAATTCATTACTCATCGAATGGTTAAATCACACAAGAGTGCTACGTTTAATGAGTGTCAATATGGTCTTGTTGTCCAGCAGGAGTATATAATCTCACGTGTATTTACAATGATAGATGTGTAATTTCGGCTGTGTTGTGTATTGTTTTCGTATGTGTTCACTTATCTTGATGTTATATAAATCCTTCTTCTTCTTGATCTTCCCCTGGTATTGTTTCTAATTCTTCTTATTTTTCTATTCTTAATCCAATGAATCGTGAAGATCAATAATTGTAGTTCGTTGAATGAAGCGTAACCCATCTTTTTGCCAATCTTCTTACACTTTCAATATATGGTCTTACTATTTTATCCAGAATTCTTTGTCAATGGCAGAAAGCATAGTATATGAAATGTTCTGAACATCATTAAGTTTGAAGGTTTTATTTTCCTTTGCCACTGCTTCCTTAATTTTAGCCCAAACAAATTATATATATTGGATATAACTGTGAATGGTACTTTGGTAATAAGCATCTATGTCCTGCTCCTGTATACATTTATCGATGTGTAAAGTCTTTGTTCTGTGTGCAATCTTTACCAGCAACAATAACTCCGATTTCAGGGACATTTCAGTAAATGAAATATGTCCTTTTAAAGCCACATTTTTAAATATCTTCCTTAGTAGATGAGGATATTGTGATCATATCTTCACATGCAACAACATTACAGTAGGAAGCGTTGTCCATAACCAGAGAGCGGGTCTTTCTAATGATGGGACTACCGTTTCCTCTATCCATTCACTAAATGTATGACACTTCATCTGAGAGTGGTGGTCTCGATTAATATCGAAAAGACATTATTAGTGACAATAGCAAAGAAAGAAAAAATATCACTATCTCCATCGATAATCAACACCTTAAACAGGTAAATAAGTTCACGTACTTAGGAAGCATTATATCGAGTGAAGGGAAAAGCAGTAATGAGATATAAAACAGATGTATAAAAGAATACAAGTATCTTTAATAACAAAAATGTCAACATAGACACTAAAATTGCATTATACAAGGATATTATTATCCTATCACTGTGCTAACAGTGCCGAACTTGAACAAGGACAACACAAGATACAAGAAAACTAGTAACAGCTGAAAAGAATACAAACACTAGTTGGAGTGTCATTAAGGGATATAACTAGAAATGATAACATCGGACAGATAACCAAAACAATACCAGTATTAGAATACATCAACAGAAAACATATTAATTGGTTACCACACATGTCCAGACTACCAACAGATAGTATTCCACAAATAGGCATGACACATAGACACCTCGGCTATAAAGACAGAGGAAGAACATGTAAAGGATGGACCGCATAAATCAAATAGGCTACGAGAACAAGCCTCCAAAAATCACACAAGGAGGCCATCTCCAGAGAACTTCTGCCACGTTTCTCCTTGTTTCATCTATATACACAAAATCATAATTTTCTTTATTCATCTCCCTAATTGTCGCAAATATTTACTTCTGAGAGTTACTAAATGAGGTTTCTCACAAATGACGCTTCTGCTACACATATACTTGCGAAAATTAAATCCAGCTCCCCTTACAGTTTTCCATAATTTAGTTTACGAAATATGAATGTTGTTATTCTTTTCGAGAGACGTGTTCAATTTCTTTAGTGTCAATGCTTCTTTACAAACCAAAAGTCTATGGATTTCTCTGTGAATAATTTTTTCATCGAAGTTGTCTACAACTTGTTTTTCTTCCTCTCATTTCTTTTGCTTTTGTAAAATTACGGAAATATTCTCGTATCCATCTTGAAAGTGTTATGCCGTTAATACCTATAGCATGTTGTGTTCTTTTTGAAGGTTTTGAAACACTGTGAAATAGAATACCGCGTCTCGCCTCCAGTGAAAAATATTTGTACAATCCGATAGCTATACTTTTAAGTGTAACGAATTTAACTTTCAAAGACATTGTTTTAATATTATCTTATGGGGTGCAAAGGGAACGCATTTCTCTAGGCGGACCCAGGGTTAGCAGATAACCAAGATCCCAAATGTACCTCCTCGCGGTGCACACTGGAAACAGAAATACAGAAGCTCTTGCTGATTCTGGCTAAATCATGTGGGGATCGTGTCCGAGAATGTCGAGGTAGCAGATGGAAAGAGATTTGACTGCATAAGAGACAGACAATATCTCCGACACCACCAGCATCACCACATGCAGCGACACTGTCGACATACAGTGACGCTAGTCAGTCCAGTCCGACCATTGGAGGGGCAGCCAATGTAAATGGGACGTAAAGGTAAATGAATGGCGAGAGTCAAATAGATTTCATACCGAGTACAATGATACACTGAAAGGGTAGAACAGCGCCAGAGGGCAGCGCGAACTGAAAATAGAAAGTGAAATGTTCCTAGGAAAGGGGAACTACAAGCTCTGTTTGCTCGTGACGAGCTTCTATTTACTTGATTTCCTTATAGGCAGAGACCCATACCCAATAATGGGCGTCCAGCAAAGCAAAAAGACCTGGCCTAACTCTAATGTCGAGTCTTCCTATACCGGATAAATGCTCGCAAAGAGAAAGGGTGCCGTAAACCGATAGGCTCAGGCAAAAAAAGGGACACAGATAGCAGTCCTTGTCCAACTCTACTGTCAAGTTTTCCTATACCGGAAATACACTTGCAGAGAGAAAGGGTTTTATACCCGATGGGCTCATCCACAAAAGAGACAACGATTTTAGCCCTGGTCCAACTCTTCTGTCAGGTTCTCCTATACCGGAAATACACTTGCAGAGAGAAAGGGTTCAGTACCTGATGGACTCAGGCGCTATTGGGACACGGTCGCTCAGCTCGAGAACGCCTTGCTCTCAATCGCGTGGTGTGAGACTCGAACTTGGGCGAGGGGTTCACGATGTCGGTGAATGACACCTCGGCTAAGAGGGTGAAAGAGCCAGGGTTCAACTCTTCTGTTGAGTTCCTCCTCTTAAGGAACCAGGCTCACGGATGAGAAACGGTTTAGTACCCGATGGGCACAGGCACAGTACGTCCAATTACACGAGGCAAGTTTATAGACAGTGGAACACCTCATGCGAGACAGAAGTGAGCAAAAATCGTCTGGGCGAAGAGTCACCACACACACGCGTGCCTGGCGACAGATAAAGAGGCTGTCACAGGCTAGGGTAGCCCACCCGAATTTTTCAAGGCATGCCGAAATCGGATGTGCTAGGCCTACAAGGTGCATAACGGTAGCACAACGTAAACACGCTCCCGGCGGAAATCGCACGGATATCCATGCTGATTACAATGGAGCGAAAGCAAAACAAACAAACATATTATCTTACATAAATGAGACAGCTATAAATACTGCTTTATGATACGCCGTAAATAAATGCAAAAATCTGATATGTTGAAGACAGACTAAAAACAAATTTTCAATATGTAACTCAATATTTTGTAATGATACACGCCACTGTAGATAAGATAGCCTTCAAACTCATATTTTTTCCACATAAATTAGCTTGCTTAATAATCTGCCAAATACAGGAGTGTTGTCAAAATAAAACAACTAAAAAACTCACGCTACTTCTTGTTATTTCACATGTTTCTTACCGATGTGAGCTAATCGTGTAAATAAAAACAGAAAACGTGGTAATTTCTACCGTAATACTGTCTACTTTTATTACTATAAACAAACAAATATTTCTATCTTAAAAACAACAATCGTATCGACTGCTGCGATAAATTAGTTCAGTCTAGATAATTATTAATGATCATGCATTAACATTGTTATGAAACAATCCACTCATACACAATATGAAGCCCATGCGATCAGTAATAACTGAGATAATAGACAATATCGGTGTTCAAAAAATTGATGTACATTCTATAGTAAAATATATTTATTAACAAGATAAAATTAAATATTTAAATAGCAATTACTGACATTCAGTTGCAGCGAAACCATCTAGATATATATAAAAAAACATTCCAAGTGACACTACTAATCTGTCTCTGGGATCCAACAACGTTTCTTGTTACTATTATTAGTCCAGGTTTCAAATCAGTAGCCCTAGTTGTGGCTTTCGACAATACATGCCCTATAGCTGAAGCAATGAGGCCTCCATTCAGTACGTTTTGATTATTGTCATGATTACCATTTGGTACTATTTATATACTTGGAGTAGCCTTGGATATTTTTGACATGCGATTCCAAATATATAAATATTGGCTAACGGAAAACATGGGAATAATCAAGAAAAGGAACGAATAAAGGCCTCATTAATTCAGATAGAAGGAGTGTACTGCCGAGAGCAACACCCCTTGTCATGACCGTCTCAAATAAGCTCAACAATAATCAAAAACGTAACGAATGGGGGGGGGGGGTTCTAATTAATTATATTGGAAAGTCTTCTATACTGCCGACTGTCTCTTCCTAGTGATAGCCCCGAAATAAACAAATGGGATAACGCGCAACAAATCTCCAGGTATCGAGACTAACTTCAGCGGTCAATAGTGTTGTGACATTCATAAAAAGACTTCAAACTTCCAACTTAAATAACTATACTATAAAAGGGAAACGCAACATTATTTCAAACGTGTACCGAAATTTTATTTTACGGAATTAATGCTTCAGCCTTGGTATTAAGAAACATTCAGACTTTAACTAAACCAAATCCGTCTCCAGTCATTCCCAAAGTTCCATTGACGATGCTGGTTCGCCCACTGTTAGCGGTTCTGACGATGCCGGTCCGTAAGAATAGGATTCTGTAGGGTCTTTTAGTTCAAAGACCAGCGTCGTTCAGCCGGTTCCTGACCGTTTGATCTGAAATTCGACGAGCTGCTGGCATTGGCTAGACTGTATAGGACGCACATGCAAATCGATTCCTGAGGTGACTCAGCGGTATGAAGTGGTCTGTGGCAGGAGTTGTGACTCTGGGTCTTCCACTGCGCGGCTGGTCTGCCACTGAGCCAGTTGATTAAAATCGCCCCCAAAGGCGACTGATGGTGCTTTTAATCACATTAAATTGTCTGGCGACTATACTTTGTGATTGCTTAGTCGGTAAGCGTCCAATGATGATGTATCGTTGTTCTGTAGTGAGATGAGCCATAATTGTGCATTGAATTTTCAACGGAATTTATTCGAGGACTGTCAATCTTTAATATGCATTTAATAATATGGTCAGAGAGTTTTGTATTCAGTAAGGTTCATGCGATTCTCATGAACCTGTCAAGAGTTATTGCCAAAAATAATATTTGACTTTGACCACTTTCGTGACCTCACCAATCATGAGGTGAATGCAATTCAGTTAACCACAAGAAGTTAATGACCAGGTGGACACAGTCCATAGGTTGAATGATGTTCAATCAACGAACATGTTTTATCAATCAATCAATCAATAAACCCATAACCCTTCAGGGTCGTAGGGGTACCACATTGGATGCTTCAGCACACAGAGTCCTCCAGCGAATTCTATCGTCAGCGATGCGGATGAGTGTGGAAATATCTAGCCCTGTCCATGTTTTATAATGTAACTACAAAAAAGTTGCTTTTTTTTGTGAACAGTATGGATCATTGTTTTCAACCTTTTTTTTAAACCGTAAGTCTTAAACAAAATTATGATGTTCCCCTTTGTAACATATACATTTTACTTAATATTCAAAAATCGAATTATTCCCTAAATGAAGCCTAATTGGAACTTGTTCGAATTGCCCCACTGGACAATCTTCTTCTTCTTCAGCGTTCATTCTCAAACTCCCACTAGATATCTTGTATGAGGACCATGGTCCTAATAGATTTCCAGAAGGATGTAGTCCAGAGAATGGAAATGCTTTGTGTCGCCGTTTTATTTGCGCCAGTGGCCCGACACATCCGTCTTCGGCGGGACTGGACAATCAAATTGCCCCTCTGTGGGGCAGGGCCCCACGTTGGGAAACACTGGTATAGATCATGGATGTAGTATTATGTGATGTGTTTACTTTGATATGATTGTGTTGGGATGAAAACATATGTCTTTATTTATTATTTAGATCTGATTGTGTATTCTGATGCTTAAATCCAACTTCAGTTTTTATTTAGAAAAGATTGTGTGTTCGGATGAGAAAATCTACCCCCAGCTTCTATTTAGATCAGATTGTTTGTTCGGATGATAAAATCTACCCCCAGCTTCCATTTAGATCAGATTGTGTTTTCGAATGAGAAATTTATCTTTATTGGGTGTAACTTGTTTGGTGAACGTCTGTTGAATGTGTACTATGCGATATATCAAGCATGTAGGTTAGAATAGGGAGAATTCGGTATAAAGAACAGTACTAGTAGGACTGGAAACCTGAAAGACAAAGAAAGGAGTGTTTTACTCAGAGAGCAATGGATACGATCAGCGTGCATACAATGAGATATATGCCGAGAATTATAGTTTTATCCGGATTGTAACGGCATCTGTTGATAACCATAACTTTATCATTGTGCGCAGTGTTTATGTATATACCACGATTTCTCATATTACTCTATTAGTTCTTGTCTTGATGTATTTGTTGTCATTGATTTCTGAACGCGTGGCCTAGGTACATATGTTCAAATCTCTTAGTAAATGTCAGAGGGTGAGTATTGTGATGGTTTGTTTCCAAATAATAGGGATAAAATGTGCAGAGGACTGACTTGATTGTGTTTGGTTTTACACATACATATTTAGTTCCACTAATAAGAACTGCAAGTTGCATGCGAAGAGTACTACCCATAGCATACATCTGCTTGTCTTGTGACGTATTGTTTCCAGAACTTTGTCTTCCCAATGAACTCTCTGAACTACCTTCTGCCTTGGGCGATGTGACGTGCATTTTCCAACGATGTATTCATGTTATCTTTGTCGTCAATCCATCGTCTTCTTGGTCTGCCCTTTCTCATCTTCCCAGATACTATGCCCTCCATTATTTGTCTTTCTAAACAGTTGTGTCTCTTTATATGACCAAACAGGTATAGTTTTCTTATTGCTATTGTGTTTAGTAACCGACACTCTGGAATCTTCGATGTGTTTATAATATCTGAGTTTCTCTTTTTTTCCTTCCAAGATATTCTAAGTATCTTTCTGTAGCATTTCATCTCAAAAGCGTTGATTGCTACACCACAAGACCACAATCATAGAAAAAGGTTATATTAATCCATTGGAAATTTCTAGGCACAGTATTTCCGTATGTTGCCATTACTTTCGGAAAGGAACAGCCGCTAATCGAACACCGTAAAGTGAACACATTCGTTCTCGACGGCCATATTTGCGGAAGTCCCAAATTGTTATCAATTTTTCAATCAATATATTTCGTCTGGCACTGTTCTTATCATAACATCTGCTTTTAAAAATTATATTCCACAGGGACCTCATAAATCCACAATTCAAGTTATATTCACAGGGACCTTATAACTCTACAGCCCAAGTGATATTCCACACAGAACTTATAATCCGCAATTCAAGTTATATTTCACTGGGACTTTATAACTCCGCAGTTAGTTATATTCCACAAGGACTTCCGATAGTATCAATTGTACAAATAACATCTCTGTGATGTTTCGAACATCCGATATCGTGAACACAAAGCAAATGACAACCACTAAGCAACTGATGTCCTTTGTTGAACCCCATAACCCCCTCGTTAAATATGATTTTCACTCTGTCCCACAGATAAACAGTCATACCCACGTTAAGCTTAATACCGATGTATTTAACTGCAGAATTTTGAACCTCATTATCAATCTGAATATGCACTTACCACACGCTATTGCACTTCAACCAAGCGCTGTAAGTTTTATTTACACAGCACCAGCTCAAAAAAATATTATAAATGAGAATCAGTGGCAAGGATCAAGTAGAACAAGTTACAAATATTAAGAAACTATATTTTTCCAGTGATAACAAACGGTTGTGTGACTTGGACAATCACATCCTCAATAGAAAGAAAGTGTCATCATTTGAAATGAAATGCTTTTGAAATGTGTGAAGAATATCACAGTAAGAGAAATAATCTGCCCCAGACGGCCGCATAGACTTGAACATACTCCTCACGGACGCTTTGTACAGAAGACTGATCACTGTATGTCTATGCCAGTAGATCCATGTCAAACTCAAGTAGTTGGAAGCAGCTATAGATATCATGCATTCGACCGATACCGATCGTCGTTACGTTAATATCCGACATATGAAGTTAAGAAAGTAGCAAGATAAGACGAGAAGTTCACTTTGTGATGCTTCAAGCAAGGTCTTCATGTTGTCAGAATTAATTTACCATTGGAGAAATGTGCGTTGAGTAATTGGGTCACGTGAAAATGTTCTTGTCTGAGTGAAAAAGCCACTTGTCTGAGCAATCTTTTCTGTTTTCTGCTTGTAAATTGTACATCCTTGTTACCGGCTGCCATCATTCCTAGTTACTTTCCTCTGTTTCATGAGGAACAGTGCCAGACGAAATATATTGATTGAAAAATTGAGAGCAATTTGGTCAAAACGCAGAATTGAGAATTTGTTATTGTTATTTAATAATATACGCTATTGCTTCACGGCTCATGGAAAAGGAAACTGAACAGACATACTATAATGATTAATAATTTAAGTTTTCAATTTACAGAATAATTGTGCGACTCGTACAGAACAATGAAATAAGTAATACAAATGTTGACATGAAAAGATATTTTTAAATAAAAAGAAATTTAGTAAATGAAATGTGTTTGACATTTAAGAATAGACACGTAATGGGGCTGTCCATAATGTACGTCGACAATTGTGTGGCAATCATCCCTCCTCCCGCCGCCATTGTCAACAACGTATTAAGATTTCAGGGAGCCGCCATATTTAATTATTTCAACCCCCCTCCCTCTATATTTTAGCGCAGTTGGTTGGTTGATTGCTATCCCAAGAATTGAGAGTGATTTGCTCTTACGTCCTATTGTGCAGTGCGGTGCTTTCTCAGCGCTTTCCTTCATACCTAGGAGACTTATTGAAAGAGCCTTCTACTCCGAGTGGGTACATGTAAAAAGACGAGCTGATAGTTTGCACTGGTCTCCCATTATGTGTCTTTCCTCTGATGAGGCGCTTCGCAGCCAACGAGCTATTCCTCGTGTGGGAAGACTCCATTACCACCCTTTGTGTCCCTAGGTCACAGACCTAATTTCTTCTGTATAAGTCGTGTTGGGCAACGGCGACAATCGAATTAGACTCAGGGTTGATACACCTCTTCCTAGACGAGGTGCTGCTTTGTCGAATAGGTTGGGGTCGAAAATTTGACCTCTGTATTCCTCACGTACTCTATGCATCTGTGATGACCTTCCAATACATCGCCAGGCGTGGTCTGTGTTTTGATTCTCCTACATTGCGTATATCATCCAAAGAAATAGGTCGATTGCAGCTATTCTGGACGAGAAGCTTTGCAGTCAACGAATAAATCTCGTGTATGAAAGATATGTGAGAGCTGGAAAAGCTCTTTATCTTCAGAAAAGAAATTACAAATGTCTTCTTAGGATAACTAACACACATTGGAGTGAATTCAAATCGAATGATAAAATGAAAGAGACATCAAAATTTAATCACAGATGTTATCAGAAAACGGACATGGATACCTACAGGCAAAAGAGCAAGGGGTAGACAAAAAGAAACACTCAGAAGAACAATACTTAGAGAAAGTAAAACAACTTATATTCATACTATTCAAGAACAGCACAGAATAGCTTTGAACAGAAAGAATTGTAGAGATCTGACCTCTGCCCTATGCGCTAACTTCAGCGCAAAAGGAAAATGAATGAATGAATGAAAGACGCCCTTAGGTACTGAACCCAATTCTCTTTGTATGAGCCGCGTTGGGCAACGGCAACAGTCGAGTTAGATGTCCTCGAAGACAAGAATCTGTTTTCCGTTTACCTTGCCCACAACGTCCAGAGTTCGTGCCTCAACACTGCTTCGGACAGAAGTTTTGAACAATGTGTTCCCCGACATTTGTTCAATTATTACATATCAAGTAACCAAACATACCACAGCCTGAAAACCGATCATCTTAAACCCTACGACACCTTTCAGCAAAAGCAGAGAAAATACGTGCAATAGGGGATCTGTATGCAAAACTGTGTTCCATACCCAGGTGCGCATATTCAAGTTGACACATCCAATACCTGAGTCATTATTCCTACTTTGAATGGAGTCAATTGTGGTGGATAGGTAGATTACCGTGTGTTCTCGAGCATGAACAGTGCTTCCGCCAGTCGTTCTCTTGCTGGAGAATTGTAGACTCGTTGCCACTATATATTTTCACATAAACAACGCCGTCCTCTAGCGCCTGGTGCCTTTTTCAGATTCAATATGTACTCGTAGGATCAGCATATTTTGACGAGATATATCCATATCGGGACATTAACATTGACCACCGTCCCATGTTTCTGCATTTTTGGCTGACCCATATACTGTATTCCAACAGTGCTTCTGAGTGTGTTGGCATAGACGTCTTGGAGATATAGTTAGTATCTTTGGAGGCAATTCTCATTCCATCTGCAGCCTCCACATCCACGGACAGGAGTCTAAAAGTGTTGACCAGGAAGGCAGCAAGAGAATCTGTATTTCTATCTCCATGTGCACCCTAGGAGGTACCTTTAGAATCTTGGTTATCTGATAACCATGGATCCACACAATGCGAGACCCTTTGCACCACCTATTTTAGCTGTAATAGTACCAGAAATATACAATATTTTTAGAAATGTTTCTTAAATTCAAACAATTTGTTATGTGTATACAAATGTATTGTTGCCGTTAAATTTCGTCACGCCCCTCCCTTCCGGTAAGCTAATGTCAAACTTCTTCAGACCTCCCCCCCCCCCAACTGTTGACATTATTTATGGACATCCCCTAAAAACTGGCCAACAGCTTTGACAAATTCAAGTAAAACATTAATATCGCAGAAGATTGTAGAGCATATATCAGCAAAGGATTAGCAGTGGCACTACGAAAACATGACATATGAGAAATCGATGGCAAGGAGATGTTAAGAAAAGCATTAAAACTATTACGAAGCTACATGTCTATTTTTTCAGTGGCAGAATAAGGTTGTATGACTTGGGCAATTACATCTTCAATAGAAAGAAAAGATAGCATTTGAAATGAAGTATGGTAGAAATGTTTAAAGAATGTCATGGAAAGAGAGATAATCCATCACAGAAGTCTGCAGCGGCTTGAACACAGGAAAAGATTAGCTCATCAAAGTTATTACGAAACGAAAGCTATTTTGGACATGTGAAAAGTCACAATTAATTAGAAAGATTAATCACGGAGCAGAGGCGTAGTTAGTATTTATGGTACACAGGGTGAATCTAAAAGGTAGGCTTTCACTGCAAACAGAAGACTAAAATGATCATAATTTTGTATTCGTAGCAATAGAGAGTAACTTTGGTGCTCCCTAATTCGAAGTTCGGGGAGTATGCTGCCTCCGCTCCTCTTGTTACGCCTCTGTCATGTAGGGAAAGGTTTCAGAAAGGAGAACAAAAGAACACCCAAAATGTCGATGGGCACGTGATAACGAAAAACCTTTGAATGACACTATAAGAAGCAGGACAGAATGGCAACGTTCTGCAAATACACTATAAGAAGCAGGACAGAATGGCAACGTTTTGCCAAAAAAAAAAACACCAAAAAACTCCTCAAACATAAGAAGCTGGTATCTCTAGTATTGTCACTTTCATCGTCTACCAAAGATATTCCATTCTGATGAGTTGCAGATAAAATACCATATACAGTGATCATACCATGCCCGGCTTGTCCAAAGACATTTTAAGCCATCAATTGACTATTCATCATCACCATGTGCTGTCTTCACATCGAAGATTGACTACATCGGACCTCCAACCTCTTCTATCTCTTGCCATGGTTGTGCACTCTGCTAGAGTATAACGTGTTCATCTCATTTTGATGCCCCACTCATTTGTATCTGTCTACATCATGTTCGCCACCTCTCAACTCTGCTTTTATGTAATATTTTCTTCAAGGCGACATGACATTTTATATGCCCAATTTATTTTATTTTTTTCATTTTTACTTCTTTTAATAGTTTAATACGCAGTGTCAGCAGATCATATTTATTTTCTATGAAGGTCTCCACATTCTTGTATATATCTACATCTCAAATGCATCAATTCTACCTTGCAGTTGGTTGTTCATTATTCAAGTTTATGAGCATTCATTAATTAATTTAGAACCATTTGGGTCATTTATTTTATATGTGGCATTTCAGATTTCTCATATTTAGTTTGTTTATGATGTGTTTGAATGTTAGTCGTTTTTTTCATGTCATTTAAAGTACTTTTAGACATTCATATTCTTCTTTTAATTATATATATGTTTTACACAAAAATGTGTAATTGTGTTTCTTACACAAAAATGTGTAATTGTGTTTCTTACATAAACATGTGTAATTGTGTTTCTTACATAAACATGTGTAATTGTGTTTCTCACACCAGAAAATGTAAATTTGGATAACGTAATGCTTTTTAACTAAAAACTTTTCAACTTCGAAAACGGTCGAAGTACTAGTATATACACGGTGTCCTCTATACCAGAGTTGTGAAATTTTACTTTCAGCTCAAGATTCGTGTATTTCTGAACATTATTTGATTGGGGGAAAGGTTTTCCAGACAATTCTCAGATCACTGTTTTAATCAGTGCGCTTGAGGGTGAAAGTATAATATCATTATTTTACTCAGTGCTTTTGAGGGTCTCGGATGATTGTTTTACTCAGTGCGCTTGAAATGCAAGCCCAAGATCACAGTTTTACTCAGTGCGCTTGAGGTTGCAATATTACATTCCACGCAATCTTCTACTCCGGAGGGGAATTTGCTATGACCTTCGTGAAATCTTCAGAATATGTACTCACTGCGCAAAACTGAAATCTAACAGGTAAAGCTTGAAAAAGGGTAATGAAGTTTTGCTAATAACTAGAAATACACATACTGACACAAACATAAATGGACGTTTTGACCAAAAGGCTTTATCAAGGTTACATACACATAAACTTAAAAATGACGCGCATAAAAGCCACACTTAGCTTTCACATGTATAGCGAGATGTGGAGGTGTCTGGAAGGATAGAAATTAGGTCAGAGATGACACAAACAGGAAATATACAAAAATAGGAAATATATAAAAACGCTCCCAACCAAATAAATGCGAAAACGAGACAAATAGAGAAATTACGGAACAACCCGATATCATTCATATGACCGGCGCTCATTGATCCCTAAAGGCTTAAGAGTGCCAAATTCATATATATAGTAGCTCTCAAGCGCAAAACGGGTTCGGTCGTCAGAGAAGCAAGCCTTGATGACCGTTACCTGAATATCCTGGGCGCCCCGATGGTCTGTGCCATTGAATTGGATGTCGACAGGATATTCGAAGATAATTATTTCCACGATTTTTATTGATTACTATTTATATACTTGGAGTAACCTTGGTTATTTTGGGCATGCGATTCCAAGTATATAAATATTGGCTAACGGAAAACACAGCAATAATCAAGAAAAGGAACGAATGAAGACCTAATTAATTCTGCTAGAAGGACTGTACGGTCGGGAGCCACGCCCCTAGTCATGACGGTCTCTAATAAACTCAACAATATTAATAAACGTAACGAATGGAGGTCCTAATTAATTCTGTTAGAAGGTCTATATGCCGACGGTCTCTTCCTAGTGATAGGCCCCGAAATAAACAAGTGGGCTAACGCACGACCAACCGCCAGATAACGCGACTAACTTCAACGGTACACAGTGTTGTAACACAAAAAATACTTGAAATTTGCAACTGAAATAACTTTACCATTCAAAAAAAAAAAAGAAACACAACATTATTTCAAACGTTTACCAAAATTTTATTTTACGGAATTAATATTTCAACCTTAGTATGAAGAAACTTTCAGACTGTAACTAAACCAAATCCATCTCCAGTCATTCCCAAAGGCGTGACTGTGTATGTATATGTATTGTGTATGTATTCGCAAAATTAACAAGCAAGCCTCCTACCAGTCTTATCTATGTACGTCATAGTATAACGCTTGCATATGATGGCATAGATGATGTTACGGGACGCACACGAGAAACTCTCCACAATGGTAAGGTGGCATTGGGGTATGTGACGGACCGGGTCTGGGTGACGGGTGTAGCATCTGGAGAGTTTGCTCCTGATGATGTCAGAATGATTGGATACGCATAAGATGACTCCAGATAAGTAAATACCTGATTTTCTGTCACGTCGGTACGCAACCAGAGAGAATGGGGGTAGCAAAACAATTAACGTCTTAGGATCCGACTGGAGAAGATGAAGCTGTCGGAGTAGGACATGACGAATAGCAAGTTTGACCCTGTCTGAGTGGGAAGACATCCAAATGTTCTAGATGGTGTGACAGTGGGCAGTTCATGGGGTACCTTGGTACTATATAAATACCAGTAGTCAAATATCAGCGAGACACCAGATTATTTCGAATATATATATAACCAGTTTATTTATTTACAGACCTGATTTACAGCATCAAGGTTACAATGTCCAGTGTTAAAACATCTATGATTCGAATATACAGCATCTTAGATAATCACACGATTCTTTATTAATTGGCTTGCCGCTAATACATTCATTTGTCCTGTTCTGTAAGCTAAGATTCTTATTCTAACCTCTAGACTCCCCGCTCGTGTAGGTAAGCAGTTAGAATTTACAACCCGAGGTCCATATATGCTTGTCTATTCTAAACAGCCGTGTGGCGATCGTAATGACAATCTTTGGATCCTATATGTCTTTAGAGGATTTCTGCGATACTACTTTGACTTCTTGGAATTTTAGGTTCACAATGTCGGTTCAATTGCTTGAAACTGTTCCGATGATCAGCAATCCAGTGGGAAGTCTGGCTTACCTGGAGTCTTACACCGTCTTCCAACTTTGAGCTATTCAAATTATGACCCTAACAACTTCTATCTAAAAACCTATCATAACATCTACTAAAAATATAACTAAACTCCTAGCTATGCAGGAATTCTTTCCCGTGCTACACTACACTGCTCACAGCCGACACTTGTGCGACTTACGTAGTCGCTCCTAACTCTCCGAAATACCACTCTCGCCTCCAAATTGTCAAGTTCTCCCCAAATAAGAAAAAACTTCCGACCAAGGGTACCACCCTGGGAGAAGAGGCTACGTACACGAGACAGGGCAGACCGAAGGACTCTGTCGGGGTATAGACGACGGTGAAAAAGTCCATCATCTCGTGGGCGTCCTCGAGAAAGTCCTCCTCATCACTACACAGACGCCGGAGAAGTACAATATCGAGGCATGTTGCAGATAAAATGGTTAATCCTTCCCAGTAGTCCAGACATGGTCCTTCAACAAATATAATCTTAGTCAACTACCCGCCTTTCCTACACTGTCTCTTTTTACAACATACATGACAAATGTCGTTGTTAGTATTTGTCCCCATATGGTTCAAGTAGATACGTGGGTGCAAATGGAATTAATACAACTATAGATTGTACATAAAAATGTTTTTAAAAAATCGACACTCAAAGGAGAATCTGTATAAAATCTTAGATCCCAACAAACACACATGTAAGTGATGGCAGGTGAAACTGATAACATTTATTATGTTTTCTAAACGGCTGAGCTGAATAATCACCATGCCGCTATGTGCACTAAACATCCAAATGCTCTTGTGAGCAGCGGATCAAATATGTTTATTGATTTTATCGCGATACACTATTGAGATACGGATGTCAGATACCAGCAAGAGGAAATAAGAACACGATAAGCGGTTCTTTATCGGATGATCTAGCAGTCCTAAGTGATGCCATACGATAATGGCTCGTGAATATAAGCGTGACTACTGAATGGGTCAGTTTGACTAGCACATGCTTTGTTGCACGTCTCATACACTGGACGGCAAACATGATTTTCTAGAAGCAGTCTGTTCTTAGGCATTGATTTGTTTAGTTTAACATTCGAAAGTTCGATATTTTGTGTCGTTCTGGCCCAGTGACAGTCAGACCGTAACAGACGGTCTATTATAACTTGTTTAAAATAGATTGAATACAAGTGTTGATGTTGCAATAGATTGAATAAAACTGTTGATGTTTATAATAGTTTGAATAAAAGTATTGATGTTTAAGTTTGAATACAAGTGTTGATGTTGACAGATTTATTGTGAGTCGTTATTTGCTTATTGTTAATTATTATAAATAAAACTGAAATCAAAACTGCAATAAAACTGTATAGCTTGTATTGAACAATAAATAAAATCTAGTATAATAAAAAATAAAGAACTTTCCTTTAATTGTACAGAAGTATCACATTTTCAATCAAAAAGGATCATCACAATCTGTAATGTTATATTTTGCACGATGTAAGTTAGTGGGTTGGAGATTAAAGCCTCCCAGTGGTGAGTCTTCAACCAATTCCATCTAGAATCTAGTTTATAGCAGTGTGATGTAAAAGTTAACAAAATGGATGAGATGGTAGTTCTGTTAGAAGTAATTTTAGAGATATGGTATATATTAGAAGTAATTTTAGAGATATGGTATATAAATAGTTGGAAGTCACGGTACACATATACAAAACACGCACCCGCGCTCGAGCCCACATAGACATGTACACACAATCATCAGAAGAGATGTAATTGACGTAGCCTTTGATTTGATCCCAAAGATCTATCCTAATCTGTTAGATTAGAGATGTCAAAGACGTCCGTGAGGGTTCACGGCACCCATGATATAACACTTTTACACTGCATTTCAATAATAAGAATTTCAAGTACAACTGTGATTTATAGATAACATAATGTGCATAAGGTCTTAGAGGATCAGAAATATTGTCAACGTCTCTATAAGCAAGTTTTCTTTTGAACTCATCTTTTGACCACTCCCTCCCTTCAATTAACGCATCCATTTGTTTTTCTACCCTCACCAGATGTGAGCAACCTTCTTCGGTCGGCGGGCCAGATTGAGAATTTTCCGTGAGGGGTGGCGGCTAAACGCGTATTTTTAAAAGTCATTTGAAACTCCAAATGTCGTCGAGGTAGTTGTAGCATCTCCAGTCTATTTCATAATATGTAAACATGAGTTGATCAGATTATTTCTTCGCTACAACCCTTGCCGCAACACAGGTCACTTCATATTAATTCATTAACAGCCCAGTTAACTGAAGCTGTCTGAACAAGTAAAGATCTCATCTATATCTACTTCGTTTTTCCAAACAGTTCTGAAACTAACTAAACACTCTAATACTCCCCATTATAGTCTGCGAAGATAAAAGCACTTCAACAGCTTATGCAGCTACGTTTCTTAGCTGTTGCTTCTAGATAATGTGATAGCCAGACTATAAGGTCTATTAATCTTTTCCATCTAGATGTCTTCCTTTCGTGTTATTTTTCTGTCTTCATGCTTTCATAATAATTTATGGCTTTAAACTTGTCATATGCCATGTTAAATTTTTGTTGAAAATAAACACAACTGGTTCTAAAGAAAACGTGTTTATCTGTGTGTCTCAAGTTATGTAATATTCTGAAACCATCACTAGAAAAAAGGGGTACAGATGATTTTGTATTTCTCTTGTGTCATTCCCAGGGTTAGAAAATAAACAAGACATTCCCTTCTTGCGGTGTAACCTAATATCAGATACCAAGTTGCGTGTGTTTCATCTGTTTAACTCGGTTGTTAAATACCGCGAGTAGTGCTTGGACCTTCACATCTCAGTGTATAGGAAAGACTATCAAGGGAGAGAGTGGTGCATTTGCTGTGACTACAAACAGCATGACTATGGAGATTATTGCAGTAACCAAAGCCTTGAACTAGATGAGTACACAGAGGGCAACTCATATGTATATCCGCAATGACTGGATGAGCATGATAAAAAAAATGTGTTACGCTCGTGAACGTTGATGTGAGGCAGTGAAGAGGTCAAAGTTGGAGTGAAAATCCAAGTATTAAAATGAAGACCAATTTTGCGCTTTTATTTTGACAAAGGTAGAAAGGGGTGAGAAAACGAAAAAATACATAGCGAGTAATAGTAGCAGAGAAAGTCATTTTGGTCGAAAGCTCATTGGCAGAGCTGAAGAAAACAGCACAGGAAAAATTTAGTGAAGATGAAAGCTTTAGGACAATGTTTCACTGGCAGTTTCAAGAAAACATTTTGTTTTAGTAAGAATTAGTTTAGGTGACATGTCTAATGATTCTTCATTATTTACTGTTTCTTGCCAAGATGTTGCATTCTTTCAAAATGTGCAGTTGCGATGCTTTCCTAACAATTATATTTTATTTCTTCTGACTACTTGCCCACAATAGCACTTCCTGCTATGCTTTTCTTCCAAACTATATTTCATCCGTCTATTTACTTAACAATAACATTGTCCTATGTCACGGATATCAAGCTAGGACTATTTGTGCAATGCGAATGCAAGGTCTAAGAGATTTACCTCGTCACAGCATCAGATAGAGGGTAACATGGGTAAAGGCCGACCAAGACGATATTAGACAGAAGACATACAGGAATGCCTGCGCATGTGGAGGGGTGGGACAGCTTGCTCAAGATCGTGGAGAATTCAATAGATCCACAAGGAGGACTTCGTTCTGGAAAGAATACGTCACGTGATGATGATGGCAGCAGCAGGCAGCTGTAAACAGTTTCTGGATTTCCCTTACAGTATATACATTTTCTAGCAATGCTGATGGTAACTGGTTCATAGACGTGATACTCGTTCCATACGTTTGCAGGAGTAACGCTGTCATATATAAAAGTAATAATACCGTAAACTAATACCAGATAATTTTTGTTTAAACCGCCTGCTAATGTGACTTGGCAATTCTCGTAGTTAGTCATTGCTTATGTCTAGATGTCCGTGCCTATGCGCACTCATGACCCTCAACAACGGAAGACCAAATAGCAGAATTAAAACATGTTTTTTTTACCTTATGCTTTTCATCATTTTGTTAGTTTGCGTTGGCAGGCGATAGTATATATATAGCGACCTACGAAAATCATGGAAATAATCAATATCATTTGTAATAACGTTTTCCTGTCACACATCACGTGTGAAGGCTTGTTATGATTCTGCTCGTAGATCTGATATTACTGAGGGTCACGGATAACTACAGATCCATTCGATATGATTTTCAACTGTTTCATATCTCTGTATACATCTACTATGTTCCAGGTACTACATCCGCATCAAAAGCTGCCAACTATCACTATTCTGCTTTCTCCTAATTATCACTGAGATTATTGAAAAGTCAGATTATCACCATGCCACACTCGACACGTACATAGGTGTTCTAATCTCCATTGAGTAGAGCAACTATTACACTTTTTCTGTTGGTTTACAGATATTTCTTTCAGTTTATAATGACGTACTTTCATTTCTTGCGACTGTACATTTCAAGCCCAGCCTATTTACTCTGGACATGAAAAAGGAATTATCACCCTCATTCGTTTTGTTTGACCGCGAAGTTTCTCGTAATGAGTTCAATATGTCGACAAGCTCATTTAGACTTTCATTTGACACAGTGGCAGCACTTACCAGTCTTTTTGCTCTCTCATTGTTTTCTTCACCCGAATGGCTAGTCACGAGAATAAGTAACTCCTTTCGAGTTTGATAACCCAACATCCTCAAGTCAGTGTTAACGATTGCTTGTATTTTTCTGATAATGCGTATTGCGCCCTTGATAATTAGTTGCTCTGTGTGTTCACATCCATCTACAGACCCTGGCCACTGCCATAATCTCCATAGTCATGATAATTCTAGTCACAGTGAAAACTCCACTCTCCTCTCTAATAATGTTCCATACACACTAGGAAGGCCCAATCACTATGCATACGTATCAACAATTTATATACTGATATTATCTTGCCTGAAATACTAACTGACTAATATCTGCATCTCAGAATCAACAGAATCAAAGTCGCTTCCTATTTTTTTCTAATGATTTATTACGAGACTCGGAAAGAAGTTTGGCAATTCCGCACCAGGTGCCACATCGTCCAGCACGTACACACTCTATATGACTTCCTCAGCACGTCAATCCACGACTTTTCTATCTTGAATCTACTGCATTTCACATTCTGTACTTTAGTATTCAGTGGGTGCTTTTTTCAGCACTAATTTAAAAGAAGGATCTTGCTAGGCACAAATGCAATCTATGTTTCGTAGTTGGACAAACAGGTAACAATTGTATTGCTCGTACTGACATGTCCCTTGTGCACATTCTTGAAGCTATTAAATTCATGCCAGGGACTCCTTTCCATGCCAGGGACTTTGACACTGGATCCACTGTCAGTTGTGTATCAGTTTTAATACATGTTATTGGAGTCTTGTGTTTTCTATGGTACTGTGTTTCAATGCTTTTACTTCCAGCAAAAACTCTTGCGACTAAGTCTCCTCGAAAGCAGATTTGATAATGGACTCTCATCACAAACCCAACTCATTGAACTACATGGTTCGAGCTGTACTGGAGATGCAATTGGATATATTAGTGCTGCTTCAAGACAAAAGTTTAATAGCAATGTCTTATATTATTATTATCTTTAATTATTATTATCTGAGATAATCTGAGAACGGATACTGTTCGTTCTGTTGCATGCAGCTTTCATTCCATTCATAGCTTTTTCTACCCGGAACTATATATACAGTTTTAAGGAAACAATGTGAATGACCCCCGAATCTACCTCGATCGGAAACGCAACGAGTGAAGGTGCTTTTATGTTCTCAATTAGTGGCTAGCGCTGGGAAGAAGGTCAGGGTTGTGAATCAAAGACAATTAGAAGCTAACGAATAAAAAAAGGGGGAAAAAAGAACACACACATACACACACACACACAAAACGAAAATAAATCAACTTTATATCAGTGTTTCCCTTGCCGTAATGTGTTTAGAAACAACTATAAGATTGAATTTTCAACGGCTTACCAGCAGAAAGGGGTCTGCTTAAACTGCCCGTTTTAGCTTCTTGACGGAGATACAAAAATAGTGGTAGAGAGTAGAAATAGAATTAAAGGAAACACTGCCTAGATTACAATGCAACTGGAGACCAGATTATCGAGTAATGTTGTGTAAGCGTGCTAAAAATATGCACACAATAGGATATATGTTCAATGTTATATGTACAGAAAATAAACGCACATTGTTTACTGGTCAGTTAGGTCAGGATAACTTGTGATAATGCCGTGTCTGTGTGTATCTCAATGCATAAAGCTTAACGTTTTAAATCATTATTTTACACTACAGCTCAGTTCTAATCTGCTATGAATAATGAATTAACCAGAGTTCTAACCTACTCTCTCAACAAAACCGTCTTGTAGACTCATCGGGGATCTTCCTTCTAAGTAACGCTAGATTGCTTTTCCCGTGAACATTTTTCATTGGTAACTTTGTACATATATTGTGTCAGCAGCCAATGAAAAGTCACGGGAAATGTTAAACAGCGTCACTTTTAGAAGTGCGACACCGATGAGTCTGCAGGACTCATTTCAACGCGGATATAAGTGAGAATTGAGAATTTGAATCTTATGAGGAAATATAATTATATTCTGATGGTTCATTATTGATTTTACACTGTATCGGTTATTGGTAACAAATTTTTATTGATTACTGATTTGACACTGTATTGGTTATTAGTAGCATATTCTATTGATTATTGATTTTACACTGTATCGGTTATTGGTAGAATACTCTATTGATTATTGATTTTACACTGTATCGGTTATTGGTAGCATACTCTATTGATTATTGATTTTACACGGTATAGGTTATTGGTAGCATATTCTATTGATTATTTATCGATACACTGTATCGGTTATTGGTAGCACATTCTATTGATTATTGACTTTACACGGTATCAGTTATTGGTAGCATATTCTATTGATTATTGATTTTATACTATACCAAGTGACATATTCTTTCCTGAACGTTGTATTCGTCGTGGATACTCTGAACACATCTCTGTTCCTGACAAGTAGGCCTGCATTGACCAGAGACATCTGCATACATTTTTCGATGTCGCTGGTCCATCATCTTCTTGTCCCTCTTCTCTTACCTGGCACTCCTTGCCCTCTAGAATCAGCCTTTTGATACCATCATGCCGCTTTAAGTGTCCGTAATACTGTAGCTTCCTTCTTATGATGGTATTTAGAAGTCACCCTTCATTTAGTTTCAGTAATTTCGAAACGTCAATGTTCTTTTTCTCTGTTCATGATACTCGTAGGATCTTTTTATACTATATCGTTTATTAATGGCATGTAGTCATCAATCCAGAATTTTGTGGCTGTACTGATTTTTCGAGGCAATATAAATATGTTCAGTAATTTGCCATTACTTTTTGAACGGGCCATTACTTTTTGAACACACTTGCCTGTTGCGGGATTTGAACTAGGTAACATGGCCGTCACAGAAACGCTCGACTTCGCGCCGCCACAGAACTGGATATACAGAGGTTATTACCAGTGGCTTGCGTTAATTTTAAAGTGGGGACGCCGAGTGAACTTTTTTTTTTTTAAACAGACAGTTCCCACGCTCACTTCCCCCCCCCCCCCAACAGAAACTCATATTTACGGCCATATATAAAATATTAACTAGTTAAAAAAACATACTTTTTATAATCTTATAATGCAGCTCCAGGAGTCCAGGCTTTGTTTACCTAAAATTTTAAAATAATTTTTGTTGTTGTTGAAGGTTGCAACGTTGAAACTGTTTTGTATACTGTTATCTGTACGTTTTCATACATGTAGTTAGTAGTCTGATAGCTCACAAGGCAACACACAAAAATCATCACAGATAATTTTATATGGGTTTTGTAGTATTTGGTTAGCTGATTTCAAATCTGTCTTTAGTTTTTTTCTACCACGTAACATTTTTTTGTAATAGCTAATTATAATGTCTTTCAACAGTGGTTATGACCACAAATCGAGTACAATGTTTTATTTAGATTGGTATCGATACTTTATTACTGGCTGTTACAATTTTGTTCAGTTTCGGGTCACGTGATTTAGTATCGATGCTACCATTTTTGTGTATTCGATAGGATAGTAAATCCATTTATACACGTGTGGTGTTTGCTTAAAGTAATTACGACAAGTATATTATGAGATTTCGTTGTTTTGTACTTTCTTTTATTTTAAAGGTTGCAAAAACCTTGCATTTGTGTACTTGATAACTTATTTTGTGTACTTATTAACTTATTATCATGCCTAGAAGATGCATCAATCATCCAAACTGTTTCTGTTTTGTGTGTGGTTCATTTGTGACGAAATCACAGCGGCGCACAATTTCAGATGATCTAAAGAAGATATACATATTGTATTTTGGCTGTCCACTGGTTGATCAGGATAAATCTTGGGCTCCACATATCATATGTACCAGTTGTTCAAGCGGACTACGTGACTGGCTAAATGGCCGCAAGGCAGCTATGCCATTTGCAATTCCAATGTTATGGAGGGAACCGCGAGACCATGTCAATGATTGCTACTTTTGTCTGGTGAACACAAATGGATTCTCAGCTAAAAATAAACAGAACATTGTATATCCTAGCTTAGATTCTGCCATCAGGCCTGTTCCACATGACGATTCATTGCCTATTCCTTTACCTCCTTCTGGTGGACTCGTATCTATGCAAGATGGGGAGGAATGCAGTGAAAACACAGCTGTTCACAATGCAGACTCAACTGATCCAGATTATACTGTTGATGAATGTTTAGAACCTAGCATTCAAGTGGGTCTGTGAAAACTTTCTTGGTAATCATAAGTCCCCTACGTACAGGGAAGGAGTTCAGCGTCTAATAGATTCTTACCAGAACCTTGGCTGTCGCATGTCATTAAAAGTGCACTTCTTGCACTCCCATGTAGATTTCTTCCCAGAAAGTCTTGGTATGGTGAGTGAAGAGCAAGGAGAACGTTTTCACCAGGACATTCAGTTAATGGAGCGCCGTTATCAAGGTTTGTGGAATGAGAGTATGATGGCCGACTTCTGCTGGATGCTATTCCGTGATAATCCAGGCGAAGAATATAACAGAAAATCAAATTCCAAGCATTTTTGAAGAAACATTCTACATATCTATGCTGTGATGTGAGTATATTTGATTTAGTCTAGAAGATGTGAATCATTTGCTTAATTGATGTTTGCGATTCTCGAAAAAATACAGCCAAGTTCAGTGAAAACTAACATCACTCATAACTTTAAAACTTGACGTGATAGAAAAAAACTGATACCAGATCTGAAATCAGCGCCAAAAAATCTTTTAGAAAAGTGTATTTTGGTTTCAGATGATTAAAAAAAGTTTTATTTTGTTGCCTTGTGCTGTGCCTTCATAATCGACCTTGTGTTTAAAGGAAACACTGTGTCTGTGAACGATGCCTCGGGTAGGAGGACGAACGAGACAGGGTCCAACTCTTCTTACGAGTTCTTCCTCATACGGAACCAAGCTCGCGGATGAGAAACGGTTCATTACCCGATGGGCACAGGCACAGTACGTCCAATTGCACGAGGTGGAATTACGAGACGGTGGAACACCTCGTGCGAGATAGACGTAAACGACAATCGTCTAGGCGAAGAGTCATTACACACCCGCGTGCCCGGCGACAGATAGACAAGCTGTCATGGACTAGGGAAGCCTACCCGAATTAAAGGCATGACGAAATCGGATGTGCTTGTTTTCGGACGTCCAGACTACAAGTGGCCTTACGAGGAGCAAATAACACAGTTCTACTGTGGAACTTGCAGCACAACGTTCATCACGCTCCCCGGCGGAAATCACACGATATATTCGGTGTGGTTATATTAGAGCGAACGCAGAAGAAGTAGACGTTGTATCTTTCTTATTTGTCACAAGACTGTGTTGCAACTATCTGCAACATTGTGTGAGCAGGTACTAATACTATAGATGAATTAGAACGATCTAGTCTAAGAAAACTTCTTACAAACTTTAGATCTTTAGATAGTGTCATAGGTACCAAAGTATAATATAAAATGTTAAAAATTGTAATGAATAATAGATTTACATAGAGTCAAATGTTACAAAACATGTTACGACAACATGAGAAAAGTAATTCTCTAAAACAAAAAGAGAATAACACATAACAAAAGAGAAGAATTATTTCATCTAATAAGTACATCTCATGTTGTTAGGATGTGCAACATTAGTAGTATTATAGGAATGGAACTGTGTGTGGTATCCGTTACGGGTCAGTATACGGCCCAAGATGACAGGTTACGGGTCCTAACATGGCTGTCTACTAACTGGTAAGGGTCAAGGTCCAAGATAGCCGCCCGTGTATCACCTGATTCGTCGATGGTAAATTACGGAAAATATCTGTTCAATAATTAAAACGTACGTCCCGTCTCCATCGAGGAATTTAAGTTATAGAAGATCATGTGATTTTATAGTTATAGTTTTCGCTGCATCTAGAGGTCATTCTTCCATTACCAGAGACATTTTTCGCTGCATCTAGAGGTCATTCTTCCATTACCAGAGACATTTTCCGCTGCATCTAGAGGTCATTCTTCCATTACCAGAGACATTTTCCGCTGAGATATCTGGATCCGTAGATATGCGCAAAACATGTCCAACAAACAGCAGCAGCGTTATCTAGAGCGTTCATGTTCAAACTCCAGCTGGATCTCTCTTTTAACAGTTTCATTGTCCTATTAGATTTCCAGCAGGATGTAATCCAGGGAATGGAAATGCGCTGTGTCGCCATTTTATTTGCGCCAATAGCCCATTTTTGGCGGGATTATTCTTTCAATAGTGATAACAACAACAGCAACAGTTATTTACACTAAATATAAGTTGTAGTGATACCTAATATACAAGGATATATTTCGCTGAATATATCTAACAATATGCATCATGATCCATAAACAGACATTTCCTCATGTTTAGGGAATACCATATTTCTTATTTCACTGTGTGAACTTCCATAGAATTCCAATAAAATTGAAGAATATATTAACATTCTCTCTAGCTCGTTTTCTCTCTATCTCTCGTGCTCGCTCTGTCTATATGAGCACTAAACGGCTCAATCAACAGGGCAATATCAGCAGAATAACATGCTTGCATCACGCATCCATTATCACATGGCCATAAAACAGAAGTGTGGTACAACGGGTTAGACCTGGATGGAACCAGTATTTTGCTGATCCACCTCACTCGACCTCTAACATGGCATGTGGATCTCAGCTGGACCATTATATAGTGACCTCAATCACAATCCATCAATCATAACGTTCACCTATACCTATCTGTGAACTCACTCTGTGAACTTTAATTAAAGCAGCAGAGGCCCCTACATAGTACAAAACGCACATTCATCTATACTCAAATTCATATATGTACATGTGGGCAGCCGAAGTCGTTCTCTCCATGTCTATGTTTGCAATAACTGCTCAATAAACATGTTACTATCATCAGAATAACATGCTCGCATCACTCAGCCGTTATCAGCGTACTACTGATGAGAGTACACCATTCATCAGCCAGATTTGAACTGGAATATGCACCCTTATCTCTGTTAGTTGTCTTTGACGATATATAACACCATACCCAGTGTTAAGTGTTTGCAGACGTAGTTTACCGCACTCTTTTGGTATATAATAATATTAGTACACTGAATACATTGTGCATAAAATATATATTCGGAACTGAATAGCTTAACTAGTCGATGTCAACCACCAAAATGTATCAGCGGGCGCGAACCTAACACATCCGCTGGGCAGATATTTAAGAGACTAAAAACGGGAATTAATTGGTCGCTGAAATTTATGCATGAAAATAAATTAGTCTACGTAGACTAAATGTATGAAAGGATTAATTTACTAACGAGACATAGCTCATTGCAGTTCATGCTTTAATTTCATTAATGAAACACCAATCTTCATTGAAATCCGTTTATAAACAACTATTTCGCTTTTTAAAAACAAATTTCGTTGTGCGATATTCATGATATTCTAACAGCTGGCAAACACCCCCCACCCCTCACAAATATGAGGAGCGTACTTTTAGAGTGAGATAGATAGCGCATATAATGTTTGTTGGACCACATTTGCACAGATTTAAATATCTCGGTGGAAATTTTCTCTGTATCTGACCTGTCTTTGTACCGCATGCCCAGGTAGGGGTAGAATCACATTAAGATGCAACGGGAAATTTCACTGTAAAATCCCATGATCTTTTAACAGCTGGGAAACACCTATACTCCACCTCACACTTATGGGGAGTGTAATTTCTCACCATTAGACATATATTTTCCGTCGTTTACATTTAAGATTCCGGTGAGCTACAGTCAGTAATCTTGGATCCTAACCCGGTACAGGTCAGTAGGCACCATCTTGGAACCCGTAGGCAGCCATCTTGGGACCCGTACCGTGACTCGTAACGGTGTCCCCACACAGTTCCATCCTTATAATACTACTAGCGTTGCACATCCTAACAACATGAGATGTACTTATTTGATGAAATAATTCTGCTTTTTTTATTATGTGTTCTTCTCTTTCACTTTTGTAGAATTATTTATATCTATCCGATAATTAATATTTCATGTTGTCGTAACATACATTTTGTAACATTTGAATCTTTGTAAATCTATTATTCACTAAAGTGTTGGACATGTTTTATTATACTTTGGTACCTGAGGCACTACTAAAGTATGTAAGAACAGTTTTCTTTGACTAGATCGTTCTAGTTAAGCTATAATATTAGCACCTGCTCACACAATGTTGCAGACAGTTGCAGCAAAGTCGGGTGACACAAAGTGCCATCCTTATAATACTACTTACGTTAATTGATTATGACATAGGATTTCAGAGTGAAACTTCCCACTCTGTGCTCCCATCATCATATAATTGAGTTTTAACAATTACAGACAGATAATTATTTAAAAGAAACAAACACGTATATGTAAGTTAACATCGTGGCATCATAACATGTCAAGAAGGAAACTGTTCACTAATCTCCGGAGAGATTAAATCTGAGGCAGGACCATCTGCAGTATAGAAATAATGGCTGATTAGATCAAAATTGTTTACTCCAGCAGCCATATCTTTTGATGATGATAGAAATAATTTATATATTTGTCATGCCCGAGAGACGTGAATTCTTAAAACAAAAAAAACCAACATATGACTAACGTAAATCACTGTGCTACCAGTGCCAAACTTGGGCAATGACAGCACAAGACAAAAGAAAAATAGTGACAGGATGCTAGCAGAAATGACATGTCTACGAAGAATACTCTGAGTATCATTAAAATATAGAATTAGAAAAGAAAACATAAGACAAATAACCAAAATAATACCAGTATTGGAACACATCAAAAGATAACAGATCAAGTGGTTTTCACACGCTTCCAGACTACAAAGAGACAGCATGCCACAGATGGCAATGACACATAGATATAACGGCTATAAAGCCAGGGGCAGATCATGTAAAAGATGGATCAAAGAAATCAAAGAAGCCACAGGAACAAGCTTACAAACAGCATACAGGAAGGCCATCTCCAGAGAACTCATATACCCTCGACGCCTTAAGGCAATAAAGGGCTACAGCGTATAGATAGTAAATTGGACAATTCTTTTGTGAGTTTTAGATATTTCAATTACGGGCTAAGTTACAATTCTTAATGTTGATTGTTTTAAGACCTGGATAAAACGAGAAGCTTTTTTCCATTCTCTAAAAATGGAAAATTGTATAGTGATTCTTTTAAAGTGATATTTTTTTTATTATTCTTCTTTTCCGTTCGTTCTCAACTATCTATCTATAGATAAAGGTCTGGTGTCCGAACTTTATCTCAATCCGAAACTGGAACTGACGGCTTGGATAAGACAGGCAATTATCAAAATGAACAGAAATAGGTATTCGAGTTACCAAAACAAACGATAAAACAACAAAAAAACAAACACAGTGACGGACGACGTTTCGACTAAAAAGTCTTCACCAGGACACAGAAAAGCAACAGGCAATGAATTTTACAAATAAGAAATAATAATTTAAGAGAAGAGGAAATGGATAATATAGGAGATCAGATGGGAAAGGAGGAGAGAGAGAGAGAGAGAGAGCGCGCGGAAAAAAGAGGCAGATACGGCAAGAACAGAAGAGAGAAAGGAAACGCCACAGAGCACATATAGTCAAATATAGGGGGAAAATATTAGTTAGTGAAGAGAGTAGTGTCATGTGAACACGTAAAAAGAAGAAGAAAATATAGTGGTTGGATGCTGATCCAGCGGTCCATGGGCTCATGCCCTTTGACCCAAAATATAGTGATATGACCAGGTTTGATGAAATAAATATTAGTAATCAAAACGTAACTTATCTGATAGTCGTGTCCACATGAGTGCTGCAGGCAAATAGTGACAAAAACGCAGGACTAAATGTCAGAAATAGAAGAATGTGGACTAGGAAAGTAGGTCTTAGTGGGAGAAACATCTCTGTTATCTATAACCTATAACCATTTGTTCTTTAGCACTGCTCCAGTATACTACATAGTTGTGTCTTCGTTTTGTATTTTTACCTTTATTTCTAAAATCTGCTATTCCAATTATGAAAATCTTATGTTTTATCATAAATTCAACTATTTCTGGTTCTTTATTTGTGATGATACAGATTTTTCATGTTCCTATTTTAACTATCGCTGTTTTGTTTGATGACGGATTGGTACTTGAGTCCTTTGACCTGTTGTTATTCCGATTTTTGATAAATTTTCGTATTTCGTTAGTTCTCGCACAATATTTAGAGCAGGTTTATGTGAGCACTCATGTGAGCACAATATGTGAGCACTCAAATCGCCTACCTATTTGCTGGAACTGTTGTATTTTCATCCATGCATGAACTCTTCAAATATCACAAAGTCACAATTAATACATCTTCCTAACCGATCACACTTCGCTTTCATACCCCTGCAAATTAGCAGGATGTAATTCAGAGAACAAAATACATTGTGTTATAGATTATTTCTTTGCTGCGATACTTGCGACTTTCCGCTTGACACATCCGATTTCAACAAGGCCCCTGGATCACTTTGAAGATGAATGGGATGGGACAGCTAACTCCACTCCATAATTACCTTTCTCACATCTTACAACATGCATGGAAGGTAAACAGTGTTGCTAATCTTTGCTCCCTTTATGGCCCCCGACAAAATAAGTCTATTTCGCTATGATTCTAAATCTTCAACACGTAGAGCGAGTTTAACGTTTTTAAATTGCTAGTCATTATTATATTTGAATTACTTTTCATGGTTCACTACGCAGTGATAACCCATTAACACAGATGGTGTCGCATACCTGGC